>NW_026845477.1:149425065-149590325 GCF_025583915.1 Anolis sagrei ordinatus | reverse complement strand
CCAATTCATGAGGGTGGCAAGTGGCAAGGGGATCAGAGGGAATAGCTCAGGGGAGGTATTTTCCAACCAGAATCTGCCAGCTGAAATAGCAATTCATTCTACACTAAGGATAGGAATCATGCAAGTCTCCAGATGTTGCTAGACTACAGCTCTCAACACTCTGGCCAGCACAGAGATAGCTAGGAATGCTGGAATCTATTATTCCAAAAAATCCAGAGAACCACCCAATTCCCAAGCCCACTTGGATAATTGTAGGGCTAGTTTTCATCACAGAATCAATCTTCTGTCATTACAGCAATTGGTAGTTACGCTGGTTAGTCAGTAAATCTGTCTTTTCTTTTTGCTTTTCAAAATACAGTACCCCAAATAACACATAGAATATGACATTTGAAGCAGCTCGCAAGCTGTTGCCTTCACCGTATTTCCATTCCAAAGCTTTGTCCATGCAACAGAATGAGGTGTGACAAAATGGACTATACCACTTCGGAATACAGAGGGGTGTAGGATAATTTAATACAAGTAGAAAAGTCCTGGAAGTAGAAAAACTTGCTCAATAGAAACTGTGTAATAACAGTTACCAGCTTTCTATAGTCATTGTATAGGGAAACAAATATTTTCTGAATTCCTCTGTTTCAGAAAGAAAGGGAATATATTCCGCACATCAGTTCAGTAAAAATTTCTCACCATCAGTTTTGGTTAAGCTTTATGAATACCAGAAGGCAATACAGTTACCACATTCTTCTGGAATTCAACTGCTAGTTTAGGATTTTATTACAATCCCCATGATACACAGGTCTTGAAGCATAAAACACCAGAAGCTGGCGTGCTTGTAAAAAAGTGGAGGCATAGCATATACAGAACTGAATTTAGGATAAACTGAATGAAGAATGATAGAATCATAGAGTTGGAAGAGACCACATGGGCCATACAGTTCCAGTTCCAATTCCTTGCCATGCAGGGAAAGCACAATCAAAGCACCCCTGACAGATGGCCATCTAGTCTCTGTTTAAACATTTCCAAGGAAGGAGCTTCTACCACACTCAAAGGCAGAGAGTTCCACTGTTGAACAGCTCTTATGGTCAGGAAGCTTTTCCTAATGTTCTAGTGGAATCTCCTTTCTTGTAATTAGAACCCATTCGTCTGAGTACTGGTCTCCAGGGCAGAGGAAAACAAATCTGGTCTCTCTTCCTTGTGACATCCTTTCATATTATTTATACGCGATCATGTCATCTCTCAACCTTCTCTTCTGCAGGCTAAATATTCCCAGCTCTTTAAGACAATCCTCATAGGGATTCATGGTCTCCAGACCCTTGATAATTTTGGTCACCCTCCTCTGGACACCTTCCAGCTTGTAAATCTCTCTCTAGAATTGCAGTGCCCAGAGTTGGACACAGTGTTATTCCAGTTGAGGTCTGACCAAAGCAGAATAGACGGACTTCATGATTTCCCTTGATATAGACACTATAGTCATTTTGATGCAGCCCAAAGTCCCATTGATGTTATAGCTGCTGCATCACATTGTTGGCTCATGTTCAATTTGTTGTCCACAAAGACTCCAAGATCTTTTTCACTTGGACTGTTGGCAAGCCAGGCATCACCCATCCTGTATCTGTGCATTTCATTTTTTCTGCTTGTTGAACAGCCCTAAACGGTTCAGGCCCCGCCTATCTCTGCGATCGCATCTCCTTCTATGAACCGGCACGAGCTCTAAGATCTTCTGGGGAGGCCCTCTTCTCGGTCCCATCACCGTCTCAAGCGTGGTTGGTGGGGACGAGAGAGAGGGCCTTCTCAGTGGTGGCCCCCCACCTCTGGAACGCCCTTCCAAGGGAAATAAGACAGGTCCCATCCCTCCCCTCCTTTCGTAAGAGCTTGAAGACCTGGTGGTTTCAACAAGCCTTTGAAAATGACCAGTTCTAACTCAGCCCCACACATTGTCGAATACAGCCTTATTCTTCCTACCAATTACCCAGATTCTTTCCTCTAATTGGCCCTGGAATGAACAGCCACAGACCCGTACCTAATATTATTGTTGCCTGCCATAGCATTGCATTTAATTCCCGGCCCCCTAGAATTTTTGGGCTTGCACAAATCTTGGCCCGGCATTTTAATTTTTTTTTAAATTGCCTTGAACAGGCAGGATTACTTTTAATATATGTGTGTTATGGCGACAATTTTTATGCATATTTTGTTTTGTTAATCTTATGGTTATGTTGTTTTTACTTTGTATGTTCTGTGATTTTTACCTGGGAACTGCTCTGAGTCCCCTCGGGGAGATAGAGCGGTATATAAATAAAGTTTTATTATTATTATTATTATTATTATTATTATTATTATTATTTGTTGGTTTCCTCCTTACTGGAGAAGATGACAATTCTCAGCAAAAATAAAACAAAATCTAGGGAAGAATTGCAACAAAACATCATTGCGGAGAGTGGTTTGTTATGGGACCAAGAACTAATTATCTTCAGATAGAAATGTTTTCTGGTGGTTAGCCACCCAAACATCATAAGTATACAGTCAGTCCCTGTATCCACAAATTCTATAGCCACGGATTCAACTATACACATCTTGAAAATATATATATATATTTAAAATCCAAATAGAAAACCTTAATTCTGCCATTTTATATTAATGATATCATTTTACTACACCATTGTTTACAATGGTACTGGAGTATCCATAGATTTTGGTATCTACAGGAGGTCCTGGAACCAACTCTTGTGGATGCTGAAAGCCCACTCTATGTTAGTCTTATGCTTCTGTATACCACTAGCAGGAAGCTGGCTCATGGTTCTTTACAAAAATAAACGCAATGTAATGTTAGATACCCTCATAATTGTAACAGTTCATGGGGTGCTAAGGATTTTCTGGCTTAGTAGAAGTCCCTCACTAAAACCACACATTCCAGGATTCTGCAAGATAAAGCAATGGTGGTTAGAGTGATATCAAACTTGTATAACTGTAATGTAAACAGATACATTATCTTTTATTTTTATGAGACAAAATTTTACTGTACCATTGCATAAAATGGGATTTGAGCATTCAATAATACTGGTATCCATGGAGCCAAAGCCTATCAAGGGCTTGCCTATCAAGGGTAAGCCAAACCCTATTTGATCTTCACCTAACAATGAAAGTGGGGAAGAAAGAGAGATTAGATTCATCAAATTCAATGGAAACTAATATTATGGGAAAGTCCAACTGCGTAGAAACCTTTCAGCTTGCCTTTTTCCTTCTCCTTTTCATTTTCACTACAGCCATAAGGATACCAAACTGTGCCATTTACAAGCAGTAAACAACAGAGGGTGCTGCCTACGCATTGAGGAGTCAACATATCTTCTCTGGCGATGGGTGATAATTTCATTTCTGTCCCCTTTTGATAATTTGCTTCAATTTGCACATTTCTTCATATTTGCGAAGGAAAGAACTTGAGAAACAAAGAAAAATGTGAAAGGCACACATTTACCATTCAGGCTCAAAGTGCTGAGTATTTCCAAAGCTCCATCAACTCTACCATACCATGGAGTTTCATAATGCGGTTTGACTGCATTGAACTGTATTGTTTTCAATTAATGACTGTTATGATAATTTGGTTATAATTAACTAGCTGTCCCCTGCCACGCGTTGCTGTGGCCCAGTCTGGTGATCTGGAAAATAAAGAATGAGAAAGTGTTGGTTTCTAACATATGTAATTCCTTTATGCTTGTGGGTAAACAGTATTCCTTGCTGTTTCTTTGTCAGTGTTGATGTGGAGATTGTCTGGTTTGCCCACTCTGGAACATGTGACATACAATTGTCCTTCTTTAGGGGTCCCTTTCAAATCTATGATACTATATCTGTGTGTGTGTGAATAATATCTATCTATCTATCTATATCTATTTATGGCTGGATGGCTCTTTGTCGGGAGGGCTTTGATTATGTTTTCTTGCCCTGGTGAAGGGAGTTGGATTGGATGGCCTTAAGTATTTTCTGTTGGTCATGGGGGTTTGGTGTAGGAAGTTTGCCCCAATTCTGTCATTGGTGGGGTTCAGAATGTTCTTTGATTGTAGGTGAACTATAAATCCCAGCAACTACAACTCCCAAATGTCAAGATTCTATTTTTCCCAAACTCCATCTGTGTTCATATTTGGGCGTGTTGAGTATTCGTGCCAAGTTTGGTCCAGATCCATCATTGTTTGAGTCCACAGTGCTCTCTGGATGTAGGGGAACTACAACTCCCAAACTCAAGGTCAATGCCCACCAAACCCTTCCAGTATTTTCTGTTGGTCATGGGAGTTCTGTGTGCCAAGTTTGGTTCAATTCCATCGTTGATGGAGTTCAGAATGCTCTTTGATTGTAGGTGAACTATAAATCCCAGCAACTACAACTCCCAAATGACAAAATCATAATTTTTGAGTGATGGTCACTCCTTGTGTTGTGAGACATTTTGTTGCCAAATTTGGTGTGATTTCGCTCATTGGTTCTTTTGTTTTTAAGGTACTCATTATGCACAGAGCATTTTTATATATATAGATAGATTGCTATTGTTTTAACTTTGTATGTATTTATGGTTTTATACTGTGTTTTTGATTTTTGGCATCGAATTGCTGCTTATGTTAGCCACTCTGAGTCCAAAAAGTTACAAACATAGATAAACAAAAGACACTGCCCGACAACAGGAAAGCACGGAGGGAGCCAGCTTGGATCTGTTCATGGAAGAGCATTGCAGAGAGAAGCAGCAGCTATGGAGAAGATTCTCTCTTGCAACTTTCACCAAGCGAGCCTGTGATGGTTGTGGGACCAAGTGAAAGCCTTCTTCTGAATATTATAGTACCCTGGCAGATTCATACTGGGAATATATGGTCTTTCAGATACTCTGGATCTAAGCCATATTAAATCATTTATAGGTCACGGCCAGCACTCTGAATTGAGCCCTGAATCAAACCAGTAGCCAATGAAGCTGTTGTAACAAGAGAGTGATATGTTCCCAACAACTGAATTATAGTGCAAAAGAAATTACTTTTCAAAACGATTAAACTAAAAACTTCTTGATTTATTATTTTGTCTAAAACTCAAGCAACATGCAAAAACTGGCAGGGGACACTGTCTTCTATACAGGCAGCCCCCAAGTTATGAACAAGATAGGTTCTGAATTTGTTTGCAAGTCAAAATAAGAACTTTTTAGAAGTGTAACTCGAGCCATATCTATCTATCTATCTATCTATCTATCTATCTATCTATCTATCTCTTTGGATAGTATAGGGAAGGGATAACACCCCCTGTTGGGTTTGTTTTGCGATCTGTGCCCTTGTGCAGAAGATTTTTACCTCACTTTCTGTCCCTGTAATCATTGGCTTTCGAAAAAATTGACTTGTTGCGGAAACAAGGATCATTTTTTTTTTGTCGTGTCAGGAGTGACTTGAGAAACTGCAAGTCGCTTCTGGTGTGAGAGAATTGGCCGTCTGCAAGGACGTTGCCCAGGGGACGCCCGGATGATTTGATGTTTTGTCATCCTTGTGGGAGGCTTCTCTCATGTCACCGCATGAGGAGCTGGAGCTGATAGAGGGAGCTCATCCGCCTCTCCCTGGATTCGAACCTGCGACCTGTCAGTCTTCAGTCCTGCCAGCACAGGGGTTTAACCCATTGCGCCACCGGGGGCACAAGGATCAGTGATCAGTGGAGATACCTTTTCCCCATGATAACTCTTTCAGGAATGAATTTCACTTCCGAGGGGTAGATTTCTCTCATTGCCTGTTGTCTCACCCGTTTGTAACTTTGAGTCGGGTGTTTGTAACTGCCTGTACATACTTGAATAATAAGATGCTGGATAAAAATGGAGGCTAGAATAAATAAATAAAGTATTCGCCGAGTAGCCGAAGTCTCATATTGCACCATGACATTGGAGATGGTTCACCTGGGTATGATGCTATGGGAACAGACATTGTGGTTAGTTCGCAGGGAGACTTGTTTCACATCAAAGTGCTGGTAAGTTTGTAATAATTTTCTTGTTGTACTAAGGTGGCTCAAAAATAATTGTTGACACACGTAGGGCTACCTACAAAACAAGCTGTTTTAAATAAATTATTATTTTACTTGAATAGGTCTTTGCTGAAGGGAGGAAAGAACAGTCTTAGGTAGTATTTTTGGAATTTTGGAAAGAAATGGCTGATATAAAAGACCACCACAGCTTTTATTTTCATGAATGATGAATGAAGTAATCTCTGCTATTTGCACTTCAATTGTTATACCCCTATTTATTTATATTGTCGGAAGTGAATTGATGGTACAGTTATAATGTATTTAAAAACACAAAGTTGAAATGTATTGTCGAAGTCTTTCATGGCCAGGATCACTGGGTTGTTGTAGGTTTTTCCGGGCTATATGGCCATGTTCTGGAGGCAATTTTCTCCTGACGTTTCGCCTGCATCTATGGCAAGCATCCATAGAAGCATCCTGCATCTATGGCAAGCACCTCACTACCTCTGAGGATGCTTGCCATAGATGCAGGCGAAACGTCAGGAGAAAAATTGCCTCCAGAACATGGCCATATAGCCCGGAAAAACCTACAACAACCCACAAAGTTAAAAACTTGGCATTATGCTAAATGTTCTTTGACCAGAAGATGGCCACTTGGAATGCCTAGCAAAACCCTCTTATAGTGTCGAAGCAATGGTGATATTAGGAGGGGAGAAGCTGACTACCCCCAAAAGATTACTATTGCCACATCAGCTCTAGATTATTAAATATGGTTTTCTGTGGGCGAGCCGTGACTGCTGGATGGCAGGTGTTCCATATCAGAAACTAGAGCTGATGTAGTCTCTCCAATACAATTTTCTGAATCAGCACCCCAAATTACCAAACCAAATCTAAAATTGACCAAAATCCAATTCGTAACCCTTTTGGTACTAATGTTGGAGAGTGGTCCCTGGTCAAAGTGGTCCTTGTCAAAAAAAGGTTGGGAACCACTGCCTTATAGGAAGGGCAAGTTATACATGCAAAAAGAAAGAATGAAATAGATCAGTAAAGCTAGACTTCAGTGATCTTAGCTAAACCCCTCATTTGGTTTGCCAGGCTCATACTTTGGGCTCGGGTAATGCTAGATGAATAAGAAGTAGCTTAAAACATTCACACTATGGTTACCTTCTATTAATTCTCTTTAAGGCCAGTTCTGACATTATTTTTGTTGTTGTTGTGTGAACAGACTCAGACAAGCCTATGACAAGGTTTTCTTGGCATGTTTTACTCTAAATCAGTGGTTCTCAACCTTCCTAATGCCATGACCCCTCAATACACTTCCTCGTGTTATGGTGACCCCCCAACCATAAAATTATTTTTGTTGCTACTTCATAACTATCATTTTGCTACTGTTATAAATTGTCATGTAAATATCTGGTATGCAGGATGTACGTTCATTCACTGGACCAAATTTGGCACAAATACCCACTATGTCCAAATATGAATACTGATGGGGTTGGTGGGGGGGGGGGATTGATTTTATCCCATGGGAGTTGTAGTTGCTGGGATTTATAGTTCACCTATAATCAAAGAGCATTCTGAACTCCACTAATGATAGAATTGAACCAAACTTGGCAGTGTTGGCACACAGAACTCTCATGACCAACAGAAAATACTGGAAGGGTTTGGTGGGCATTGACTTTGAGTTTTGGAGTTGTAGTTCACCTACATCCAGAGAACACTGTGGACTCAAACAATGATAGCTCTGGACCAAACTTGGCATGAATTCCCAGTATGTCCAAATGAGAACACTGGTGGAGTCTGGGGAAAACAGACCTTGACATTTGGGAGTTGTAGTTGCTGGTATTTATAGTTCACCTACAATCAAAGAGCATTCTGAACCCTACCAATGATTGAACTGGGCCAAACTTCCCACACAGAACCCTCATGACCAACAAAAAATACTGTTTTCTGATGGTCTTTGGCGACCCCTCTGACACCCCCTCGCGACCCCTCCAGGGGTCCCGACCCCCAGGTTGAGAAACACTGCTCTAAATGGTTTGCCTTTGTTTTCATCTAGTGCTGAGAGAGTTTGATATGCCCAAAGTCATTCAATATGTTTCTATGGCTGAACAGCAATTTGAACCCTGGTCCTCAGAGTCCTAGTTCAACACAAAAATCAGTAATACACTATGCTGACTCTTAATCTTCAAATTACATGCTCCCCAATACTATGGGAGTGTTACTAAATGTTAAACTCCACCATCACATTCATGATATAGCCTGTTGTTTAAACTCCAGCATAGCTTTGCTATTTCCCCCTGTCAATCTTCTGTTCTAGGAAGAAACCCTGTTCTTGTCCAAAGAGCGATGTTAGATTCTTACTTTTTGAAGGAACTAGAGGATGAACAGGTAAAAGTATCAGCCTTGCTTGTTTTGTCTCTTATTTGAATCCTGCCCAGCACACCTCATGACTGTTCAGCATTTGGTAGCACTGATGTAACAATGGGCGTTAAAGGAGAGTGCAAGGGGAGAGATAACAGAGGAAAGGAAAGTACAGAGGGCCACGATGGGAGCTTCACGGGGAAGAAAGAGAAAGCGCCAACTCAATGGACACTCTGCCAGAATTTGGGTGAACTTGGATTCCTGATGTCCAAGGTTTAGGGTGGGCTTCGGGTTTCTACCCACGCCATGCACAGAGAGGTAAATTTTGTTTATGGCTCTGTATCTCAGCAGACACATCACCAGTTTCAGCTCTACCACCACCAGCAGCAGCACCAGCAGGACTTCCTAGTTCCCAGATCCCATAGCACAGAACATGGCCCCAAGTAAATGAGGAAGGCATTGAGAAACCAAAGGGAATCACATTACTCCGTAGCACATCAGAAGAGGTTCAGTATCTACAACTGATCCACCTCTATTACTTACTTACTTTTACTTACTTAGGTGATCCCTTGTTGTCCTAATATGATGACCTTCCTAGTGTAGCGTCCTGGTAGTGGATACGTAGGTGACTGTGGAGTTCTATTCTTGATCCATGTATTCTTCAACAGTGAGAGCATTGGTTTCTAGGTGGAAGGTGGCCCCACCTCTATTAAAAGCAGCCAAAGTAGTATTCAAGCATTTGGAGTTCGTCAGGCACCCTCAAACTCCAACCCTCCAGCTGTTTGAGAGCTCCAACTCCCAGAATTCTTGACCATTGAACAAGCTGGCTTGAGCTTCTGGGAGTTGAATGCCCAAACAGCTGGAGAGGCGGAGTTTGAGGATGCCTGAGCTAGGTGATGCCAAAGGAAGAAAGGCAGGAAATCTCTATTCCAACATTCTGTTCTCACTATAACCACCCAGAAGGCTTTGAAAGAAATGCACAAATGTATGTTCCTCAGAAGCTGGTATTGAAAAATGTATTGCCTCTGGTCTACAGGCAATATACGTATTTAAAAAAATGGACACTACTTATTGAGAGCCTAACCTGCCACGCATTTGTCCAGTTTTCCATTAAATACATGGCACCCATAGAAATATTTCCATTTTCTATCTTGAACTTTCAGTTCATTAAGCAACAGTGAATGACAATGCTCTTATCGGCCTTTGATACCGTCGACCACGGTATCCTTCTGGGACGCCTCGCGGGAATGGGCCTCGGGGGTACTGCTCTGCAGTGGCTCCAGTCCTTCCTCAAGGGTCAATCCCAGAAGGTGTTGCTAGGGGACTCCTGCTCGACCCCACGGCCATTGTTCTGTGGAGTCCTGCAGGGTTCAGTACTGTCCCCTATGTAGTTTAACATATACATGAAGCCGTTGGGCGAGATCATCCGGAGTTTCGGGGTGCGGTGTCATCTGTACGCAGATGATGTCCAACTCTGTTACTCCTTCCCACCTGCTACTAAGGAGGCTGTTGAACTCCTGAACCGGTGCTTGGCCGCTGTAACGGACTGGATGAGGGACAACAGAAACTAAATCCAGACAAGACAGAGGTCCTCCTGGTCAGTCGAAAGGCCGAACAGGGCATAGGATTACAGCCTGTGCTCGACGGGGTTACACTCCCCCTGAAGGCGCAGGTTTGCAGCTTGGGAGTGATCCTGGACTCATCGCTGAGCCTGGAACCCCAGGTTTCGGCGGTGGTCAGGGGAGCTTTTGCACAATTAAAACTTGTGTGCCAGCGGCGCCCGTACCTTGGGAAGTCTTACTTGGCCACGGTGGTCCACGCTCTGGTTACATCCCGTTTAGACTACTGCAACGCTCTCTACGTGGGGTTGCCTCTGAAGACTGCCCGGAAGCTCCAATTAGTCCAACAAGCGGCAGCCAGATTACTAACAGGAGCAGGATACAGAGAGAATACTACTCCTCTGTTGCGCCAGCTCCACTGGCTGCCAATTAGCTTCCAAGCACAATTCAAAGTGCTGGTGTTAACCTATAAATCCCTAAACAACTCCAGCTCAGTTTACCTGTCTGAACGGATTCTCCCCTATGAACCATCAAGATTGTTAAGATCTTCTGGAGGGGCCGTGCTCTCGGTCCCACCATCCTCGCAAGCACGTCTGGTGGGGACGAGGGACAGGGTCTTTTCGGTGGTGGCCCATCGGCTCTGGAACTCCCTTCCACTGGAGATTAGAACTGCCCCTTCTCTCCTGACCTTTAGAAAACAGGTGAAAACCTGGCTCTGGAAACTGGCATTTGACGAGTGAGTCAATAACTCATGACTACATGGATGGATGGTGATGAACTACGATTTTATTTTGACGACTTGGCCTATGTAATTATATGATTGTATTTTAGTATTTTAATGTTTTAGAGTATTATGGGATGTGATGTTTTTAAACTATTGTCTGTGATATTGTTGTTGTGAACCGGCCTGAGTCCCTCTGCGGAGGTGAGAAGCGGTATATAAAAGTTCTAAATAAATAAATAATAAATAAATAAATTATGAAATACAATTATTGAAAGGGGGGGGGGGGAATCATAAGGTTATCCAGTTCTATCATGTGCCCTGTTTTCATTTCCTCCTAAGCAAACCAATTCCAGATGGGCAGAAATTATTTCATGCAACATATACATCAGTCATTAATGTGTTGTGAGATAATTTGTTTGGATCATATTTTTTTTGTTTTATTTTTTTCCCCTACTTGTTTGTTAGATAGAAGAAACTCTCAGATTTAATAAGAATTGGAAACTTTCCGGGATACAGAAGATCCATTATAACGCTGTAGAAAACATACTGGGAGGCTTTGGCACAATCCCTGGCAAGCTGATCTGGCCCACCAGTCTCACCACTACTCCAGATGGCGACTTGGCAGTGAAAGACAGTGGCACGGGACACGTCCAGGTCTACAGTGCCGATGGCCAACCTAAGCTTAGGTTTCCTTATGGACCAGAACCAGTAAAGGGTCTAGGCGACATCACCTGCATGAAGAATGGTGTCTTACTTGTGACTAGTGGAACCAAAATCATCCAGCTCTTCACCAGAGATGGTGAACTGATTCATGAGCTGAAATCTCCCAAAGTAAACTGGCCTCATTCGTATGGAATAGAAGTCTTGAAACACAACAGGATTGCAGTATCAGACTGGACCAATGGAGGAAAAATTAATGTCATTGGGGTGGACTGGAGAATGAATGCCATCCTGAAGACCCACTCCATTGAAGGATTCCATCGGCCAGTACGAGTGGCTGTCAATAAGGTATAGTAGGAAAAGCCTGATTCCAAAACCATGATTTTGGTTTCATAATAATAATAATAATAATAATAATAATAATAATAACAATAATAATAATTTAATAAAATTTATTTATTTATTTCACGCATTTCTATCTTCTCAACCCCCGAGGGGGGACTCAGGGCGGCTTACAAAAGGCACAATTTGATGTCAACAACAGACAATAAGATAAAACATGTATCAACAGCAACTATAAACAATTAAAACAATCAAATTATACATCACAATCAATAAAAATCAATCTCATGTTCAACGTTTGCCAGCTCAGAATCCGTAAGTTCATTCCACATTGTCAAATCCTATCAATTCTAGTCGTCATTGTCCTTTGTCTATCTGCCAGATTACCCAAAGGCCTGGTCCCATATCCATGTTTTTAGTTTCCTTCTAAAAGAGAGGAGGGATGTCGATGACCTAATTTCCCCAGGAAGTGAATTCCACAGGTGAGGGGCCACCACTGAGAAGGCCCTGCTCCTCCCCCACCAATCTCACTTGTGATAGAGGTGGGGCCGAGAGCAGAGCCTCCCCAGAAGATCTTAAACTCCGAGGCGGGACGTAGAAGGAGATGCGTTCGGAGAGGTACGATGGGCCGGAACCGTATAGGGTTTTGTAGGTCAAAACCAGCACTTTGAATTGTGCTCGGAACTGGATCGGCAGCCAGTGGAGCTGACATAACAGAGGGGTGGTATGTTCCCTGTATGACGCTCCGGTGATTAATCTGGCCGCCGCCCGCTGGACTAATTGAAGTTTCCGAACAGTCTTCAAAGGCAACCCCACGTAGAGTGCGTTGCAGTAATCTATTCGGGATGTAACAAGAGCGTGGACCACTGTGGCCAGATCTGACTTCCTAAGGTACGGGCGCAAGCACAAGTTTTAATTGTGCAAAAGCTCTCCCAGCCACCGCTGAGACCTGGGGTTCCAGGTTCAGCGATGAGTCCAGGATCACTCCCAAGCTGCGAACCTTTGTCTTCAGGGGGAGTGTAACCCCATCTAATTTTATTTATACCCCAAAGGAAAGGAGGGATGAAGCCAATCTGATCTTGCTGGGGAGTGAATTCCACAGGTGGGGGTCACCACCGAGAAGGCCCTGTCCCTTGTCCCCACCAGACCCGTTTGTGAAGCTGGTGGGACCGAGAGCAGGGCCTCCCCAGTTGATCTTAAATTACGAGATAAAGGTGGATAAGGAGGTGGATAAAGTAAGATGGGTGAAAGCTAAGAATGTATTTCTTCCAATGAAGGCTCATTGGAAGAAAGACAAGATACAAATATCACTAACAAATAAAAAAATAGCCCCAGTTAGGTTCTTGTGGGTTTTTTCGGGCTATATGGCCATGTTCTAGAGGCATTTCTCCTGACGTTTCGCCTGCATCTATGGCAAGCATCCTCAGAGGTAGTGAGGTCTGTTGGAATTAGGACAATGGGTTTATATCTGTGGAATGGCTGGGGTGGGGCAAAGAGCTCTTCTCTGCTGGAGCTAGGTGTGAATGTTTCAACTGACCACCTTCATTAGCATTTGAAGGCCTGGCTGCGCCTGGGAAAATGTTTTGTTGAGAGGTGTTAAGATGTGCCTGGTTGTTTCCTCTCTGCTGTTTTGCTGTAGTAATTTTAGAGTTTTTTAATACTGGTAGCCAGATTTTGTTCATTTTCATGGTCTCCTCCTTTCTGTTGAAATTGTCCACATGCTTGTGGATTTCACTACCTCTGAGGATGCTTGCCATAGATGCAGGCGAAACGTCAGGAGAATGCCTCTAGAACATGGCCATATAGACCGAAAAAAGCCCACAAGAACCTAGTGATTCCGGCCATGAAAGCCTTCGACAATACATAGCCCCAGTTAATTTGGGCCCATAACCTAGGGAAGACCACCAAGGCCATCCAGTCCAAACCCCTTCTTTGCAAGGATAAAATATGTTTCCCTGAATTTCTTAGAGATGGAGTGAGACAGAAAAGTGGGTGATTTAAAAAATGAGATGTCTTTTCTTATGTAGCACACATTATGATCACTCTGATTTGTTCTTGCCCCCAGGATGACGAGATGTTAGTCACAGAAGGCCAGCTTTTTGGAAGATTCCAAGGTTGCTGCATCAAAGTGATTGACAAGGAGCGTAGCGTGAAGCAGACCATCGGGCCTCACTATGGGAAAAAATTCACTTTTGAAAACCCCTCCGGAATCTGTGTGGACTGTCACGGAAACGTCCTTGTGTCTGACGAAGCACAAAACTGCGTTGTGCTGTTCAATCCAGACTCTTCCCTGAGTGCTGTTGTGATGAGCCAAGGCTTGCAAGGCCCAAGCGGCCTCTCCATACTGGACCATGGGCTGGTTGCAGTTGCTGACTGCTACAACCACTGTGTTAAAATCTGTAGGTACAAATAAGCTCCGCAACAACTTGGTGTAGTAAGCAAATAAAACACCGATAAACGCAGTTAAGAGAATGGTATTTTTCTCTAAATTAAGAATCACCTTTTAACTCACATACAGTAACAGCGTTCTATGCAGTCATGCCGGCCACATGACCTTGGAGGTGTCTACGGACAACGTCAGCTCTTCGGCTTAGAAATGGAGATGAGCACCAACCCCCAGAGTTGGACACAACTGGACTTAATGTCAGGGGAAAACCTTTACCTTTACCTTTACAGTAGAAAGCAAATAAAGGGATTTCTCTAGGGTACTCCGTGCAAAACATTGATCCCATTTGGCCCAAAGGCTTATTTCTAAACTATTCACTTTTGCTTCTCTTGTTACTATTGAGGAAATATATCCACCTTTCAGTGTCTTGTCTTGTTGCTTCCTTGTGTTACAGATTGAATAACCCATTGATCTGATGTTCTGGCCTGGTAATCAGGTCAGAACTAAACTTTCCTATATATCATCCTATATCTTGATTCTGCTGCTGAAATATCTTGTCTACAAAATTACTGTCTTGGTCTGTACAACTGCTCCACACAGCTCTATATCCCAGAATATCAAGGCAGAAAATACCACAATATCTGCTTTGAACTGGGTTATCTGAGTCCACACTGCCATATATTCCAGTTCAAAGCAGAAAATGTGGGATTTTCTGCCTTGATATTCTGGATTATGTGGCTGTGTGGAAGGGCCATTTGTCTTCTATAATTTTACTGTTTGCCATTTTCTCTTACTCCACAAAAAGAAGTATATCCACCACAAAGTAGTCTCCTATCCAACCTTTGATTTTATAACGTTGGCATCACTTGTTTATTATGAGCACTTTTCACAAACACCTTCTCCCATGCTTTGCGTTGAAAGAGTAACTCACCTCTAATGGCACCTAAGCAAAGCTGTTTCTAGATTTTTGATCAGCTCCCTAATGCAATGTGCACGGTGACCGTCATAGCATTAATACTTTGGGCAGCAAAAGCCACTGAATCATCTGCTATATATTCTAGCACTTTACTAATTCTTGCTAATGCTTTCTGCAATTTATGTGAATTCAATGCGTCATATCATCATCATCACTATCGTTATAATTTGTAACAATTCTGCATTGATCTTCCTTCTCTAGTTGATCGATTTCAGAAATCGATTTCTAGTTGATCGATTTCAGAAATACTGTGCTGGTACGGCTGTACCAGGAGCTCCAACATCTTTTCCTTTCTATTGAGTGTTTGCATGTATTCCAAAGTTCCATGCATTTTGCAATAAGGTGGCTTCCCTTGATTTGCAATAACAGGGCCAATGACCCATCAATTATCATTATGTTCTCTAGATCCGCCCCTTTTTTTGGGTTAAGGAGGGGAAAAGTTTCCCCCCGAAATTCTCATGGTGGTCCGCGAGAAGGCCTTACTGGTACATTATTTAAACTGATCTGATCACCATGCTCAATATATCCCATATGCATGGGGGTATTGGGGTAACGATACAAAAGGTTTGCTAGGGTAGACCCTCTTTCACTCAGACTCAGCCCCCCTGAAACAAAATCCTGGCTATGGGCCTGGACCACTCTCACAAGCACCATGTCAGACTACACAGAGAAGCCATTGAAATCCACGAGCATGTGGACAATTTCAACAGAAAGGAGGAAACCATGAAAATGAACAAAATCTGGCTACCAGTATTAAAAAACTCTAAAATTACAACAGCACAACAACAGAGAGGAAACAAACAAGGACATCTAATCACCTCTCAACGAAGGATTGCTCCAGGCACTGCCAGGCCATTATATGCTAATCAAGGTGGTCAGTTGAAACATTCACACCTAGCTCCAGCAGAGAAGAGTCCGTTGTCTCACCTTGGTCATTCCACAGATATATAAACCCTTTTTCCTACTTCCAACAGACCTCACTACCTCTGAGGATGCTTGCCATAGATGCAGGCGAAACGTCAGGACAGAATGCCTCTAGACCAGTGTTTCTCAACCTTCTTAATGCGGCAACCCCTTGATACAGTTCCCCATGTCGTGGTGACCCCCAACTATCAAACTATTTTTGTTGCTACATCATAACTGTAATTTTTCTAGTGTTATGAATCCTAATGTAAATATCCAATATGCAGGATGTGTTTTCATTCACATTTGGCACAAATACCCAATATGCCCAAATCTGAATACTGGTGGGGTTGGGAGAGAATGATTTTGTCATTTGGGAGTTGTAGTTGCTGGGATTTATAGTTCACCTACAATCAAAGAGCATTCTGAACTCCACCAACGATGGAATTGAACCAAACTTGGCACACAGAACTCCCATGACCAACAGAAAACACTAGAAAGGTTTGGTGGGCATTGACCTTGAGTTTGGGAGTTGTAGTTCACCTACATCCAGAGAGCACTGTGGACTCAAACAATGATGGATCTGGACCAAACTTGGCACGAATACTCAATATGCCAAATGTCAATACTGGTGGAGTTTGTGGAAAATAGACCTTGATATTTGGGAGTTATCATTGCTGGGATTTACAGTTCACCTATGATCAAAGAGCCCTTTGAATCCCACCAATGGTAGAATTGGGCCAAACTTCCAACACAGAAGCCCTGTGGCCAAGAGAAAATACTGCGTTTTTTGATGGTCTTTGGTGACCCCTCTGACACCCCCTCGTGACCCACCCAGGGGTCCCGACCCCCAGGTTGAGAAACACTGCTCTAGACCATGGCCATATAGCCCAAAAAAACATAACAACAACAAAATACTGTTTACCCATAAGCAGAAAGACATTACATATATTAGAAACCAACTCTTTCTCATTACTTTATTTTCCAGTATCACCAGACTGGGCCACAGCAACGCGTGGCAGGGGACGGCTAGTACTATTTAAATTTTTTTCCATTAAAAAAAGTTTCACCCCCCTCTCCCCCAATTTTATTTCTGGCCATGGTCCTGCCCTCCCCCCTCATCCCCATCCCAGGCTTCTGAGGCTGGATCTACACTGCAATATACTGTAATCCAGATTATCAAAGCAGAGGATCCAGACTAGTTGCTTTATATGAGTCTACACTGTTCTATAATCCAGTTCAAAGCAGATAAACTGGATTTTATATGGCAGTGTAGAAGGGGGGTCAGTTTTTCCTTCCTTCCTTCCTTCCTTCCTTCCTTCCTTCCTTCCTTCCTTCCTTCCTTCCTTCCTTCCTTCCTTCCTTCCTTCCTTCCTTCCTTCCTTCCTTCCTTCCTTCCTTGTGGTGGGAGAAGACTACAGAAGTCCACGCCTCCCCTCCTTTCCTTGAGAGCCAGGCGGTGCCTTTGCCAGTTTTTCCTTCCTGGGTGCCTCTCTCCCAATCAGGACTCTGGAAGTGGTTAGTGCCCCATATTTGGCCTCCTCCAGATCCGGATCAGCGTCATGTCGGGCTTCTTCTTTGCCCTCTGTCGCCGAGCTGGATCCCTGCCCCGAAGGTGTGCTCAGGTAATGCCCCCAAACCCCATTCCCCCCAGTGTCTTTTGCTGTGAGCCTTTGCTTGGCAGTCCTTAAAGGTGCAGCAACACTGTGCAGAAGGAATGCAGCTTGCCACTACTTGAATTCCAGGGCTAAACAGAGAGCTGTAGTCTT
Organism: Anolis sagrei ordinatus; assembly: GCF_025583915.1. Taxonomy (NCBI): domain Eukaryota; kingdom Metazoa; phylum Chordata; class Lepidosauria; order Squamata; family Anolidae; genus Anolis; species Anolis sagrei. The sequence continues at coordinate 149,572,687 of NW_026845477.1, read as the reverse complement.
GCACAAAGCTTTAAGCCTTCCCTGCCAAACAGAACTCTCAGGATTCCCATAGCAGGGAAAGTTGCTGTAGATGCACCCCCTGCTATTTCTCCTCCCTTTTGGGGGGTTGATCTTGATCTGAAGCAGCTGTTCCAAGGCCCAGGCTTTTTTTTTCTTGTTGTCTTTTCCTGTCTGCTAGCAAACCCAACTGGGAAAGTGCCAAGTTCCCATATGGTGTGGTTTTCCTATTAAAATTAGGGGAGGTTTTGCTTGCTCATTATGAACAATGGCTTCAAACCACAAGAAAGGGGATTCCATCTGAACATTAGGAAGAAATTCCTGTCTGTGAGAGCCGTTCAGCAGTGGAACTCTCTGCCCCGGAGTGTGGTGGAGGCTCCTTCTTTGGACATTGTTAAGCTGTCAGGGGTACTTTCAATGTGATTATCCTGCTTCTTGACAGGGGGTTGGACTGGATGGCCCATGAGGTCTCTTCCAACTCTATGATTCTATTATTCTAGGCTGTATGGCTATGTTCTAGCAGCATTTTCTCCTGACATTTCACCTGTATTTAGGAGCCCCCGGTGGCACAGTGGGTTAAACCCCTGTGCCAGCAGGACTGAAGATCAACAGGTCGCAGGTTCAAATCCAGGGAGAGGCGGATGAGCTCCCTCTATCAGCTCCAGCTCCTCATGCTGGGACATTATTTATTTATTTATTTATTTACAGCTTTTATATTCCGCCCTTCTCACCCCGCAGGGGACTCAGGGCAGATTACAGTGTACACATATATGGCAAGCATTCAACATACAACATATACAGACATACACAGAGGCTATTTAACTTTTTCTGGCCGCCAGGGGAGCTGTCGCGTTCATTGTCCATCTGCGACACTAATGAAGTACTTCCGCATTCCCCGCATGCTTTTTTGCTGGAGTGCTTGCTTTTTCTTTATGGCCTCATAAATCAGTTAATTTAGCCTCCCCACACTTTAAGGTGGTACCTAATTTTCCTACTTGACAGATGCAACTGTCTTTCAGGTTGCAAAGGTCGACAACAGGCTACACAATTGGTTGGAAACCCACTCCAACCCGGGCTGGCTTCGAACTCATGACCTTTTGGTCCGAGTGATCTTAATGCAGCTGATACTCAGCCAGCTGCGCCACAATCCCGGTGAGAGAAGCCTCCCACAAGGATGATAACAACATCAAATCATCTGGGCGTCCTCTGGGCAACGTCCTTGCAGACGGCCAATTCTTTCACACCAGAAGTGACTTGCAGTTTCTCAAGTTGCTCCTGATACGACAAAAAAACAAACAAACCTGTATCTGTGGCTGGCATCCTCTGAAGGATCCTCTGAAGATTCCAGCCACAGATGCAGGCAAAATGTCAGTAGAAAATGTTGCTAGGGCACAGCCATGCAGCCTTGAAACCGCACAACACCCCAGTGATTCCATCCATGAAATCCTTCAACAATACAACCCTAGTTGGACATGTTTAGCCTGAAGACGAGAAGGCTGAGAGGAGACATGATAGCCATGTATAAATATGTGAGAGGAAGTCACATGGAGGAGGGAGCAAGCTTGTTTTCTGCTTCCCTGGAGACTAGGAGACGGAACAATGGCTTCAAACTACAAGAAAGGAGATTCCATCTGAACATGAGGAAGAACTTCCTGACTGTGAGAGCGTTCAGCAGTGGAACTCTCTGCCCCGGAGTGTGGTGGAGGCTCCTTCTTTGGAAGCTTTTTAACAGAGGCTGGATGGCCATCTGTCAGGGGTGCAATTTTCCTGCTTCTTGGCAGGGGGTTGGACTGGATGGCCTAAGAGATCTGGCTTCTCAAGGTACAATTTGCAGGGTCATTTACTAGAGCATTTTAGGGATCAGGATTTTTCTTTTTCGTATCAGGAGCGACTTGAGAAACTGCAAGTTGCTTCTGGTGTGAGAGAATTGGCTGTCTGCAAGGACATTGCCCAGGAGATGCCCGGATGTTTTTGGTGTTTTACCATTCTTGTGAGAGGCTTCTCTCATGTCCCTGCGTGTGGAGCTGGAGCTGACAGAGGGAGCTCATCCGCACTCTCCTCGGATTCGAACCTGCCACCTGTCCATCCTGCTGGCACAAGGGTTTAACTCACTGCGTCTCCTATCAGCATAATTACCAACACAGCTTCCAACCTAACATTTTACACCTTTTTCTTTCTGTTTCCTCCCATATTTTGTCTCTCTAAAGACAAGCGTGCATCAGGTTTGTTCATCGTTTGCAACAGGCCCTAGGCAAGATGTTGGGACTTTCTATGAACTTCGCACTTACGATATCAAGCCGGCCAAAGCAAAGGAGTTCCTTGAATTGGTCAGTAAAGCCATTCACATCCGTACGGTTCACTCGGAGATGCTTGGATTCTGGACAGCGGAGCTTGGGTCGATGAATAAGGCTTTTCATATTTGGAAATATGGTATGCACTGAATAGTATGAGTACAGCAAACTGGCTTTTCTGTGCTAAACAAATAAAGTAGAATGTTTATTTGCACAAGATTATGGGTGTTTAAGTGAGACTTGGAGCCCTTCCACACGGTGTATAACCCAGAATATCAAGGCTGAATTGGGATTTTATATATCTGTGTGGAAGAGACCCTAGGCCCCTTCTACACTTCTATATAAAATCCAGATTATTTGCTTTGAACTGGATTATATGAGTCTAGACTGCCATATAATCCAGTTCAAAGCAGATAATCTGGATTTTATGGCAATGTAGAAGGGGCTTCAAATTCATTGGCAGCCATTGAGCGGAAGAAATAATAATAATAATAATAATAATAATAATAATTATTATTATTATTATTATTATTATTATTATACTGACACAAAAACATAGTATGTCACAACAGATGAGATCTCTATGCTGGATTTCGTATCACAAAATCACAAGTCGAACACTTCCCAAGCGTCTAGGACTGTGTGATGTATTTCCGAATTATGCGCGCAGATCCAAATAAGTTGGCCTTTTGCAGTTGACAGATCATAATTTTGCCAATGTTTATTGTTTCCAAATGCTGGCTGATATCTTTTGGCACGGCACCCAGTGTGCCAATGACCACTGGAACCACCTGTACTGGTTTATGCCAGAGCCTTTGCAGTTCGATTTTGAGGTCCTGATAACGGCTGAGCTTTTCCTGTTGTTTTTCCTCAGTGTGACTGTCACCTGGAATGGCGACGTCAATAATCCAAACTTTTTTCTTTTCCACAATCGTGATGTCTGGTGTATTATGTTCCAAAAGTCAGTCTGGATTCGAAAGTCACACAGTATTTTTGCATGTTCATTTTCCACAACCTTTGCGGGTTTATGGTCCCACCAATTTTTATTGCTTGGAAGTGGTACTTGTGACATAAGTTCCAGCGAACCATTTGGGCCACAGAGTTGTGCCTTCGTTTGTAGTCCATCTGTGCAATTTTCTTGCAACAGCTGAGGATATGATCTATGGTTTCATCAGCTTATTATTATTATTATTATTATTATTATTATTAACACAGCAGACACTCTGCTGGCTGTTGTATTGGATCACACGTCGGACACTTCCCAAGTGTCTAGGACTGTGTGATGTATTAGCGAATAATGCATGCAGATCTCAGTAAGGTGGCCTTCTGCAGCTGGCAGCTGGCAATCTTGTCAGTGCTGATTGTGTTTAAGTGCAGGCCAAGGTCTTTAGGCACTGCACCCAGTGTGCTGATCACCACCAGGACCACCTTGACTGGCTTGTGCCATAGTCTTTGCAGTTCATTTTGTTCATTTTCTGTAACTTTTTCAGGCTTGTGATCCCACCAATTCTTTGTCGCAGGCAGATGGTATTTGTGGCACAAGTTCCAATGAATCATCTGAGCAATGGTGTTATATCTCTGTTTGTAGTCTGTCTGCACGATCTTCTTGCAACAGCTGAGGATGTGATGTATCGTTTCATCTGCTTCCTTGCAGAGTCTACATTTGGGATCTGTTGTCGACTTTTCAATTCTGGCATTGATGGCATTGGTTCTAATGGCTATTATTATTATTATTATTATTATTATTATTATTATTATTACAGTATTATTTAATTTTACAACAGGATATTGTAAAAAGCATAAAGCTATCTTGTTAAATACTTATTTGGATTGCCTTTTATTTCTAAACAGCTTTGTTGTTGTGGAAGCATATATGTCTGTCTCACCTGCTAAGTTAATACTACTTTTTTCTTATAGATAACTTTGCTCACAGAGCAGCTGTGAGGAAAGCTGTAGTTAATGATAAAGAATGGCAGGAAAAATTGTCCACGATTCTTCAATGCCTCCATAAACAGCACATGGAAATCGCTTATTTGGTTCCCTGGTGTCAACTTGGGGTCCCCCCACAACCCGGTATGTTATCTTAGTAATTATGTGGTTTATTATATCAATTTAACATCTATGGAGTAGAACTCCACAGAAAAAATCAGATTGAATTGGCCATCAAACTAATGCAGGTTTCATCAAAGCTAATGGATCTTGTTCCAACCTTTCTGAAGCTAGATCACAGGTGAAAGGTTGACCTTCTGGCAACACATAAAATTATATATATATTTCTTTCATTTGACATTTGAACTTTAAACAAAATATTTAATTTTTAAAAAGGCAATGCTTATCTCTGGTTAAATATTATGTTACTTGTTTCACACATTTTAAAACAAACTAAAGTAAAAAAAGAGTAAATTTATTGAAAGTAGTAATAAAACAAGCCCACTTGTATTAGGCAAATCAGGCTAATGATGTGCAAATAAAATAGTGGCATTATAAAGACTGCCACTATTAGATATTCTTAAATATTAGGGGAGGGATGTCATTCTTGGGTTGCTTGCCATAGATGCAGGCGAAACGTCAGGAGAAAATGCCTCTACTAGAACATGGCCATATAGCCCGAAAAAACCTACAACAACCCAATTAGCACATTATTTGCCATCTTTGGTTTACTTGATGCTTCAATCTTAATTTGATTTAATTCAAACAATTTCTGATACGTAATAATAATAATAATAATAATAATAATAATAACAACACTTTATTTATATTCCGCCCTTGTCACCCCGAAGGGGACTCAGGGCGGATCACAACACACATGCACGTCAAACATTCAATGCTGCTTTTGTATAGACAATACACAGACAGACAGAACAGAAAGGAGGTGTTGTTGACTCAGTGTCCAACTGTTTTGTTGTTGTTTTTTTTTGGTGCCAAGGAAGGTGAGTTCAGGCACAGAGGGTGCTATTGCTCCATTCTCTATGACGAAGAGCCGTCAGGACTTCCTCCTTCCTTTTTGGTCATCCAGCATTTTCTGATCTTCTTTCTTTATGATGTTGTAAAACGCCTCCCCCACTTTTAGTGGTACCTAATTTCTCTAATTTCAGCTAAAGCTGTTTTCGAACTGCTTATATAAACAGTGAGCAGGGCTGACAGTCGACTGCTCATGCCGACCCGGGGCTTCGAATTTGCAATCTTCGGTTGATAGATCTTCTAGTTGCTGGTGATTTATCCGCTGTGCTAAACCTCTGGCCCATTAGTAGTCATACATAGTATTTAATTCACATTTTCCAGACATCTTTGATTTAGGTCCAAATACAAGACAATTATTTCCTTTATATACATGATGATTTTGCTTAGAAATGTGTTCACATCCTTGCATACGTTTCTGCAAGGCTACAGGTTAAACCACTAGCTGTAGAAATCTTGCAGTTGGCAGTTCGAAGCCACGGGTTGAGGTGAGCTCCTGCTGTCAGCCCTACCTTCTGCCCACCTAGCCTATCTAGCTGTTCGAAAACATGCAAATTTGAGTAGATCAATAGGTACCACCTCGGCAGGATTGTAAAAGGCGCCCCATGCAGGCCTGCTGGCAAACACAACCAGGAGGGTCTATGGACAACAGTTGCTCGGCATGGAAAAATGGAACAAGAGCACCTCCCCATGGCCAGAGTTGAGCATTACCTCCAAATGCCAGAGATGGAAAGGGAAATCTTTGCCTTTGTTTGTGTATTGTATATCATTGTACACTGCATAAAAAGCCATTGAATGTTTGCCTATATATATGTATACTGTTATCCACTCTGAGTCCCCTCGGGGAGACAGACCAGAAATATAAATAAAGTGTATTATTATTATTGTTATTATTATTATTATTATTATTATTATTATTATTTGAAACACAAGATGAGTCCACAGCAGACACTCTGCTGGCTGTTGAACTGGATCACAATTCGGAGACTTCCCAAGTGTCTAGGACTGTGTGATGTATCGGCGAATAATGCGTACAGATCCCAGTAAGGTGGCCTTCTGCAGATAGTAATTTTGTCAGCGCCGATTGTGTTTAATGCAGGCCAAGGTTGTTGTTGTTATTATTATTATTATTGAACTTAAATTAGAGATAGTTCCAAAGTTAATCTTTTGTACTGCATTCTCAAGTCTCTGAGGCCCCTTCTGCTCTGTCATATAAAATCCAGATTATCTGCTTTGAATGAAATGATATGGCAGTGCAGACTCATATAAGCAGATAATGTGGAATATCTGCATTGATCTGGATTATATGGCAGTGTAGAAGGGGCCTTAGAAATGCGTGCATGTCGCTCCCTAGATTCTTCTACACTCTATGGTGTGTTTATTTCCCCACCAGAAATATTTCTTTATTAGTAGCTCACCTCGTACAACTGTTTTATCCATTTCAAACTTCAAATCAGAGCAGTTTTAAAACAAGATACCAAAGCAAAGGTACATTGCACATTGAAGCAAGTGCAGAGTTTGCAGAAGACTATAAAGAATAAGTGTGGATCTTCAGCATCCAGGGACCCAGCCATATAACCCAGAATATCAAGGCAGAAAATCCCATAATGCCTGCTTCGAGTTGGGTTATCTGAGTCCACACTGCCATATATTTCAGTTCAAAGCAGATAATGTGTGGTTTTATTCATCTGTGTGGAAGGGGCCCTGGTGACGGAACGGAAACCCAACCATACTATTGGGTTTCCATACCTCTGTGAATAACTCAAAGGCTATTTTCCATCCGTTAAGGAATCAAAAAGTAAAATTACCGTATATATAAATCTGATGTTTTTTTCCTCCTTCCTAGGGGTTTATGAGTTGGTAACTTATCAGCTGAAACCAGGAGGGCCGGCTTTGTGGGGGAAATCTTTCAAAACGGCAATTGATGCGCACAGCAGTAGAGGCTATGCTAAGCTGATTGGTGTCTTTCACACAGAATATGGATTACTTAATACAGGTATTGAGCCAGGCATTTCATGGAATACAGTGTTAAAAGAAACAGGCTGTGGTTGCAAATAATAGCTATGTATTCGGCTCCATATTCATTTCATTCCCCTTTATAGAGTTCCTAGTTCAGCTACACCTTTTGATCTACTCCGTCTGTGCCTTGTATATTTTATCAGTCCCATAGTGTGTCCTTTAGTTGTGTTAGCCAATGTAGGAAAATGTCTCGTATCAGGGCAAACACAGAACACTTTGAACTTGACCTTGCTGCAAAAGTAGAGAGGAGAATGCAATGCAAAGCAGCCAGTTTCAGCAGCAATTTGTTTTTCATATTTCTTTTAATATCTTGGGTGTTTTTCCTTTTAAACTACCGTATATACATGTTTTTCAACCTCTTTTTAGGCTGAAAAAGTACCCCCCCCCCCCGGCTTATACTTGAGTCAAAGTTATTTATTATTTTACTCTATTATTTATCTCCCACTTGTGTCTATCAATTTTACACCCCTCCCTCCACCATTTGGGAACAGTACTTCATTCAAATATTATTTTAATTGAACAATTATTTTTCTTTGCTATTATTATTACATTTACATTATTTTACTCTATTACTATTATTATATTGATTATTTTACTCTATTTATTAGTATTATTATTATTACATTTATTATTTCACCCTATTTATTATTATTATTACATTTACCATTTGACTCTATTTATTATTATTATTACATTTATTATTTGACTCTATTATTATTATTATTGCATTTATTATTTTTCTCTATTTTAATTATGCTTCTTTATTGTAGACACAGGTAGATTAATATCACAATCAATCACCATTTCAGAATACTTATCAAATATTATTTTCTTAGTGTTCTTATCCTTGCCTATTTCACCTTTATCTCCCACTTGTGTCTATTAATTTTACACCCCTCCCTCCTCCCCTCCACCCTTTGGGAATAGCATTTCATTCAAATATTATTTTAATTGAACAATTATTTTTCTCTGTTATTATTACATTTACATTATTTTACTCTATTACTATTATTATATTTATTATTTTACTCTATTTATTATTATTATTATTATTATTATTATTATTATTAATATTATTATTACATTTATTATTTCACCCTATTTATTTGAAACACAACAAGATGAGTCCACAGCAGACACTCTGCTGGCTGTTGAATTGGATCACACGTCAGACACTTCCCAAGTGTCTAGGATTGTGTGATGTATCGGCGAATAATGCGTGCAGATCCTAGTAATGTGGCCTTCTGCAGCTGGCAGATGGTAGTTTTGTCAGCACCTATTGTGTTTAAGTGCAGGCCAAGGTCTTTAGGCATTGCACCCTGTGTGCCGATCACCACTGGAACCACTTTTACTGGCAATGGAGTAAAATAATAAATGTAATAATAATAATAATAATAATAATAATAATAACAATAATAATAATAATAATAATAGAGTAAAATAATAAATGTAATAATAATAATAAATAGGGTGAAATAATTATTACATTTATTATTTCACCCTATTTATTCTTATTATTACATTTATATATTGTAATTCCCTCCACAGTAAATGATACTGTTTTCATATGGTGCCATATTCCGTGATTCACAGTTTAGAAAGAAAGTGTGGTCTCCACCTTCAGCGTTTTGAGAAACCATTTAACAAAATTTGGGAAAACTTTTACAAACATGAATATAGGAAAGTACCTTATGAATATCAGTATTAAGGGAGTCCAACCTTTTGTTTTGAAGAAAGACCTCCCTGTCATACTGATAGTACTTTATTTGTTAACAAACAGCAGGAAAAATCTAAACATTTCTACGTATTACACACTAGCCGTCCCCTGCCAGGCATTGCTGTGGCCCAGTCTGTTGATCTGGAAAATAAAGTAATGAGAAAGTGTTGGTTTCTAATCTATGTAATTTCTTTATGCTTGTGGGTAAACAGTATTTCTTGCTGTTTCTTTGTCAGTGTTGATGTGGAGATTGTCTGGTTTGCCTACTCTGGAACATGCAACATATAATTGTCCTTCTTTAGGGGTCTCTTTCAAATCTATGATACTATATCTCTCTGTGTGAATAATATCAATCTATCTATATCTATGGCTGGCTGGCTCTTTGTCAGGAGGGCTTTGATTACGTTTTCTTGCCCTGGTGAAGGGAGTTGGACTGGATGGCCTTAAGTATTTTCTGTTGGTCATGGGGGTTCTGTGTGGGAAGTTTGGCCCAATTCTGTAGTTGGTGGGGTTCAGAATGCTCTTGATTGTAGGTGAACTATAAATCCCAGTAACTACAACTCCCAAATGTCAAGGTCTATTTCCCCAAATCCATCTGTGTTCATATTTGGGCATATGGAACATTTGTGCCAAGTTTGGTCCAGATCCATCATTGTTTGAGTCCATGGTGAACTACAACTCCCAAACTCAAGGTCAATGCTCGCCAAACCCTTCTAGCGTTTTCTGTTGGTCATGGGAGTCCTGTATGCCCCGGTTGGTTCAATTCTATCATGCTATTTGATTGTAGGTGAACTATAAATCACAGCAATTACAACTCCCAGTCTATCTATCTATCTATCTATCTATCTATCTATCTATCTATCTATCTATCTATCTATCTATATCTATCTATCTATGGCTGGATGGCTCTTTGTCGGGAGGTCTTTGATTATGTTTTCTTGCCCTGGTGAAGGGAATTGGACTGAGTGGCCTTAAGTATGGGGGTTCTGTGTGGGAAGTTTGCCCCAAATCTGTTGTCGGTGGGGTTCAGCATGCTCTTTGATTGTAGGTGAACTATAAATTCCAGTAACTACAACTCCCTAATGTCAAGGTATATTTCCTCCAAACTCAATTTGTCTGCGTATTTAAACATATGGAATATTCGTGCCAAGCGTGGTCCAGATCCATCATTGTTTGAGTCCACAGTGCTCTCTGGATGTAGGTGAACTACAACTCTCAAACTCAAGGTCAATACCCATCAATGCCCAAGTTGGTCATGGGAGTCCTGTGTGCCAGCATTAGTGGAATTCAGAATGCTCTGATTGTAGGTGAACTATAAGTCCCAGCAATTACTACTCCCAAATGACAAAATCAATCCTCCCCCAATCCCACCAGTATTCAAATTTTTGTGTGTGATGGTCACTCCTTGGGTTAGGAGGTGTCTAGTGTCCAAACTTGGTGTCAATTCGTCCAGTGGTTTTTGAGTTATGTTAATCCCACAAACGAACATTACATTTTTATTTATATAGATTATTTTAAGTATTTTGTTTTAATTTTATTAAATTGTTTGGGTTAGGTAGTGGGAGAAAGGTGGGACATGACTAAACCAACCAACTACATGTATTGAAACTCTCTTACCAGAAAATGAATCTGGGATTTTTACATTCAAGCATGGTCTTTGAAAAGCTCATAGCCTCAGTGGGTCCTTTTTATAAACCTGATGCCACTCTTCTGTACTTAGCTGTGCTTTTGTGGAAATTCACATACTAGTAGTAGCTTCTCTTTCTCTAAATTGGGGTATTTGCCTTTGAAATCTCCCTTTCATTTTGCTTCCACTTTGACAGTGAATGTGCTTTGGTGGTTTGAGAACCCGGACAGCCGTGCCGCTGGGAGGCATATTGCCCATGAAGATGCCAGGGTTGTAGCAGCTGGTAAGAAATGATTGCATGTCCCTTGTTGTGTTGACTAAAATGCCTTATATGGTGTCCTAATCCAATATTGTTTTACACTTTCAGTACGGGAAAATGTTGAGTTCTTGACATCTCAGCAAAACATGCTTCTGATTCCTACACCATTTTCACCTTTGAAGTAGTTTCTGATCAGAGGAAGGATGGCAGTTTGATTCTACCTTTTCAAAAGTTGCCTTATACTGTGTCCAAATCTTGATTATGGAAACATAAACTTGAGGTGCATCTATGTTGTTGGATCAATCGAGTTTGAAACTTTAAACGACCATGGCTCAAGCATAGCGAATCCTGGGAGTTACAAGGTCTTTATCTTCTCTGTCAAAAAATGTCTCGTCAATGTATTGTCGAAGGCTTTCATGGCCGGAATCACTGGGTTGTTGTAGGTTTTTTCGGGCTATATGGCCATGGTCTAGAGGCATTCTCTCCTGACGTTTCGACTGCATCTATGGCAAGCATCATCAGAGGTAGTGACCTACCTCTGATGATGCTTGCCATAGATGCAGGCGAAACGTCAGGAGAGAATGCCTCTAGACCATGGCCATATAGCCTGAAAAAACCTACAACAACTCAATGTCTCGTCAAACTACAAACCGTGGGATTCCATACCATTGTGCCATAGCAGTTAAAGTGATACCAAACTGCACTAATTCCATAGTGTATATACACCCAAGAATTTGTTTTCTTCATATCTGTAACAATCTATAATAAAAATTGTATGAACACTTAAATTCAGCTTTACACAAAACCTTTGTTCTTACATTTTTAGAGGAGTCAAAATATACAGAATGGATCTGAACGAATGATTTTGTTTCTGTTTTATTCTCACATCTTTTGAAGAGTTAGCTTTGCAGTTATATATATATAAACAGTGCAATATTGGCCAGAATCCTGTTGTTGATATTTACAGGTGTGAATTGTGTGCTATTGCAAAAAGTATGTGCAGATGATGGTGTTGGGAGCAGAGTTCCCTATGTGGAACCATTGTTTTCTTTAGGTCTACAATTGTATAGTTCTTGATCATAATGTTCTCTTCCTCTCATTTCGTCTTTTTATTAAATAAATTATTGTTGGCAAATATTTTTGACTTTGCTTAGCATTTTTATTTCATTGTCACAACTTCATAATAATGTTTTTACAGATGTGTAAAACGTAAAATACACTGTATCCCTCGCTATCTCTGCAGGCTGTATGAAATTTGGCTAACAGCTTCTTGTACTTTTGAGCCCTCGGTGGCATTTTCTCCTGACATTTCACCTGTATCTAGGAGCCCCCGGTGGCACAGTGGGTTAAGCCCCTGTGCCGGCATGACTGAAGATTGACAGGTCGCAGGTTCAAATCCGGGGAGAGGCGGATGAGCTCCCTCTATCAGCTCCAGCTCCTCATGCGGGAACATGAGAGAAGCCTCCCACAAGGATGATAAAAACATCCGGGCATCCCCTGGGCACCATCCTTGCAGACGGCCAATTCTCTCACACTAGAAATGACTTGCAGTTTCTCAGGTTGCTCTTGAAACGACAAAACAAAAAAAACCCCAAAAGAACAAAAACAACTTTTGAGCTCAAGTTTCTCCACCCAACTTTTAAAATTGAAAGACAGTGAAACGCATAGTTATAATTTACAGCAGTGGTTTCCAACCTTTTTTTGACCAGGGACCACTTTGATTTTGTTGTCGTTGTTGTTATCGGGGACCACAGGTTTCAAGAATAATAAATTGTGTTAATCTAAAAATAAACTTTTATCAAAACTTTACATGTATTTGTTAAACTCAATAGTAACATGAATGAAAAGTATTATTATAATATAAAAAAATAACATTTTAAATAGAAAGTTAAATTTGGTTTGCTTCAATGTGATTTTTGAGCTTGCATCTTTACAAGTTGTGTAGTCCTGGGGCTAATACTGTTGCTCAAAGCTACATACATATCACTTACTTTCAATCAATTCCTGGACTTGTTTTTAATTACCAGTAAAGCAGAAAATCGTTGTTTGCATACATAAGTTGTGTAGAAGAACAATAAATAGTGTGTAGTGACTCCTCAAATCTATATAAATAAAAATGTAATATTGGTTTGTGGGATTGACATAACTCAAAAACCACTGGGTGAATTGACATCAAATTTGGACAGAATACGCCTATCAGGACAACGAGTGACTATCACTCATAAAAACACTGAAAAACACAGCGGAAGGGACTTAAAAAACCAAAAAATAAAAAATACATTACAATGCATGCGCAAAACCATATATACCAATTATATATATATATATATATATATATATATATATATATATATATATATACACACACATACATACATACACACATGCAAACACACACATACACAGATATATACACACAAAAAACACATATACACAGACTGGACCACAGCAACACATGGCAGGGGATGGCTAGTTTTAGTATAATGCCTCAAGAGAATCAGATCAAAACCACCTGCAAAGAAGCCCTTTCCTGGTGAAACACTCTCAAATCCATGGGTCTCTTTTACATATTTGAAACATTTTAAAAAAACAACACTGTCAAATATGAGGGGGCTTTTCATGCTTAAGAGAAAAAAGGAGAGGAAGAGATGGAGGAAGAAGAGGAGGGAGAAAAGGACAAGGGTGAAGAGAAGGAGCCAAAGAAGAAAGGAGAAAGAGAAGGAGGAGAAAGGAGAAGAGGAGATAAAGAAAAAGAAGAGGAGGAGGAGAAAAAGGAGGAGGAGAAAAGAAGAAAAAGAAGAGGAGGATGATAAAAAGTAAAAGGAGGAGGAGGAGAAAAAGTAGAAGAGAAGTGGGAGGAGAAAAAGTAAAGAAGGGGAAGGAGAAAAGGAGGAGGAGGAAAAAGAGAACGAGGAAGAGAAGGAGGAGAAAGAAGAGGAGAAATAGTACAAGGAAGAGAAGGTGAAAAATTGTACTTATTTTTTGACCCAAGTCAAAAAGAAAGTACAATTAAAGCCTTGGCAGACCGTGCAAAAAGAATCTGTGAAGCCCACCTCCTCCAAGATGAACAGAACCACTTCAACTGGGCTCTACGGGCCAATGGATACTCCACCTCAGACATCAGAAGAGCTGCAAGACCAAGAACAAGCCACGAGAGTCAAGACGAAGATCCACCCAGAGGGAAAGTGTTCTTGCCACCATACATCAAGGGAACAACATAGGGAAGCTGATGAGGAAACACAACATACAAACTATCTACAGACCCACCAAGAAAATCCAACAAATGCTACGTTCAGCAAAGGACAAGAGAGATCCTCTCACTTCTGCAGGAGGCTACTGGATACCATGCAGCTGTGGACAAGTCTACATAGGGACCACCAAACACAGCAAATCAAGGAACATGAAAGGCACTGCAGACTACTTCAACCAGAGAAGTCAGCGATAGCAGAGCACTGATGAACCAACCTGGACACAGCATATTATTTGAGAACACAGAAATGCTGGACCACTACAACAACCACCATGTCAGACTACACAGAGAAGCCATTGAAATCCACAAGCATGTGGACAATTTCAACAGAAAGGAGGAAACCATGAAAATGAACAAAATCTGGCTAACAGTATTTTTTTAAAAATAAAATTATTACAATAAAGCAACACTCAGACACAGGAAACAATCAGGGACAGCCAATCATTTCTCAACAAAGGCAGCAACAAGCTACTCCTAAAAACTGCCAGCCCATCAAATGCTAATCAACGTGGCCAATTGAAATATTCACACCTAGCTCCAACAGACAAGAGTTCTTTCTCCCACCCTGGACCTTCCACAGATATATAAACCCCATTTTCCTAGTTTCCAACAGACCTCACAACCTCTGAGGATGCCTGCCATTGTTGTTGTTCATTCGTTCAGTCGTCTCCGACTCTTCGTGACCTCATGGACCAGCCCACGCCAGAGCTCCCTGTCGGCCGTTACCACCCCCAGCTCCTTCAAGGTCAGTCCAGTCACTTCAAGGATGCCATCCATCCATCTTGCCCTTGGTCGGCCCTTCTTCCTTTTACCTTCCACCTTCCCCAACATAATTGTCTTCTCTAGGCTTTGCTGTCTCCTCATGATGTGGCCAAAGTACTTCAACTTTGTCTCTAGTATCCTTCCCTCCAATGAGCAGTCGGGCTTTATTTCCTGGAGGATGGACTGGTTGGATCTTCTCGCAGTCAAGGCACTCTCAGAACTTTCCTCCAACACACAGCTCAAAAGCATCGATCTTCCTTCGCTCAGCCTTCCCTAAGGTCCAGCTCTCACATCCGTAGGTGACTACAGGGAATACCATGGCTTTGACTATGCATATCTTTGTTGCCAGTGTGATGTCTCTACTCTTCACTATTTTATCGAGATTGGTAATTGCTTTCCCCCCAAGAAGTAAGCTTCTTCTGATTTCTTGGCTGAGGACTCCATCTGCAGTAATCTTTGCACCTAGAAATACAAAATCTGTCACTGCCTCCACGTTTTCTCCCTCTATTTGCCAGTTATCAATCATTCTTGTTGCCATAATCTTGGTTTTTTTGACGTTTAGCTGCAACCCGGCTTTTGCGCTTTCTTCTTTCACCTTGATTAGAAGGCTCCTCAGCTCCTCCTCGCTTTCGGCCATCAGAGTGGTGTCATCCGCATATCTGAGGTTGTTAATGTTTCTTCCAGCAATTTTCACCCCAGCTTTGCATTCATCAAGCCCCGCACATCGCATGATGTGTTCTGCATACAAGTTAAAAAGGTTGGGTGAGAGTATGCAGCCTTGCCGTACGCCTTTCCCAATCTTGAACCAGTCTGTTGTTCCGTGGTCAGTTCTGACTGTTGCTACTTGGTCCTTGTATAGATTCCTCAGGAGAGAGACAAGGTGGCTTGGGATGCCCATCCCGCCAAGAACTTGCCACAATTTATTATGATCCACACAGTCAAAGGCTTTAGAATAGTCAATGAAGCAGAAGTAGATGTTTTTCTGAAACTCCCTGCCTTTCTCCATTATCCAGCGGACATTGGCAATTTGGTCTCTCGTTCCTCTGCCTTTTCTAAACCCAGGTTGTACATCTGGCAACTCTCGCTCCATGTATTGCTGGAGTCTTCCTTGCATGATCTTGAGCATTACCGTACTGGCAAGAGATATAAGGGCCACTGTACAGAAGTTTGAGCAGTCTTTAGCATTTCCCTTTTTTGGTATGGGGATATAAGTTGATTTTTTCCAGTCTGATGGCCATTCTTGTGTTTTCCATATTTGCTGGCAAATGGCATGCATCACCTTGACAGCATCATCTTTTAAGATTTTAAACAGTTCAGCTGGGCTCCCGTCGTCTCCTGCTGCCTTGTTGTTAGCAATGCTTCTTAAGGCCCATTCAACCTCACTCCTCAGGATGTCTGGTTCTAATTCATTCACCACACCGTCAAAGCTATCCTCGATATTATTATCCTTCCTATACAGATCTTCTGTATAGTCTCGCCACCTTCTCTTGATCTCTTCAGCTTCTGTTAGGTCCCTGCCATCTTTGTTTCTTATCATACCAATTTTTGCCTGAAATTTACCTCCCATGTTTCTAATTTTCTGGAAGAGGTCTCTTGTCCTTCCTATTCTGTTGTCTTCTTCCACTTCCATGCATTGCTTATTTAAAAATAGTTCCTTATCTCTTCTGGCTAACCTCTGGAATTGCGCATTTAACTGGGCATATCTCCCCTTATCCCTGTTTCCTTTTGCTTTCCTCCTTTCTTGGGCTACTTCCAGTGTCGCAGCAGACAACCATTTTGCCTTCTTGGTTTTCTTTTTCTTTGGGACGTACTTTGTTGCCGCCTCCTGAACAATGTCGCGGACTTCTGTCCATAGTTCTTCTGGGACTCTGTTTACTAAATCTAGTCCTTCAAATCTGTTCTTCACTTCCACTGTATATTCGCTAGGAATGTTAGTGAGATCATATCTAACCGGTCTGTGTATTTTCCCTGATCTCTTTAGTTTTATTCTAAATTGGGCAATAAGAAGTTCGTGATCTGAGCTACAGTCAGCCCCAGGTCTTGTTTTCACCGACTGGATGGATGTCCGCCACCTTTGGCTGCAAAGGATGTAGTCAATCTGATTTCGGTGTTGACCGTCTGGTGAGGTCCATGTGTAAAGCCGTCTTTTAGGTTGTGCAAAACGTCAGGAGAGAATGCTTCTGGAACATGACCATACAGCTCAGAAAACTCACAGCAATCCAACATGTTTTTATGATGATGGTGATGATTATTTTCAATGTAGATGCACCTCTCTCATTCATGGGGTCGTAATAACTCCAAAAATCGACTTAAAGGCAGTCTAACATCAATCCTAGTTCTAGACTATGGACCACTTTGGACCATTTTGGAATATTTGGGTATTCTGGATGCTGAACATCTATTCATCTGTTTGTGCTTTGTTGTTTACTTCCGCAAACGGAGAAAATCCATGCTGGGGAAAGTGTATTTTCTCCTCTGTCTTGGGAAAAAACCCCAGCCCTTTTCTGGTTGGAAGGTGTGGGAGGCCACGGGGCCTGTGCGGCCCAATGCCGGGCTTTGTTTGGGGCGGAGCAGCAGCCGCGGAGGCCGCAAGAGGAAGGAAGCGCCTCCCGAGGGGAGAAAGGGGGCAGCAGCGCCCACGTTGAGCTCCAGTGGGTCCCGCCTGGGATCGGAAAAAGGGAATCATGCTGGGACCCAGGACTTGGCTGCGGGGAGCCCTGGCGGCGGTGCGGGGGATCCCAGGCCAGGTAAAGAAGGAAGGAAGGAAGGAAGGAAGGAAGGAAGGAAGGAAGGAAGGAAAGGAAGGAAGGAAGGAAGGAAGGAAGGAAGGAAGGAAGGAAGGAAGGAAGGAAAGAAAGGAAGGAAGGAAGGAAGGAAGGAAGGAAGGAAGGAAGGAGGGAGAGGAAGGAGGAAGAAAAGGAAGGAAGAAGGAGGAAAGGAAGGAAGGGAAGGAGAAAGGAAGGAGGAGAAGGAAGGAGGAAGAAAAGGAAGGAAAGGAAGTGGAGAAAAGGAAGGAAGGAGAATGGAAGCGAGGGAGAAAAGGAAGGAAGGAAGGAGAATGGAAGAGAGGGGGAAAAGGAAGGAAGGATAATGGAAAGGAAGGAAGGAGAATGGAAGCGAGGGAGAAAAGGAAGGAAGGAAGGAGAATGGAAGAGAGGGGGGAAAGGAAGGAAGGAAGGATAATGGAAGCAACAGAGGGAGGGAAGGTAGGATAATGGAAGGGAAGGAAGAAAGGATAATGGATGAGAAGGAGAAAAGGAAGGAAGGATAATGGAATCGAGGAAGAAATGGAAGGAAGGATAATGGAAGCAAGAGAGGGAAGGAAGGAAGGATAATGGATGGGAAGGAGAAAAGGAAGGATAATGGAAGAGAGGGGGGAAAGGAAGGAAGGATAATGGAAGCAAGAGAGGGAAGGAAGAAGGATAATGGAAGTGAGGGAGAAAAGGAAGGAGGGATAATGGAAAGGAAGGAAGGATAATGGAAGCAAGGGAGAAAAAGAAGGAAGGATAATGGAAGGGAAGGAGAAAAGGAAGGAGGGAAGAAAGGAAGAAATAATGGGAGGGAGGGAGAAAAGGAAGGAAAGATAGTGGAAGAGAAGGAGAGAAGGAAGAATGGATAATGGAAGGGAGAAAAGGATGGAAGGGAGAGAGAAAAGGGAGAAAAAGAAGGAAGGGAAAAAGAGGGAGGAGTAGAGGGGAAAGAGGAGGAAGGAAAGAAGCAAAAAAGAGAAGGGGAGAATAATGGAATAATGGAAGGAAGGATGAAGAGGGAGGCCCCTTCTACAGTGCCATATAATCCAGGTTATCAAAGCAGTGTAGAAGGGGCTGGAGGGAGGGAGGGAGGAAGAAAGGAAAAAGGGAGGGATGGAGGGAGAAAGAGTAGGAAGGAAGGAAGAAGGAAAAAGAAGAAAGGGGGGAATAATGGAAGGAAGACGAGGGAGGGAGAAAAAAAGGTTGGAAGCAAGGAAGGAATAAAAAGAGAAGGAAGGAATGGGGAGGGGGAAAGGAAGAAAAGTGATTTCTGTACTACCCTGGGTGCATCAATGCTGTAGAGCAGTGGTTGTCAACCTGTGGGTCCCCAGGTGTTTTGGCCTACAACTCTCAGAAATCCCAGACAGTTAACCAGCTATTAGGATTTCTGGGAGTTGAAAGCCAAAACACTGGGGACCCGCAGGTTGAGAACCACTGCTATAGAGTGAATGCAGCGCCACACTGCTTTCACTGCCATGGCTAAATGTTGTGGAGTCCTCAAAGTTGTCTTTTCACAAGGCCTACTCTTCCAAAGAGTGCTGGAGCCACACTAAATTATGAATCACATGATTCCTTAGCACTGAGCCAAGGCTGTTAAAAGTGGTGTCAGACTGCATTCATTCTGCATGTAAATGCACCTTCAGAAGACTTGCCACTAAGGGTCTATCTGCTCTGTTGAATGAATGCAGTTCAACACCCTTTTCACTACCGTTCCTCAAGGCTATAGAATCATGAAATGTGTAGTTTTACAAGTTCTTTGGGCCTTCTCTGTCAAGAAGGCAGGTTCCTGACCAAACTACAACTCCCAGGAGCCCAGAGTCACCAAAAGGTTCACTCTTATTTTACTTCATGCCTGGTAGTAACATAGTTGAATGTTTCCTCTTCTGCTGGAAAGCTCCAAAGGTCAAGGATAGCCATGTCTCTGCCCTGGATTGAGCAAAGTAATTATTTACCTCTTATATTTTATTTGCTGTACTTTTGAGGGGCGCAAAACCCAGACTGGTGTACCCCCCCTCCAAAAATACTGATTTTTTAAAAAAAATTAAAAACTCCAATAAAATATTCTAGAGGGATAGCTATGTTAATCCCAGGTAGTTTTCAAGGAAGTAGCCTTGTTAATCTCTAGCAGCATAAAAAGAAGGAATGAAGCAGGAAGTGGGGAAAAAAGATAGATGATACAGTGCCGTCAAGTTTAACTTTTTTTTCTTTTTGCATTAGTGTTTGTGGATAGAAACCCACTTCCTTAGATGCAGTGGAAACGGGTTTCTCCGGCCCCTTCTACACTGACATTAAATCCAGATTATTTGCTTTGAGCTGGATTATATGGCAGTGAAGACTTTATGTACCTGCTACATATTTACCCAAGCTTAAACATCACAAGTTTATTGTTAATTATTGCCTTCAAGTCAACTTTGACTTATGGTGATCTGTTAATAAGAGACCTCCAAGTCACCTCCTCAACTGCCTGAGTTTGAGTTTACTAATCTATAATGCTGTCTTTCTCTTTGCCTCCTGCCTTACCAAACATTATTGGGGTTTTTTAAGCAAGCCATACCTTCTGATGACATGTCCAAAGTATGACAATCTAGGGTCCCTTCCACACAGCTGAATAAAATCCCACTTTATCTGCTTTGAACTGGAATATATGGCAGTGTGGATTCAGATAACGCAGTTCAAAGCAGATTTTGTGGGATTCTCTCCCTTGATGTTCTGAGTTTTATGGTTGTGTAGAAGGGCCCTAAGTTTAGCCTTCTTGGCTTCTAAGGAGATATAATAATAATAATAATAATAATTCTTTATTTATACCCCGCCATCATCTCCCCAAGGGACGCAGAGCGGCTTACATGAGGCCAAGCCCAACAACACATCAATAAAACAACAAACAATAAGCAAATAAACAATACAATTAATATAACTCACATATAAACAAAACACATAGAGATTTAAAAACCTATCAACATATGATTTCAGGGCTGACTTGTTCTAGGGCCAATTTCTTTGACTTTTTAGCAATCGATGGTACCCATAGAACTCCTTTCCAGCATCACATTTCAAATGAGTGAACTTTCTTTGTATCAATTTACTACTGCTGTCTAGCGTTATTGTCTTTTCCAGTGAATTGTACTATCCTAAAGTTGGAAAAGACCATAGTCCATGTAATCCAACCCCTTGCCATGCAGGAATACATAATCAAAGCCCTCCCAACAGATGGCCATCCAGCTTCTGTGCAAAGACCTAGAGAAGGAGACTCCAACATGCTCTGTGGCAGCATATTTCACTTTTTTCATGTCAGGAGCGACTTGAGAAACTGCAAGTCGCTTCTGGTAGCAAAATGAGTAAAAGCCTTGTGCCAGCAGGATTGCTGACTGACAGGTGAGTGGTTCGCATCCAGGGAGAGTAGGTTGAGCTCCCCCTGTCATCCCCAGCTCGCCATGCGGGGACATGAGAGAAGCCTCCCACAAGGATGGTAAAACATCAAACATCCGGGCGTCCCCTGGGCAACGTCCTTGCAGACAGTCAGTTCTCTCACACCAAAAGCATATTTCACTGCCAAACAACTCTTACTGCCAGGAATTTCTTCCTAATGTTTAGGTGGAATTACATCCTCCTGTGGCATAGTATACCTACTCCAGTCTCTGCAAATATACCTACTTTCCCGCATACTCTATTCAAACACACCTGTGACATGTAAATCAAAATTTAGTGAAAAAAATATTGCTGTATTGATGCTTTAGATTGCAACTCCCATGACACTATGCAACACGATTTTTGTTCCTGGGTTAAAAATGCCATTTCCTAATTGGTTCTATCATAAAAACATGGCAAAGGTTTATTAAACTTCAAAAACTTTGTTTTTGCGGGACATCCTGCAGCACATTTTGCTATAGTTTTTGCCCATAATAGTATGTGAATCGAGGTAGGAGGAACCCTGTTCTGAAAGGGGATAGTTTGCCTGCTTAACACTGTGTTTTATGTTCCATTATGTTACTTTGTACTGTTTATTTTATTTGATTTATTTATTTATTATATTGTGATGTTATTTTGGTTGTTTATATTTTATGTTGCTGTAATGTATCGCTGGGCTTGGCCTCATGTAAGCCACTCGGAGTCCCCTTTGGGGAGATGGTGGCAGCGTATAAATAATAATAATAATTATTATTATTATTATTATTATTATTATTATTATCTGGGGGTCCTTCCACACAGCTCTATATCCCAGAATACCAAGGCAGAAAATCCCACAATATATATTTTTGAACTGGGTTATCCAAGTCCACACTCAAATAATGTGGGATTTTCTGCCTTGATATTCTGGGATATAGGGCTGTGTGGAAGAGCCTTCGGGAAGAGACTGGAGCGCTTTTGTTATTATTGGACTGTGGTTACCATCATCTAGTTTATGTACACATGGGGATTATGGGTAATGCATTCCAAAAATGGGAGCGCACCAATTGGCCACCCCTGTGGAAAGAGGTAGCCCATTAGAAATCCAATCCAGGAAGGGTTGGCCTGCTGGATGACTAAATTTCTAACTTTATTTACAGTATGAGAACAGATTTTTTATCCATCCTCCCTGACTCTCCCAGTCTCCATTCTTATGGGTACAAGTACTAGTTGTTTCCCTCCTCAGTACATAAAAAGATAACGTTCCCCAATGTTGTCTTTTTTTCTTGGCTTCTGCCTCTTTATCGCTATTTTAACATGTTCTGAAATGAGACCAGTGATATGCACTTAATTGTAATCTGACATCCAGTTTGCTGTAGGCAGCTCATAGCATATAGGAACTGTCTCCAGATCCTTAAGTAACTGTCAGTTTGATCAGACTGAAAGACAGCAAGAATGATGGGTTGGTACAAGAACGTCTGGTATGCTTTGAGTCTGAAATTCAGAACTGTATCTGAAATCCTGTTCTAGCATACTTACACCAGTATAGGTGGCAGTAGTGTGGCAGAACTGGAGTAAAATGGCTGTAGGCTCAGTGAAATGGTTCGGGCCCCACCTATTTTCGTGATCGCATGTCTTTCTATAACCAGTGTGAACTCTAAGATCTTCCGGGGAGGCCCTCCTCTCGCTCCCACAATTGTCACAAGTACGGTTGGTGGGGACAAGAGAGAGAGCCTTCTCGGTGGTGGCCCCCCGCCTCTGGAATGTCCTTCCAAAGGAAATAAGACAGGCCCCATCCCTCCCCTCCTTTCATAAGACCTGATGGTTTTAACAAGCCTTTGGGAATGACCAGTTCTAGCTCAGCCCCAAACATTGTTGAATATGGCCTTATACTTCCTACCTATTACTTCAGTCATCGCTCTAATAGGCCCTGGAAATGAGCAGCCACAGACCCATACCTGCTATTGCTGTTAGCCTGTTCTAACACTGTACTTAATTTCTGGTCCCCACTAGCCTTGGCCCGGCCTTTTAATTGCTCTGAACAGGCAGGATTATTTTTATTATTTTATATTATTTATTTTTTATGTGTAATTGTGATAATTTTATGCTTATGTTGTTTTGTTAATTTTGTTATGCTGTTTACTCTCTATGTTTTGGTGATGTTGCTTGGAAACCGCCCTGAGTCCCCCTCGGGGAGATAGAGCGGTGCATAAATAAACCTATTATTATTATTATTATTATTATTATTATTATTATTATTATTGGAAGAAAACAATCACTGTCAAGAGACCAAGGCCTCTATGAACTCTGCTTTGAACTGGATAATATTGCAGTGTAGAGTCATATAATCCGGTTCAAAGCAGATAATCAGGATGATTTGAATGCCATTTTTCTGCTTCTTGGCAGGGGGTTGGACTGAATGGCCCACAAGGTCTCTTCCAACTCTGCGATTCTATGGTTCTGTCTTCTTTGATAATCTGGATAATAGCCCACATGGACTAAAGCAGTGACTGTAAAGATCACAACATTAGGCTTCTCCCATGGACAACTGCTAAGCATGTGATGGGACCAAGCCAAGGAGATCATTAAGCAATGAATCCTGGACATAGACTGCCAAATGGACTTAGCCTTGTGTCCCAGCCTTTATCATTAGTGAAGCTAAAAGGTATCTCACCGCCTTCATTGCTTATCTAACAAACCTGGAGGTGCCTAAACACCGAAGGGCTTTTACCTTGGCAAGATGCCATGCCCTTCCATCGGTGGTATTGGAAGGGAAGTACCGGAAGACCCCCTTCAAGGAGAGATTATGCCTCTGTGAGTCTGGACACATAGAAACAACTGAGCATGTGCTCCTACATTGTATGTTCTACAGAGACATTAGAACTAATCTCATTACACCATGGCTTCTAAAATACCTAGGGTGCACTGAAAAATATTACTCCATCTTGCTGCTTTCAGACTCTAGCACTACAATAACTTACAGTGTTGCTGAGTTTTGTGCTGCAGCACTTAAAATTAGATGTATGATTGACCCCTCAAGAGTCTGTCTGGAATGTAGCTAGAGCAACCTGTTACACCTGAAATGCTACTAGACTTGTAATGTGCCCCTGCTGTCCCCTTTGGTGCCCCCGTGCTTTGACCCCACCTATCAGTCTTCCCCCCTCAGTTCCATACCGGTTGCATCAGCGTGTATTTCCATGTTCAACATCTACACAAATGACCAGCCACTGCCAGAAGGGACAGAGAGTTTCATCTATGCTGATGATCGTGCCATAACTGCTCAAGCAGGGAGCTTTGAGATGGTTGAACAGAAGCTCTCCGAAGCTCTAGGTGCTCTTACTGCCTATTACAGGGAAAACCAACTGATCTAATCCATCTAAAACACAGACATGTGCTTTTCTCTTAAGAACAGACAAGCATCCCGAGCTCTGAGGATTACCTGGGAAGGAATCCCACTGGAGCATTGCAACACACCCAAATACCTGGGAGTCACTCTGGACCGTGCTCTGACTTACAAGAAGCACTGCCTGAACATCAAGCAAAAAGTGGGAGCTAGAAACAACATCATACGAAAGCTGACTGGCACAACCTGGGGATCACAACCAGATACAGTGAAGACATCTGCCCTTGCGCTATGCTACTCTGCTGCTGAGTACGCATGCCCAGTGTGGAACACATCTCACCACACTAAAACAGTGAATGTGGCTCTTAATGAGACATGCCGCATTATCACAGGGTGTCTGCGCCCTACACCACTGGAGAAATTACACTGCTTAGCCGTATTGCACCACCTGACATCCGCCGGGAAGTAGCAGTAAATAGTGAAAGGACCAAGGCAGAGACATGTCCAGCTCATCCCCTGTTTGGGTATCAGCCAGCACGTCAACAACTTAAATCTAGAAATAGTTTTCTAAGATCTACAGAGACACTCGCGGGAACACCTCAGCAAGCGAGAGTCCAAAAGTGGCAGGCTCAAACCCAGAACCTCAACCAATGGCTGATACCAAATGAGACTCCCCCCTGGGCACACAGAAGACTGGGCGACTTGGAAGGCGCTGAACAGACTGCACTCTGGCACCACGAGATGCAGAGCCAATCTTAAGAAATGGGGCTACAGGGTGGAATCCTCGGCATGCAAGTGCAGAGAAGAACAAACCACTGACCACCTGCTGCAATGCACCCTGAGCCCTGCCACATGCACCATGGAGGACCTTCTTGCGGCAACACCAGAGGCACTCCAAGTGGCCAGATACTGGTCAAAGGACATTTAACCAACTACCAAGTTTGCAAAATCTATGTGTGTGTGTGTTTTTTTCTTCTTTTTAATCTTTGTGTTTGTTTTGCTCTGTTAGAATTGTAATACAATGGTATGGTTGCTGATGACACGATAAATAAAGCGTGTATTTGGACTGTTTTCTAATCTGTTTGTGTATGTGTGTGTGTGTGGCTGCTTCACTGGGAAACTCTGTTTCCCCCTTCCCAGAGAATTTGTGCCCACTTTGTGTTGGTCATTGACTATAATAACGTTTTGATTGATTGATCTGGACAATCTGGCCCTGTTTCTGGCCCCCAAATCACTTGAGAGGTGGTAGGGTTGCTTTTTATCTCTCAATGGAAGAGGCTTTCCCCTTATCACTTCCAATCCATGCCATTATGGCAGTCATAGTGTCATTCTGGTGTATCTTTCCTTGGAATGAACACCAGCTCTATGACCGATTCAGTGACGCAGATCCCCTCCACTTATTTGACAGGTTAGGGACCAGAGCAGTATCAAAAACTGAAAATGGTTGAAAACTGGAAAAAGTCCTTTTTTTAGCTTGTAAATCCAACACCGAGCATTAGATAATGTTAATTTGACTGACAGAAAAAAAAGACAACGCACTGTCAAAAGAACGGACCAGAAATCAAAAGTGTAGTATATATATAAATGCCTTCAAGTCACTGGTTAACTTAGGAAGACCCAATGAATTTTGTAAGGTTTATGGCTATAATTTGGATCTGTTGAAAGAGCAGTACAGTGTTCCCTCACTTATTGCCGGGGTTACGTTCCAGGATCACCTCCCACAATAAGTGAAAAATAGCGATGTAGGGACGCTATATTTATTTTAATATTTGTACATTATCTTAGGAGTTATACACTATTTTAAGACTTTATAAACTTAAAAAAAGGGAAGGAAAGGCCCTTCACATCTGTAGGAGGGAGGACTGAGGAGGGAAAGCGCCTCGGAGAGCAGTGGCGGTAAAACCCCACAAAACAGTGAAAATACCATTATATATATTTTAAATTAATATTTTTTTAAACGGCAAAACAGCGAGTCCGCTCAAAGTGAACCGCGAAGTAGCGAGGGAACACTGTATTTGGAAGGTGCGGTGTCGAAAGGCAAGGAAACGCTCAAATGTCCATTACACCATAGCTGTGTCCAAAAGAATAGTTTATTAATCAAAGCAAAAGGACTCAGAGACACTTACTTCAGTGTTCCTGGTCAAAACTCAAAAGTAGCAGCAAGTTTCAGCATAAAAAACAAACTAAAGTAATAATCCGGATTATCCAAAGAAAAGATCCAGATTAAACTGAATTGCCTCCAAAGTTATGCAAAACAACACAGCAAATGAAGAATGACAAACAAAGAGCTGTGAAGCAAGAGCCGTAGTCAAAAGAAGTCCAAGGTCGAAGAAAGCCAAGTCCAAAGTTGCGAGGTTCCAAAGTCCACGTAGGCAGCATTGTCGTCAAAAGCAGTCCGAATTCAAGGAAGGGGGAAATCCGCATTCATGAGAGTTCAAGCCGAGTTGTAACACGAACGGTAACAGCAACCTGCAGATCCGGGACCCAAGCCCAACACGAAAGCAGCAGCGAGAAAACCCAAGGCACAAAACCAACACTTTGCCTTCTGCAAAGTTCTAACATTTTAGTGCCTACTTTTATCTTACACCTCATCATCCGATGATGAGCTAACCTCCACCCCGTTGTTATTCCCCACAGCTGGCTTTGCTTCTGCACCTGAACGCTGACGCCCATCCCTCCAACTCTTCCACCTCTTGTCAAGACTTAGCTCTCCCCATGAATCCACAGTATCTCCCGATTGCCAATCCCCATCACCAGAAAACCCCACAAACCTGTCATTAGATGTTGGCTGAGTACATACATCTCGAACCTCTTGCACCTTGGTCCAATCCAGTGAGACATCCCCATCCCCATCACTCCCAGACCCATCACTCCCAGAGAAACCCATGAAATCCTCCTCTTTCGTGGGACAGTAAGCATATCCTGAATCTTCTTCCTTTGTCGCTCCTCATCCAATTCTTGCTCCCGAGTAACCCTCTTAGTTCCCCTATTCACATCTACTGAATCTTCTTCCTCCTCCTCATTCTCAGAAAACCCTTCAAAGGAATCTTCGTCAGTAGGTGACATAAGTATATCCCGGATCCTCTTCCTCTGTTGTTCTTCATCTAGCTCTTGAGCACTCCTTTTCCCTCTTCTGCCACTCATACTACCACTTGTTGTGTTACCAACAGGCTCTACTACAATAGCAACTTCTCCTGTACTTGGATAGGAAAACAATTATGGTGTGTTCTGAAAATGATGGTTTTAACAGTGAGAGATACCTTAAGACTGGAGAAAATAGATAGATTTTTCCTCCATGGGGATGTTGGGAGCAAAATGAGATTTTGGACATTGCATAGTAGTAGTAGTAATAATAATAATAGACTGAGTAATCCAGGACAACTGCATGAGTCTGGTGCTTTATTCCAGTGAATTCTCCATTTTCCTCTTTTCAAAGTATAGCTGGTTTTCAAATGCTGTGAGGCAAGAGAAATCTCTAGAGCCTTGTGGCAATATGTACCTCCTAGGGGCTCCTCTTGGCAGAATGAACGATGGAATAATAAAGACTTTACCCTGTTGGAACCATTGCAAGGAAAACTGTTGAAATGCAACAGACACGCTTGTCAGGTAGAATGGTCCAAAAACAACCCAGAAGCAGGGAGTTACGTAATTCCCTTTGCCTTGTTTTCATGTGTCTCTTAACTGATCGTGCTGCTAGCTGTCAGTCCTTTGTATTCAATGGTTGCTACTGTAATGCACCAGCTTGAACTCAGAAGAGATTAACGTGATGAGAATAAAGATGACCCTAGTCCTGTACAAGGTGTATGTAGCTGGAAAACAAAGAAACCTTAGCATGCTGTCCAGCCATCATGATTAGTAGCTATTGATAAATTCGTCTGATTTGAATGTGTCTAATCTAATTTTCAAGACATGCTGACTGATGGCCAGGGGTCCATTTACAATACAGAATTATAGTACAGTATGACCCCCACATATCTGTAGTTTCACCTCCCCACATCTGACAGAAGATGTCCTCTTTAGGAATTTTCTAAGCTCCAGGTGATTCTTTGTAATGCTTCCATTGGAAGGTGTCATGGAAGGAGTTATATTAATTATTTTTGTATTAGAAAGTGAGAATTGGAAGAAGACCATTTTGATAGTACTTGGAAACCATATATTAGTTTTGTATGTAAAAGCAATGGTGAATTTAAACACCAAATGTCCAAGAATGAATGTGGTTGAACAATTAATAGACACATTAATTATATGTAACAGATAAAATTAGAATAATATAGAATAATAATAATAATAATATTAATAATATAATATTATATAAACATTGTTTTACTGTTTTATTGTTTGCTTGAGGTTTATTATCTGCTTATGAGTTTTATTTTATTTTTTGACTTTATTGTGTATTGCATGGTGTTGTTGTCGGCGGCCTTGGCCTTTGTAAGCCGCATCGAGTCCTTCGGGAGATTTTGTGGGGTATAAATAAAGTTAATAATAATAATAATAATAATACACTTTATTTATATTTATATTTTACTCTATCTCCCTGAGGGGACTCTGAACTGATTAGAGTATACACATCTATAGGCAAACATTCAATGCTTTTTATACAGTGAACAATGACATACAATACACAAACAAAGGTAAAGGTTTCCCTTGCCATCTCTGGCGTCTGGAGGCAATGCTCAACTCTGGCCATGGGGAGGTGCTCTTGTTCCATTTTCCATGCCGAGGAGGCTGTTGTCCATAGACCCTCCTGGCCATGTTTTGCTTGGGCATTGCTACATGGGCACCTTTTACCTTCCTGCCAAGGTGATACCTATTGATCTACTCACATTACATCTTTTCGAACTGCTAGGTAGGCATAAGCTAAGGCGGACAGAAAGAGTTCACCACCGACATACCATTCAGTAAGTTTTTCTGCAGCTAACTGTTTAACCCACTGAACTACCATGGTACCTCTGTGTGTGTGTGTGTGTGCACGTGGGCATGTGTGTTAGTCTGGAAGAACTAGCAGATTTCCAGGAAAGCTTCCTCTTTGGGAATTTTCTAGATTCCCGAGGATGACTCCATGATAACTTCTGGCAGAAGTTATTTGTGTCAATAGGGTTTGAAATTATCCATGATAGTCTGTTTCCACGGGAAGCTCAGGGTCATATCAACCTTGGATATGGAGGTCACTTTAACTGTCTTGGTTCCATCCTATTAAATACTGGGTTCATAGTTTAGGGAGGCACTGGAGTGATCTGGCTGGAAATCCAATGCCCCCGCCCCCCCCCCCCAAAAAAAACAACAAACCACCATAAAAAACTATAGGAGGGAACAATGGCAAAGTGGAACAATAGCACTAAAACTGKGTAATAGCTACTCTCCCAWCTCTGTCTGTCTATGTCTTGGAGTTCATGTCACCTATCCAAATATATATAAAAAGAATATAAAGTTGTGGTTCTTTCTTCTAAAATGTTTTCATTTCAGGTTTCCTCATCTTTTGCTACTGGGCCCAGACAACATGATGGCACGTTCTATGAGTTCCGTACCTATACTGTTAAGCCAAGCAAGATGAAAGAGTTTATGGATCTGACTAGCAAAAATATCCACCTCCGCACAGCTCATTCTCCCATGCTGGGCTATTGGACTTTGGAGTTTGGAGGACTGAACAAAGCATTCCACATTTGGAAGTACGGTATGTGCATGTCATACAACCTTATATACTTCGGAATAGATGGGGGCTTTCTTTTTATTCATGCAGTATGGGATGGAGCTGTCACTGTAGCAGCAGTGTAATTTAATAAAAATGGCAATTGGTATGTTGTGGCTGGATTTGATCTAATTTAAGTACTGCTTTTAGGACTGTGCGATCAATTAAAATGTTTCAATACTCATTACAAAATTAAAGCGTGGGGAGAAGATTGTTTCTAAAGTGTTTCTGAAATTGGACGGGGTCTGTATTATACCTATAACAAGTAAACTACTTTTTTGTTACTTTTCATTAAGTAATTGTGTCAATGGGGAACTTCAGGGTCTCCTTTCTCCCTCATTGTTAGAGCAATTGGCATGAAACTTGCTATGATTTTAGAACACATTTGCCACTGTTACCCCATCAAGTTTCAGAACGTTTCAGTTATCCATGGATTTTTGGGGAATTTTCAAAGTTTTTACAAACAACATTTAAAAAAAAAACTACAAAAACTATCTCTTTGAATTTTCTGTACAATAACACAATTTAACCGTGGATCATTTACTCCAAGTTTCAGAAATATTCCAACATCTACTGATTTTTGGGAATTTATTAAAATTTTGACAAGAACATGTTTTTTAAAAGCCACAACAGCTATCCCATTGAATGTCTTTAACCAACAGAACTTCAATTTAGGGATTTCTTCCAAGCCCAGCACAGATTTACTTACTAGTATTGAAGTATCAATCAGTCCTCTTTGGAGATTCAACAATTTATTGGAACTCACTTCTGCTAGGAGGGACAATTCTCTCCCCTCTCCTAATTGGGGCTTTCTGATGCTGATCAGAATTCTGGGAAATGTAGTTTAGGACAGGGCCTTTTGAATTCTCTGCCATAGGGCTCCTCGCCTCCCCAAACTACATTTCCCAGAATTCTGTGCTCTCTCAGTCTCTTTCCCAGCTCACTTGGCTCGTCCCACCCTGTTGCTCTCCTCTCCTCATGGCGAAAGGCAGCCCATCTCAACTTAATTTAAAGAAGAATGGCATCCTTTTTGGCTTTGCCTCGCTTGCACTGAAAATGAAACTGACTTTCGAATATTACAGAATTCAAACGGAAAAGTATTGGAGGAGTTTTGATTCTAAAGTTTTTGCATGGGTATCTCCCGATGATTCATAATATCTGTTCATATATACAAAACTTATGAATTGGATATCACTAACGATTTAAAAAGAAAGATTTGCTCAGCCCTAATTGCCATTTAAATATTTTGAAATTGTAAACAGTGCCTTAACTTTTATTTATTTTTATTTTTTTTTCTGTCCCTTCAACTGGATTCCAATTTATGGCAACCATATCATAGCATTTCCTTGATAAGTACAGTATATTCTGGCGTATAAGACTACTTTTTAACCCAAGAAAATCTTCGCAAAAGTCAGGGGTCGTCTTATACGCAGGTGTAGTCTTATGCATGGGAGTCGTCTTAACTCTATATTTTAACTGGAAAAGTTGGGGGTTGTCTTATACGCCCAGTCGTCTTATATGCCGGAATATACGGTATCTTAAGTGGAGGTTTACATTTGCCTTTCTCTGAGAAGTACGATTTGCCCTAGGTCACCCTGTAGGTTCCTATAGCTGACCAAGGACTCAAACTCTGGTCATTTGTACAAGACTCAAGGCACTACTTCACCCTAATAGCCTCACTAGAGAAGCACACATATATGCAAACACATTGTTTAGGAGTAAAAGCTGTTTAGTATGCTCGTGGGCCTAATTTTCCTTTTTGCACAGCCTACAAATCCTTCCTTTGTTTGTTTGTTTTTCATCTTGTCTTCTGATTCTGTAATTAGCACAGAGTTCTCCAATGGAAGCAAAGTAGTAGCACTTATGAATTCCTGTATAACTCCTATGGACTATTTTTGGTCCAGAACATTGATGACTATTTAACAGATACTAAAGGGGGTAAAAGCTCTGAACATTATCCCAAGCCTTTAAAAGCTTTTTGTTCGTGTGTGGACAGCTTCAGATATTTTTAGCCTACAACTCCCATCAGCTGCAACCAGCATTCTTGGTCCTGGGTGATTGTGACGCCTGCTGTTCAAAAACAACCATAGTGCCCTTGCCCCTGCTTTAACCTATGAACTGGAGAGACACATTTTTGTTGGTGGAGCTCTGGTTAAAGAATTTACCTTTTTTGTGATTTGACACTATCATGTGAGGACAAAAAAAAGAAGAAATACTTCTCAACGAGGTCTTTCAAGTTAAGGAATTCCCTCCCTTGGGAAGTTCAGTTGGCACCCTCTCTGTTCTTTTCTGCACCTTTAATTTTGGTGGACTTTTGTCTCTTCACCCTCTTTGGTTGACATATCCAAAGCAATGGTGTGTGTGTTTCTGTGTGGCTTTTACTCTTTTTACGGTCTTGTCCCATTATCAACGTAGAGAGCATTACAGTAATCCAATCTAGAGGTAACTAAGGCATGGACCACCATGGTCAAATCAGACTTCACGAGGTAAGGTCGCAGTTGGTGCACAAGTTTTAACTGCGCAAAGGCCCTCCCGGTCACCACCGACACCTGCGTGTCAAGTGTCAGCGCTGAGTCTAGGAGGACCCCCAAACTGTGGACCTGTGATTTCAGGGGGAGTGCAACCCCGTCCAGCACAGGTTGCCACCCAATACCCCAGTCAGCCAAACGACTGACCTGGAGGACCTCTGTCTTGTCAGGATTGATCCTCAGCTTATTCTTCCTCATTCAGGTCGCCATAGGTCTTAAGGTACTTTCAACATATTTCAGACATTTCCTTATAACAATCTTCTATGTCCTCCTTTCAATTGCAGAAAGCTTTGCCCAAAGATCTGCCGTCCGGACAGCATTAGCCAAAGACCAAGCCTGGCAAGAAAAATATTTGTCTCAGATGTTGCCCTTGTTAGACAAACAAGACAATGAGATTGCTTACCTCGTGCCCTGGTGTGAACTTGGCAGCTCTGAAAAGGATGGTATGTATAAGTCAAGGGCAGGTTTTGGGATCAACATTCTGGAATGTGATGTCACCCATGGATGGTCATTATTTGGCCATTCACAGGGGCAGCTGCTCTCGGCTATTACCTCAATTTCCCTGCCTATTGAACAAGGCAAGAAGTTTGACCAGTGCAAGAGAGTAGCTTTTAGGTTCTTCCAGGATGAATTATGCTCTTGTCTTCCACCACTCCACTCAGAGAAGGGAGTCATTTATTTTTATCGGGTATAGTACTCACATTAACCCATGGATAAGTTGAGGTTTTTTGGGTTGATTTTTTGACTAAAATTTATTTATTTATTTATTTATTTTTAAACATTTATATTCTGCTTTTCTCACCCCGAAGGGGACTCAGGGCAGAGCACAGCATATACACGGCAAACATTCAATGCCGGGACACAAATTCACATACAATACATAAACATTAAAAAACATTTATCAAAATATTAAAATACACCATTTAAAACGGGCCTAGTCAACTGCATCAAATCTAATTGGCCTGGTCATCTTTCTTATTGCTGCTTTATTGCCCTGTCCCAAAAGGTTGGTCGCACAGCCAAGTTTTTACCATCCTTCTGAAGGACAGGAGAGAGGGGGCCGACCTGATCTCACCAGGAAGGGAGTTCCATAGCCGGGGAGCAATCACCGAGAAGGCCTTGTCTCTCGTCCCCACCCATCGTGCCTGTGACAATGGTGGGACGGAAAGCAGGGTCTCCCCGGAGGATCTTAATCTCCRTGATGGTTAATAGGGGGAGATGCRTTCGGACAGGTAAATTGGGTGAGGGCCAAAGCCAACACTTTGAATTKTGCCYGGTAGCAAACTGGCAGCCAGTGGAGCTGGCGTAACATGGGAGTTGTATGCTCCCTGTATGCCGCCCCAGTTATTAACCTGGCTGCCTCTCGTTGGATTATTTGAAGCTTCCAAGCAGTCTTCAAAGTCAACCCCATGTAGAGTGCGTTGCAGTAGTCTATCCTAGATRTAGATAGTAGTCTATCTTAGATGTAGATAAATGTATAGGGCATGAAAATCACAGAATATCCAGCCCCTAAAGTGTGTCCTGCAGATCTGTGATTTCAATCAAATGAGGATCGCCACACCCCATATTTTTAGATGTGATAATATGATTGTGGTCACTCTGAAAGGTGTGTGTTCATGTCACCACTATTTAAAAATATAGGACATGATCACCCATTTTTTTTTCACATGCATACAGGGCCTTGTAACTGAGCCCACACAAACATAGCACACCAACTGTGTTAAAATCCAACTTGGTGCCTTCTGTAATTTGGATAATTTCCACACATCTTCAGGTGTATCTTTTGTCTGTAAGGGGGAAAATATTTTTATACAGTAGGCTAAGATGCTCTTAAAAGTCAATTCTGTAATTCCTTGTTTGCAACATGATTGAGAACTTTGGGAGGTCCATGACTCATTCTGAACCTGTCACTCACAATGATGCTTATCTCTGCCCTTCTTCTAGGAGTCTATGAATTGGTTACCTTCCACATGAAACCTGGTGGACCAGCAGTGTGGGGACAGTCTTTTAAAACAGCAATTAATGCTCACGTCAAGACTGGATACACTAAGCTGATTGGTGTTTTTCATACAGAATATGGGAAGCTTAACAGAGGTACAGTTCATATTAGCATTTAGAAATTTGCTGATCTCGCAGAAGATTAATTAGTCTGTTTGCCTTTTTAGGTGAATCATTCCTAGCCTTGAATCTCCATTATTTGAACCTGGATCCAACTGTAATTACAAGGCCCAACCAAAACTATTTCTTGGTGTCATGGTTTTTAGTCCTGTTTGAGGCGCTGATTCAGAATAATGTATTTGATAGACCGCATCAGATCTAGATTTGTAGATATGGTTATCATGATTTCCTATGGGAGAACAGATGAAGACTAGTAGCTGGCATCCAGTAGCTGGTAGAGGCTCCTTCTTTGGAAGCTTTTAAACAGAGGCTAGATGGCCATCTCTCAGGGGTGATTTGAATGCAATATTCCTGCTTCTTTGCAGGGGGTTGGACTGGATGGCCCATGAGGTCTCTTCCAACTCTTCGATTCTATTATTCTATGATTCTATATGTTCTGTATTTATTTATTTATTTCCTATATTTATACCCCACCCTTCTCACCCTCGAGGGGTGACTGGGGCGGCCTCACAAACACCATACGGTGTCATCGTCATAAAACAATCAACAATACATTAAAATATTAAAACAATAATTAAAGCAGTTGTATCTCAAGAACTAGAACGGATAGGAGAAAATTTGTGCCATTTTTGGAATCAGCAGGTCAAATATACCCGGAAACAAGTTTAACATTTGAGGTGTTAAAATATGTGTTGGCCAGCAATATTTTTAATTCGCAGAGTACATCATTGTAGCTGTTAATAGCTGAAGCTAAACCAGTAGATGCTTGAATGCAATGAATTGGATTATATAAGTCTACACTGCCATATGGGTGCCTCCAGTGGCGCAGCAGGTTAAACCACTGAGCTGCTGAACTTGCTGACCAAAAGGTCAGTGGTTTGAATCTGGGGAGCAGGGTGAGCTCCCATTGTTATCCCCAGCTTCTGCCAACATAGCAGTTCAAAAACATTCAAATGTGACTAGGATTGTCTGCTCGCTCCATCTCTCTCCAAATACCTACCCTAGTTATATGTCACCTTGTCATGCCCAGTATTTTAAAATTTTAATTATTACATTTGGCCCTGCCATAGGATTTTAATGCGTCGTGGTGTTATTATTACTGTTTATTGCTTGTTTATGAGTTTATTTATTGTCTGTATTGCTGTGTTGTTTTTATTGATGTATTTGGGCTCGGCCTCTTGTAAGCCGCACCGAGTCCTCCGGGAGATGGTAGTGGGGTATAAATAAAGGATTATTATTATTTATTATTATTATTATTATTATTATTATTATTATTATATCAGTAGGCACCACTTTGGCGGAAAGGTCATGGTGCTCCATGCAGTTATGCTGGCCACATGACCCTGGAGACATCTAAGGACAATGCCAGCTCATTTAGAAATGGAGATGAGCACCACAACTCCCCCCCCCCCCCCCCCCCCCCCCCAGAGTCAGACATGACTAGACTTAATGTCAAGGGAAAACTTTTACTTTTACCTTACACTGCCATATAATGCAGTTTAATGCAGTTAATTTGCATTCTGAAACTGCATTATATGGCAGTGTAAATGGGGCCTGAATTTGCTTGTGTGCATTAATCACACCACCTT
Organism: Anolis sagrei ordinatus; assembly: GCF_025583915.1. Taxonomy (NCBI): domain Eukaryota; kingdom Metazoa; phylum Chordata; class Lepidosauria; order Squamata; family Anolidae; genus Anolis; species Anolis sagrei. Next base: position 149,536,406 of record NW_026845477.1, on the reverse strand, counting down.
GTGTAAAGTAAGTTTTAGAAATAATAATAATAATAATAATAATAATAATAATCTTTATTTAATACCCCACCACCATATCCCCAATGGGGACCCGGGGCGGCTTACATTAGGCCAACCCCAACAGCATATTACAATAAAGTAAAACCAAAACACAATAACAACACAGTAAAATACATACAACATATAAGTGCAAAGATGATAAAGCAAAATCATACACAGTAAAATAAAATAACATAACATAACAATGAGCGGGCATGTGCAAAATAAAAACTAAGATACTAAAAATACTAAAATCAGGATGAGATAGGGATGATGTATTTATATTTCATCTGAAACTGGAATATACCTAATAGTGGATAGGCCAAGTTTTCAAAAGGGTGTCCATTCATGCTTTTGAGTATCATGCTTGACTCAAGCTGAATCCCAGCACTGACACATTTCATGCACAACATTTCCAAATAAATAAAACAGGAAAAGGAAATTGAATAAAGTTAGTTACACATTTTCCCATCCTTGTATATAGTTCATGCGCTTTGGTGGAATGAGAGCCCAGATAGTCGAGCATCTGGAAGACACTATGCACATGAGGATCCGAGAGTCGTCGCTGCTGGTAAGTGAATGCTTTCTGTCTTTTAAGTCAAAGTCTCAATATTGCTTGAGCCTCTCTTAACTATTTGTGTCCTTTATTTTCAGTTCGCGAAAGTGTTCAGTTCCTGGAATCTCAGCAGAACTGTCTCCTGGTGCCTACTGCATTCTCACCTCTAAAATAGTATTTTTGTACACAAAACAAGGAATTTATAAAGTACTTTTCTATTGTACTGTTGGATGAATTTGAGTGCTGTCATAACCCAGCTGTTTACAAAATTTGCTCCAAATACAACCGGCATCCTCTATTTTTTGCTTGCAGCAGTTGAATGACTGCATGGTGACCATAGTATAAGACAGTAATTGAGGATCGAGATGTTATTATTATTAATTTTATTCTTATTAAACTTTATTTATACCCCACTACCATCTCCCCTCAGGGACTCGGGCGGCTAACATGAGGCCAAGCCCAACAAAATACTATAAAAATAAAATAAATACATACAGCAATTAATAAATAAAATACAAACAATGAAAGAAAAATAACACATAACATTGAATCATTGAATCAAAGAGTTGGAAGAGACCTCATGGGCCATCCAGTCCAACCCCCTGCCAAGAAGCAGGAATATTGCATTCAAATCACCCCTAACAGATGGCCATCCAGCCTCTGTTTAAAAGCTTCCAAAGAAGGAGCCTCCACCACATTCCAGGGCAGAGAGTTCCACTGCTGAACGGCTCTCACAGTCACGAAGTTCTTCCTCATGTTCAGATGGAATCTCCTCTCTTGTATAAAATGGATTCAGTACTTCTTTTTTGCTGGAGGCTGTGAAGTTTTAAGATTTGTAGGGGCGGAAAGACAGTGCTCTAAAGCACTAAAAGGCAGAAGAGAGGCAGAGGGATTATTTCTGGCAGTGTACTCATGTTCCTCCCACTGTCTTATAATAAATCTTTATTTATACCCCGCTACCATCTCCTGAAGGACTCAGTGGAGCTTACAAGAGACCRAGCCCAAATACATCAGTAAAACACAACAACAACAATACAATAACAACAAACTCATAAGCAAGCAAAAACATTAACAATAACACCGCAGCRCATTAAAACCTGTGGCAGGGCCAAATGTAATAATTAAAATCTTTAAAAGTGCTGGGCATGATCAGGTGAAATAGGATAGATATTTTAGGGATAGGTGGAGCGTGCAGGCAATTCTAGATCTCTAGTAAAGTGCATTTGGGACRTATTGCTTGGAGTTTCCTTATTCTAGGAAGGCACACTGGAACAAATACRTTTTCAAGCTCCTTCTAAAGACTGCCAATGTTGGGGCATGCCTGATGTCCTTGGGGAGTGAGTTCCAGAGTCGAGGGGCCACCACCAAGAAGGCCCTGTCCCTCGTCCCCACCAATCGCGCTTGCGATGCAGGTGGGATCGCAAGCAGGGCCTCTCCRGATGATCGARGRGATYGTGTGGGTTCGTATACAGAGATGYGGTCACRCAGGTAGGCGGGTCCCAAACYRTTYAGRKYTTTGTAGGTAAGMACCTGCACCTTGAATTGGGWCCGGWAAATGAACGGCAGCCARTGGAGCKCCTTGAWCAGGAGGGTTGACCTCTCCCTGTAAGGAGCACCAGTTAACAACCTGGCCGCCGCCCGCTGGACCAATTGAAATTTCTGGGCCGTTTTCAAGGGCAGCCCCAAGTAGAGTGCATTACAGTAGTCCAATCAGGAGGTGACTAAGGCATGGACCACCCTGGCCAGATCCGCCTTCACGAGGTACAGTCGTAGTTGGCGCATGAGTCTTAGTTGTGTAAAGGCCCTCCCGGCCATCGCCGACGCCTGAGCTTCAAGCATAAGTAATGAGTCCAGGAGGACACCCAAACTGCGGACCTGCGACTTCAGCCTATATCAACTTAAGAGAGATACTTAAAAGTTGAACAGTTCCTTCACCATCTTAAGCCATGATATTTTAAAATTTTATATGACGTATCTGGCAATTGTTGGACTAAAACTGAAACAAAGCCGCCCTTGCAGTACAGTTTCAGTTGTGATTTAGGAAACCACATTGAAGAAATCGTAAGGATAGACTATTCCTCTTTTCCAAGAATTGTTTTTATGCAATATGGGAACTCAGTTGTCCAGTTTGTTTAGGGTCCAAGCAGATGTGGGGGGCTTTTTTCTTCCTTTTTCAATGGTACAGGCAAATCATTCCAGGCAAAAAGTATTAACACTGGCTTGTTACAAAGTTGAAACTGTGAATAGATTGATTATTTCTGAGCCGCCGATGCACACAGCATATGAAGAAGCATGTATATGCTTGCATGTTTGGAACGACCGTAAAGAAACACAATTCTGAGAATGTATTGTTAAAATGTATACATTAAAAGAAGACTCTTCAACTATATATATATTACTGTGGTTGTGATTCCGACTGCATCTGCCTTTTCAGACTACAGGTAAAGCAGTCTTTACTGAAGCAGTTATAATGTAAACCAGGGTGGTAAATGTTTCAATTTGAGGGAGTCAGCTGTGCAAATGGGAAGAGTTCATCTATGTATTCGCCAAAAGAATCTGGATCAATCTACTTTAACACTGCAGATCAATGAATTGCTGGACCGAGCTGTTTTAAATGGCAGATTCCTGAATGCTCTGCCAACTTGAACACAATTCAATCACTAGACAAATCAAGCACAAGGGGATTTAGTGGTTTTTTTACCCCTCCCCATTTCTTCTTGTTTAACATGTTTTGAATGGATTGTTCTATTATGTTGTATTTTCAGGTATGTTTGGGTGTATGGTGACATATGGGAGCCCCCGGTGGCGCAGTGGGTTAAACCACTGAGCTGCTAAGCTTGTTGTCCAAAAGGTCGCATGTTTGAATGCGGGGAGTGGTGTGAGCTTCCGCTGCCAGCCCCAGCTTCTGCCAACCTAGCAGTTCAAAAGCATGCAAATGTGAGTAGATCAATAGGTACCGCTCCAGCAGGAAGGTAATGGCGCTCCATGCAGTCATGCTGGCCACATGACCTAGGAGGTGTCTATGGACAATGCCAGCTCTTTGGCGTAGAAATGGAGATGAGCACCAACCCCTGAGCTGGTCACGACTGGCATTCGAAAAAATGCAAATGTGAGTCACGACTGTCACGACTGGCAATTTGAAAACATGCAAATGTGAGTAGATCAATAGGCACCTCTCCAGCGGGAAGGTAACGGCGTTCCAGGCAGTCATGCTGGCCATATGACCTAGGAGGTGTCTACAGACAACGCCGGCTCTTCGGCTTAGAAATTGAGATGAACACCACATCCCAGAGTCGGTCACGACTGGACTTAATATCAGGGGGAAACCTTTACCTTTACATTATGGTGACATATGGTGACTTCATGCATGTCATAGGGTTTTGTAGGAATATTCCTTGTTTACAAATTGTCATATGGTGGCCCCATGCATTTCATAGGGTTTTATAGGAAGATTCCCTCTTGTTTATAAGATGCCTTCCATGCTTTGATTGCAATACGAAAGACACATCATAGTCCCCTTCTACACTGCCATATAAAATCCAGATTATCTCCTTTCAACTGGATTATATGGCAGGGTAGACTCATATAGGTGTGTCCCCAGTGACGCAGCAGGTTAAACCGCTGAGCTGCTGAATTTGCTGACTGCAAGGTCAGCAGTCCGAATCCGTGGATGGGGTGAGCTCCCGCTGTTAGCTCCAGCTTCTGCCAACCCAGCAGTTCGCAGAAGCTGGGTAGGTACAGCTCTGGTGGGAAGGTACCACTCCGGTGGGAAGGTAATGGTGCTCCATGTAGTCACGCCGGACACGTGATTTAAGGGGCGTCAATGATATTCTTGCTCCGGAAGTTCTTAATTTCAATAGAGTTTGCTATTATCCACAGCCCCATGTTTCCATGCAAAGTCTGGGAACATCCCCTATGGATACAGTGGTTGTATCATAGCCTCTAACTTGATAATAAGATTTATTAAGCAGTCTTAAAATAAACCCAGTTGTAGACCAGCAACACTTTATTTTTTCTTTACTTGATACAAGGCAATTAACAAATGCCTATTAATATTCCACAAATAGTTTATTAGCAATACAAATATATATTTTTCATGAAAATGTCCATTGAAAGTTTTCTTAACTTAAAAAATTTGTGTGTATGTGTGTGAAACTGCTCCAGATTTTGCAAAGTTAACAGACTATTCCAGTGCAAAAATAGATCCCATTACAGCTAGCATAAAGTGCTTGGAATGAAGGATCAATCATTAAAGAGAAGGGAGACAGAAATGGATAGAAAGAAGAATACGGTAACACAGGCTTTCCATTACGTGTTCTGGAAGAAAACTATTTATAGGAAAAGAGCCTCTACAGCAGTCAAAAAAGCTGTAGAAGGATGCAGCAACTTCACCCCATACATAGTAAAGTGGTAAATCTTCTCAACACAGTTCAATGAGCAGTGGTTTTATCTTACAGTACCTACAACACTGAAGATCATATTGGCAAATCCACGTTGAACACATCAGAAACCTTGTATAACATGGCATTACAGATTTGGAGGAAACTGATCTAGTATTCAGCGTGGTATTGGATGGACTGGAGTCCCAAACTAACCAAGCAACTGTTTCAAATGGAAGAGGCAAAACTTTTCCATTGAGAGCAGCAGAACTTGCACCTATATCTTCTATATTGGGAAAACAAATTGGGACCTTTGGCATCCCCATGGCCTTTTTTCACAACCTGTGGTGAAAAAAAATGGCTAAAAAGTTAATTTGATTCAAGGGCTATAGGCTCCCAGCTACAACTGGTGTCTGGTCACTTTTGGTTGGAACATACCCATCTTTTTTTATAGACCTGACAGCTTGTGGTGGATCTACGTGTCAAATATTGTCCCTCAGCCCACTGGAAGTTGTTCATGATAGCTTCGCACTTGCAAGTCTTCTTGTGTTCTGTAAGGCCACTTTCAAAGCAAGTGCAGACTTAGGTTGTGTCTGCTGGCCTATAATATCACGCCAGCCTACAAGAAGGCAGCATAGTACTGAGGTATAGTGGCTGCAGGCACCACAATGATGGCAAAGTTGCCCCGCTGTCTCCCAAGTTGCTCTGATTGGCACAGCTTTTTCTATTGCCACCCTGTTGCTATGCTTTGCTTTACAAAGTGTCTTATCTTAGCAAAACAGATCCTGGAGTAAGTCATAAACAGGATTCCAACCTATAGGAGAAAGAAGGAAGGGCCTACCTTTGAGTAGACACAGAGGATGACACATTTAAACAGCACATTGTTTGCTTTGGACTGTGCGTTTGCGTAAAATGGCACATCGATCTTAAAGGATACATTAAAGAGCACTCCTGTTTTGTTTTTTTAAAGACTAGCCTCTTCAAGCAGGACTTATAACTGCAAAATCATTTATGTGCTGTGTGAGTTGTCAGGGCCAAAGTTCCAGCTATCTGGTATGGAGAAATGAATCTTCTCCCTACTAATATACAGCTTTACATCTGATAGGTAGAGAGAGCTTTCAGAGAGAGAGACAGGGCCCTTCCACACAGCCATATAACCCGGGACTGAAGACTGGAGACCTTGGTACACTCCTATACCTGGGACGTCGTCCTCTTCCACCGAGCGCGCACATGGAGCGGTGAGGGAGGAAGGGGACACCCGCCTAGTCAGCCGGATCACCCGAATCAACCCTGGCGATCAATGGGGTGACAGATGTCGCAGCCAGATCGCCCTCACATCCATATAACCCAGAATATCAAGGCGGAAAATCCCACAATATCTGCTTTGAACCAGGATATCTGAGTCCACACTGCAATATATACCAATTCAAAGCAGATAATGTGGGATTTTATTCAGCTGTGTGGAAGGGGCCAGAGAGAGAAATGGGTGCATAGGATGCAGAACCCTGTTCAACTGCTTTTAGAAGAGTAACAGCTAAACTTTTCAGGACTATACCTGGTTTGGGGGAGAGGCATCACAACTATACTCCTTGCTGACATTGCTAATAAGAAGCCTTCAGGTTGCTGTTAATGTACTCATTCGTTGTCACAAAGAGGCACGCAATGTTGACTCTTTCAACTTTGGCCAACTATTTGTGCGTTGTTTTAAAGGGGGCTCTAACCTTCCCAAAATGAGAAATTATTCTGTAATTTGTCTTGCAGAAAAACAAAGTAGTCAACTCTATAATATAAAATAAATGCATTCTATCAATCTCTTGCCCATCTTTACTTCCAACTTTGAATGTAACCTCCTCTTAGAAGCAGGAGAGAAAGCGGAATGAGGTGGGAGGATAGGGATGAGAAAAGAAAGGTGAGGAACAGGAGATTTTTCTCCTTTTCAATTAGTCTTAAAAGGACAGTGCTGTGCAAGGTAAGAAGTAGACATCGTATGATTTGGCATCTCAGGTAGGAAAACCTTACACTGTAACGTTCATGTTCACAAAAAAAAAATGGTATAGTGGTGATTGCAAGATTATAAAAACCTACGTTACACAAATGATACCAACTACATCTAGATCTTTAGAGTAATAAGAGTGGTATGAAAAGTGATTGACAGCTAAGTGGGGATGCTGAAATAGGTCAACAGGACCAGATCACCACATGATTCGAGAAGTAATACTGTTGCAAACAAGAGACATATCAAAAACAAGGCTTAAGTAACAAAAACGGAAAACAGCAACAGTTTCACAAGAGCATAGTGTAGGAATAAGCAAATTGGTCACCATACCGTGGGACAGAAATCCTCCCAAATGTTTGTATGGCTGATCCTGCTACACCATGATAAGAAACACTGAGTTAATAACTGGATGCATGTTTTGAGGTGATGTGTCTCTGGCCCAGGGTGAAAACCACCAATGGTCTTCATACAAATCCCCTTCGATTTATTTAGGTAAACTGGGCCAACAGCCAACACTTAAATAAGGCCACAGCAATGTGTTGTGTGATGATTGCTTGGCACTGGTCACACTGGTGCTTTCATTGCCAGCAATGGATATAGCACCCAGGCAACCCTACTCATCCCACCAAAGGACTGTGCACATCTTAACATGGCAAATAAATAATCACTGGCCAAGAATCCGCCCAAATCTTGCCACATGACCTCTAACCAAAAACAAGTAAGTAGAAACAGGTGGAAGTATGGCAGAAGGACCACACAACAGCATGTGCCACCATACTAGAATTTCACAGAGTTATAATGTAAGAACAACTAGATTCAAGTCTTTCACTAGAGAACAGTACAACAAGGCAACATCTCCAAGAGGCACTGCCTCCGTAAAGGAATATTGTTTTCTTTGCATTGAATTGCATTGCATTGAATTGTAGAACATCCAGTTTATCCTCTTCGGCTCGGTATCCTCTGTCTCTTGGCTCCTGGGAAGAACTCCTTGTGCCACAGAAAGGATGAATGCCTCCCTTCTGCTCAGTACTGACGTAGCATCCTTCTCAAAATGGTTGCTCATACATAGCTTTCTTTCACTTTCTCGTCTTGCAAGAAAGACGTCAGCATTGCAACATCTACAACAGTCTGGTTTTTGTGCAATGACAAGTCCTTTGTGTGGTCATCATCACTTTGGTCCTTTGCAAAGTTTACAAATACCTGAAGAAAGAGAGCACAGGAAAGTAGGAGTCAACGAGTTAACAGTCGTAATAGTAATACAGCTGCCTGGTATAAAGCATGAAACTCAGTAAGACAAGGAACAGTTGACAACACTAGATTTGAAAAGCCTCCAGATCAGTGTTTCTCAGCCTGGGGGTCAGGACCTCTGGGGGGTCGTGAGAGGGTGTCAGAGGGGTCACCAAAGACTATCAGAAAACACAATATTTTCTGTTAGTCATGGGGTTCTGTGTGAGAAGTTTGGCCCAATTCTATCACTGGTGGCGTTCAGAAGGCTCTTTGATAGTAGGTGAACTATAAATCCCAGCAACTACAACTCCCAAATGCTAAGGTCTATTTTCCCCAAACTCCACCAGTGTTTACATTTGGGCATATTGAGTATTCGTGCCAAGTTTGGTCCAGATCCATCATGGTTTGAGTCCACATTGCTCTCTGGGTGTAGGTGAACTACAACTTCAAAACTTAAGGTAAATGTCCTCCAAACCCTTCCAGTATTTTCTGTTGATCATGGGAGTTCTGTGTGCCATGTTTGGTTCAGTTCCATCATTGGTGGAGTTCAGAATGCTCTTTGATCATAAGTGAACTATAAATCCCAGCAACTACAACTCCCAAATGACAAAATCAATAACGCCCCCCCAACTCTATCAGTATTCAAATTTGGATGTATTGGGTATTTGTGTCAAATTTGGTCCAGTGAATGAAAATACTTATAGTCCTCCTATCAGATATTTGCATTATGATTAATAACAGCAGCAAAATTACAGTTATGGAGTAGCAACAAAAATAATGTTATGGTTGGGGGTCACCACAATATGAGGAACTGTATTAAGGGGTCATGGCATGAGGAAGGTCAAGAAACACTGCTCCAGATATCCAAATGACTACAGTTCTACCAGAAGACATGTGGGGCAGGGCATGGATAATCCCGTAACAAAATTGGAATAATGATCTATTTATTCATGGTTTGAAAATGTTATTTCCTGTTTAATTGTGTGGTGCTTACTTTGAAAGTAGTTGTTATACTTCAGAAACTTTGTTCTGTGGCTTCCCTTGGTTGAGACTCTATAAGATATTCATTGAAAAACTATAGCAAACTGTGCTGCAGAATGTCCCACAAAAACAAAGTTTTTGCAGTTTAATTAACCTTTTTTCCATGCTTTTATGACAGAACCAATTAGGAAATGACAGGAACAAAAATCATGTTGCGTAGTGTAATGGATATCAATTAAGATAAAAGCCCAGAGCGGCAACAGCATCACAGAGAAAACTCTTTGAGTTTACTTTCTGTTCACGTTTCTCTTGAAGTACAAGTACAATCAATAGTGAGGTAAGGCCCCATTTGCTACCAATCAATATTGTAATGCAGTTTGGAGGTGGTAGTGAATCAATATTACTGCCTGTTTAAGACGCCCAAATATAGCATTCTTCATTCTAGGTGCTACAGATTATAGCCATAACAGTCATTAACCCTAGTCGGCATGGAGACTGCAGGCCAAAATGTAAGAGAAACCCCACAAGGGGACATCTGTTCCAATGCCCCAGAGAAGAAGGGCAGACATATGGGCTCCTGAAAAGAGGACAATCGGAAGGGACAAAATAAATACAGTCTGAGACAGTAGTCAGCTATGGGAAGCAGCAGGACAAAAGCAACATTGATTTGACAAGAAGACGACTCATAGAGCAGAAAAACTGGAAGAGTTCACAAGACCAGAATCATAGAATCAAAGAGTTGGAAGAGACCTCATAGGCCATCCAGTCCAATCCCCTGCCAAGAAGCAGGAATATTGCATTCAAATCACCCCTGACAGATGGCCATCCAGCCTCTGTTTAAAACCTTCCAAAGAAGGAGCCTCCACCACACTCTGGGGCAGAGAGTTCCACTGCTGAACAGCTCTCACAGTCAGGAAGTTCTTCCTCATGTTCAGATGGAATCTCCTTTCTTGTAGTTTGAAGCCTTTGCTCCGCGTCCTAGTCTCCAGGGAAGCAGAAAACAAGCTTGCTCCCTCCTCCCTGTGGCTTCTTCTCACATATTTATACATGGCTATCATATCTCCTCTCAGCCTTCTCTTATTCAGGCTAAATATGCCCAGCTCCTTAAGCCGCTCCTCATAGGGCTTGTTCTCCAGACCTTGATCATTTTAGTCGCCCTCCTCTGGACACATTCCAGCTTGTCAATATCTCTCTTGAATTGTGGTGCCCAGAATTGGACACAATATTCCAGGTGTGGTCTAACCAAAGCAGAAATAGAGGGGTAGCATGACTTCCCTAGATCTAGACACTATGCTCCTATTGATGCAGGCCAAAATCCCATTGGCTTTTTTTGCCGCCACATCACATTGTTGGCTCATGTTTAACTTGTTGTCCACGAGGACGCCAAGATCTTTTTCACACGTACTGCTCTCGAGCCAGGCATTGTCCCCCATTCTGTATCTTTGCATTTCGTTTTCTGCCAAAGTGGAGTATCTTGCATTTGTCACTGTTGAACTTCATTTTGTTAGTTTTGGCCCATCTCTCTAATCTGTCAAGATCGTTTTGAATCCTGCTCCTGTCTTCTGGAGTATTGGCTCTCCCTCCCAATTTGGTGACCTGGGAACCACTAAGTTCCCTTACAGATCAGAAAGATCTAACTGGAGCTTTGCTTGCAGATTTTTTGTAAATGTAGAGACTGGGCCAGTTACTTCATGCATGCACTAATTTCTCCTCATCACCTGTTTCCACTTTAAGCATTTGCAGATGAATACATAAATCATCTCTCCTGAAGTCAGCTTGACTGTGGAATCTGATGCAGAGCTCTAAGATCCACCGGGGAGGCCCTCCTCTTGCTCCCACCTCCGTCACAAGCATGGTTAGTGGAGATGAGAGAGAGTTCCTTCTCAGTGGTGGCCTCCTATCTCTGGAACGCCCTTCCAAGGGGAATAAAACAGGCCCCATTCCTCCCCTCTTTTTGTAAGAGTTTGAAGACTTGGTAGTTTCAACAAATCTTTGAGAGTGACCAGAGCTAGCTCAGCCCAGACACTGTCCGGACATGGCCTAGCCCCCTATATATTACCCTGGTCATTCTCTTAACAGGCCCCTGGAAATAGCTTGTCCCCACTTTTGTCGTTTACTTATTACAGTACTGTACCCAAATGCCAGTCCCATCTTATTTCAGTCTGTATCAATCTTGACCCAGCCTTTTTAATTGTCCTGACCCATTCCTTTTCCATGCTCTAACAAATAGACATAACGAATAGTCCATGCCTCAGCACTACTTATAATTTTAATTTTTACATTTGGCCTTCCCACAGTTTTAACTGTATGTTGTCTTATTGATAATGTTATATGTTTATCATTTATGTTTTATTTTAATTGCTTGTATTGTTGTGATTATTGCCTGTATTGTTGTGTTTGGGTTCGGCCTCATGTAAGCCGCACCGAGTCCCTTGGGGAGATGGTAGCGGGGTACAAATAAAGTGTTGTTGTTGTTGTTGTTATTATTATTATTATTATTATTATTATTATTATTATTATTATTAAGAGCAGGCAGGATTTTTTAAAATATTGATGTGTTGTTGGGTCATTCATGCTTATGTTGCTGTAACTGTTATTTTTTGTTCATGTTGTGACTCTGTATGTTTTGATGTTATTGTTTGGAAACCGCCCTGAGTCCCCCCGGGGAGATAGAGTGGTATATAAATAAAGTTTTATTATTTGTTATTATTTTTATAGAGCCCTGTGCAAGGTCACCTCCATTCTGTCTTGGATGGTAGTAGCTACACTTGGGCCTTGCAGCCCCATTCCTTCTGCCAGCTGCTGTCTACACTTAGTCAGAAATATGGAAAAGGAGTATTTGATGGCAGTGCAATTGCAAACATAATTTGTCTTCCAGTTTTTGCTCCTAGTGTCTCATTAAAATCAGATGCTAGTCTTTCAATGACATAAACTCTACTACAATGCGATCTCTATTCATAATTTTATGCAAAAAGAACAATCCAAAGGCAACTGTGGAGCTTGAGACTTTCAAATATGGATGGGTTCGGGTTTAGGGATGTAAGTGTTATAAACTTACTTGGTCAAGTGTGGTCTGGGAAACGGAGTAGTCTTCTATGTGGAGTCTTTTTTTGTTATTGGAAAGGATGCTAAATATTCTAGCCAGAGAAGACAAAGAGGATGGGAGTTGATACTGTAGCATGTTGCGATGCTTTTCCTTCAGCACGCTGCCGGGAAAGGCCTGCTCAAAGAAGTCCTGAACAGGCTTCAGGTCAGGGTTTGACCCTGCTATTCGCACTACTATTGTGTAGCCATCTCCAAACCTGAAAAACAGGAAGGAAAGTGTGTGATTTTAACTGAAACAGAATGAAATATAAATTGAAACAGCATCAAATAGTAAAAAAAAAAAGTTTGGAAAAGTTGACTAGAATGCATTATATCGTCAAAGGCTTTCATGGCTGGAATCACTGGGTTGTTGTAGGTTTTTCGGGCTATATGGCCATGTTCTAGAAGCATTCTCTTCTGACATTTCATCTGCATCTATGGCAAGCATCATCAGAGGTTGTGAGGACCTCACAAGCTCTGAGGATGCTTGCTATAATAACTTGGAGAGGTTATCAAGGCAGGGGGGCAAAGAATCCCACCACTGCCACCAATTATAATAACTTCTTAAGGCCGTCTGGGCAGGGGGGTCAAAGAAATCCCACCACTGTCTTTCCTGAGAATAAGGAATTCACACCACTTTGGCTCTTATAGTGTTTGAGGGGATGTCTCGTTATGTAAAACCTTCGCTGCCACCATAAACTAAAGAAACACGAACCCTCTAGCTATTTAAAATGTTAAAATGCTGTTTAAAATTATAAAAGGCTTTTTACTCCACCAAATGTTGTGTATTATCAAGGGCTTTCTTTGAGGGGAAAACAGGAGAGGTTGATTCAACAAGGAAAATGACTCCAACCAAAAATGGCACTTGACTCAGGCTTCAATTTTAAAAATAACAAGAAAGAGTTTATTGATTACAAATTACAGATTTATAAGTGAATGCAGGTTCAGAGGCTTAGCTGTTACAAATAAAAGTGTTCTTGTTTCTTAGAAGCGTAATGGTTACTTGAGAGAATGGTTCTTTCCTTTGTTACAATTTCTTAAACACAAAAACCCAGCTATTTTCTTTTCTAAAATAGCTGTAACTCAGTCTGCCACAGCCTACTTTGCTGTGCAAACTACAGGCAAGCTGCCTATTCCTCACAGAGACTCCTAAAACTCCCAAATCCTACTCTAACCTCTCTCAGAACTCTACTGCCCTAAACTAAAAACTGAACTGTCAAAACTAGGCTGCTCTCTTTCCCTCCATCTGACTAACTCCGCCCCTCTTTTCCAAACCAATCCTGGCTGTTGCTGGGCTGGCTCAGGCCTAGGCCACTCCCCCTCTCTGAACTGGAGCTTTTCCCTAAACTAAGATGGCTCCAGCAGCTCTCTGCCAGGCCTTCTAAGCTGAAACTACCTAGCCTGTCTCTTCCTGGGCCCTGCCACCCTGGCTGGCAAGGTAAGGGATCTTTACACTTGCCATAGATGCAGACGAAATGTCAGGAGAGAATGCCTCTAGAACATGGCCATATAGCCCAAAAAACCTGTAACAACCCAGAATGCATTATGTTGCAGACTTGTATTTGTCACCTATGAGTGAGCAGTAGTTTTTAGTCTAATTTTAAAATGACATATTTCTAGATTTCATGGTTAGTAAGAAATGCCTGCAAATGTTGCAGCAATGACTGATGGCTCTCAAATTTTGTTGTCATGTTCTGTGCCTTCAACTGATGGACACTAAGGAGACCCTATTACAAGGTTTTCTGAGGCTAAGAGGGTATGATTTGCTCAAGGTCACTCAGTGGATTTTCATGGCTGAACAGAGACTTGAACCTTGTTCTCCAGAGCCGTTATCCAACACTATATTAAGCCACACTAGCTTCACTCTCAAATTACAGTACTCTAATGTGACTATTTTTGTCTATTGAAAACAACAAAGATGTTGAAATGGCATATCGTCACTTGTTTTACTGCAATTCTGAGTTCCAATTGAACTCAGAAACAACATAGCTGAAATTCTCAGGGTCTCTGTACTTCTGGATCTAGAAGGAATTAGTTTCTGATGTCAAACTTCACTTTAAGTGCATTTTCCCAAATCAGGTATTATCAATGTTTCAGCATTATGTTAGGCTTGTCGCTATTCATAATCTAAAAACGTTTTAATTCAGGAGGTAGGAAAATGTTGCACCATGTTTACATATATGGTATACATGTAGATACTAGATATATGTATGTATATATATATTGAGATAGGTAGATGGACAGACATATCCCTACATATTCATAAACATAAACCACTTTGAGCCTTCTTTGTGGAGAGAAAAAGCAGGATATAAATAAACATAAACATAATAATAAGCATACCAATATGTTCCATTGAGTTCTACAGGGCTTAATTTCACTCAAGTGGGTAAAATAGCCTTACCTGTTCTTCAGGTGCTGGACACTGCCAAGGCACCTGAACTGTCCATTGACCATGATAGCCATTCGAGTGCAAAGAGCCTCACATTCTTCCATACTGTGGGAAACATATAAAAAATAATTACCATAAAAATCAGTAATTTTCTGAACTCAAGTCTACTTTTCCTGTTCAAACAAAAGGATAACCTTGATACACAAGCTGTAGGATTCTTTTTGGAAAGGCATGAGTGTATTGGTCTTTCTAGCTTAGTGATTCCCAAGCTCTAGTCTGCCAGGTCTTTTGAATTCAGCTCCCAGAAGTCTCAGCTGTTTTGGCCAATATGATTCTGGAAGCTAGAGGATCAGAGTTTGAAAACATTGTTCTAGCCCAAGACTACCTATTTTGAATGGGAATAACTAAATAAGGCAGCCTTGAACCAGTTCCGATTCTTTGATGGGTCTCCTATAACTGGGCCGTGTTGGCTGGGCATAATAGGAGTTGTATTAAGTTACCATATGGGACAAAAAGATCTCAAGAACAAAATCTGATGCATTCAAATTTGATGGAAGTACAGGCAGTTCCCAAGTTACAAACATCCAACTTACATCTGACTCCTAATTACAAACGGGGAAGAGACAACATGAAGTGAGAGGAAATTTCCTAGGAAGGAAAATTTACTCCTGAAGTGTTATTATGTGGAAAAGGTATCATGACTGAAGCCTTGTTTCCATAACAATCCAAAATTTTCAAAATCCAAGTGTCACAGAGACAGAAAGTGATGGGAAAGCTACCCAAAACTAAAAAAGATTGTTGGGTTGTTGTAGGTTTTTCAGGCTATATGGCCATGTTCTAGAAGCATTCTCTCCTGACGTTTCGCCTGCATCTATGGCAAGCGTCCTCACAACCTCTAAGGATGTTTGCCATAGATGCAGGCGAAACGTCAGGAGAGAACGCTTCTAGAACAGAGATCCTCAAACTTTTTAAACAGAGGGCCAGGTCACAGTCCCCCAAACTGTTGGAGGGCCGGATTATAATTTGGAAAAAAAGAAAACCATGAATGAATTCCTATGCACACTGCACATATCTTGTTTGTAGTGCAAAAAAACCCCACTTTAAAACAATACAATAATTAAAATGAAGAACAAATTTAACAAATATAAACTTATTAGTATTTCAATGAGAAGTGTGGGCCTGCTTTTGGCTGATGAGATAGGATTATTGTTGATGTTGTTATGTGCTTTCAAGTCATTTCAGACTTAGGTTGACCCTGAGCGAGGGCTGGGTAAATGACCTTGGAGGGCCATATCCGGCCCCCGGGCCTTAGTTTGAGGACCCCTGTTCTAGAAAATGGCCATATAGCCCGAAAAACCTACAACCCAGTGATTCCAGCCATGAAAGCCTTCAACAATACATCAAAATGGCTGTTGTTACACCTAAAGCTGTACCTATTCTGACATATAAATTCAATTTACGAGTAAATCTACAGAACTTATCTTGTTTGTAACTCAAGGACTGCCTGTTAGTACTATTTTAAGAGGATATTTTATTTTATGTACTTTACTTGTGCTACATGCCTGTATGTGCTACATGCCTGTATGTGCCCAAATTAAGTGGAAATTTCATTTTTTAAAAATCAGAGATTGAACAAGCAATGGGAATTCATACTACTTCAAAAATTTTTAAAGTAAATCTTTGCTTTTGGACATTATTAAGCAAGAGGAGGGGGAAACAAATTGTAACGCAACAATTTTGCAAAAACTCTATTTTGCAAATAGTGCTTAAGAATCCATGCTACTTACCTGTGAGATGTGAGAACCACAGATCTTCCCTGCTTGATGACACTCAAGGCACAATTCCAAAGGAAACGCCGTGCCTTGGGATCCATTCCTGTAGTTGGCTCATCCTGCAATTTACAAACAAAACCTCACTCATTCCACCACTACTGCCAGAGGTTATGTGATTCCTAATGTGAACTTTGATACATGGACCATAGGTCAGTGGTTCTCAACCTGTGGTCCCCAGATGTTTTGGCCTTCAACTCTGAGATAAGTGGCAGAGTGGAGAGTGGTGAAGGTGTGCCCTCATTTTCCCGCAGGAAGTGATGCAGCCCTGTAACCCTGACAAATGCCCACATTTGTCCTATATAGAAAACTTTCCCATGCTCAGGGAGACAAGAATAAATTTATAGCATGGCTGTCTCTTTCTCATGTGCAAGCTTCTAGGAGTATTTTAAAAAGTGAGTAGTCTGGAAGAACACTCCAAACCAGCATGCCCGTGCAAGAGTAGAGTACAGAACTTTCCCCCTTGTATCTATCACATGAGTCTATGTTATGTTTGAAACAGTTCTAACCAGTAGCAGATTTGAAATAACATTTTTAGTTTAAAGTGGTGGATCTACACAATTAATATTGTATAGCTAATGCCTTTGAGAACTGTTCAGTGAGACGTGTAATCAAATATTTGAACTCATGTACCTCTTGTATCTCAAGATGTATCTCAAGCGGCTGTTTTCCAAATTAAGTGGCACGTATTTAATGTTTTAGAGCAGTGGTTCTCAACCTTGCTAATGCCATGACCTCTTAATAGAGTTTTTCATGTTGTGGTGACTCCCACCATAAAACTATTTTCATTGCTACTTCATAACTGTAATTTTGCTACTGTTATGAATTGTAATGGAAATGTCTGATATGCAGGATGTATTTTCATTCACTGAACCACATTTGGCTTAAATACCTGATACTCCCAAATTTGAATACTGGTGGGGTTGGGGGGTTGATTTTTGTCATTTCAGAGTTGTAGTTGCTGGGATTTATAGTTCACCTACAATCAAAGAGCATTCTGAACTCCACCAAAGATAGAATTGAACCAAACTTGGCACACAGAACTCCCATGACCAACAGAAAATACTGGAAGGGTTAGGTGGGCATTGACCTTGAGTTTTGTAGTTTATCTACATCCAGAGAGCACTGTGGACTCAAGCAATGATGGATCTGGACCAAACTTGGCACAAATACTTAATATGCCCAAATGTAAACACTGGTGGAGAAAATAGGCCTTGACATTTGAATGTTGTACTTGGTGAGATTTATAGTTCACCTACAATCAAAAAGTATTCTGAACTCCACCCACAATAGAATTGAACCTAACTTCCCACACAGAACTCCCATGACCAACAAAAATGCTGTATTTTCTGATGGTCTTTGGTGAAGCCTCTGACACCCCCTCATGACCCCCTCAGGTGTACTGACCCCCAGGTTGAGAAATGCTGTTTTAAAGAAACATAACTATACTTTTAACAAAATAAAGAGAGAAGAACCTTCTTTGCTTTGATGCCCTGGTTGTGCCCTTTGCTTCTTTGCTTTGATGCCCTTTCTCCTAGAAGGCCCAACTGGTGCCCTATGCTGGTGGAATTTCCACATCAGGCTAAAATTTCATATTTTATTCAAGCTTTGGGGGAAATGCTATGTTCCTACTGGGTTATGAATGCCAATCCCGTTTTCTCTTGTGGTGATTTTCCAGAATATTTTAGATTTGTTTCATGTTGTTTTTGAACTGTTTAAGTTGTCTAATTTTGTGTACTCTGCCCTACAATCCCTAGCTACATTGTGAACCTGCCCATACCTACCAGGAAGACCACAGGAGGCCCTCCAATGAGAGCCATTGCAGTAGAGAGCTTGCGCTTGTTCCCACCACTGTAGGTCCCTGCGTACTTCTCTGCATACTTTACGAGGCCTAGCTTCCGAACAGCCCATTCGCCAACCTATAGGAAATGTAGAAAACATGAATAAAAGCACATCCTCCATAAATTATTTCTGTTCATGTGGATTCCTATTCCCTTTCCTATTTTTCATCTAATTGTTATATGCCCCAAGCTATTCAGTATTCCTATACTGACACATATGAATTCATTATATTGTATTCTGATATGTGATATTATTTTGATACTATGTTGTATATGTTTAAACATTTTAATTACTGATGTAAGGCTATCTCAAGCATTTAGTGAAGCAAGATACAACTGTTTAATGTAAATACACTCCCATTATCATCAACCATATGTAGTTTGCAATTGTAAACACTGTCCATGTTGGCTGTAGGATTCTGAGAGCTACAATTCCAGAAAATATTTTGATTCAGGTGATTTTACCTTGCAGACTTCCTTTACTGGAACCCCTCTTAAGAGTGCAAAGAATTCCAAGTGTTCCCTTCCCGTCAGCAGCTCATTAATGGCATCAAACTGTGGGCAATACCCCATATTCTGGTGGACGTCTTGGATGTTAGATAAAATACTGCAAAGAGAGAAGATAAACATTTTTAAAGATTACCCAGTGCTGCATCACAGAATATAGGTGGGATCAACTGCTTCTTAAACTCATTGACCCACATCATGAAACATATGTTCAAAATAATGAGAACAGCAGCTTTTGTTTTGTATTATTTAAATGCAAGTTCATTTTGTGGAGGATAATATTATATGTTTCTACTCAGAACGGTTTGGGACCTGCCTATCTGCGTGACCGCATTTCTGTGTATGAACCCACACTATCTCTTCGATCATCTGGAGAGGCCCTACTCGCGCTCCCACCTGCATCGCAAGCACGATTGGTGGGGACGAGAGAGGGCCTTCTCGGTGGTGGCCCCTCGGCTCTGGAACTCACTTCCTAAGGACATCAGGCATGCCCCAACTCTGGCAGTTTTTAGGAGGAGCTTGAAAATGTGGTTGTTCCAGTGTGCCTTCCCAGAATAATGAACCCTTAGCATTATGTCCTCTAAAAGCACTTTATACTGATTTAGGACTGCTTGTACGTTTCCGCCAACGCCCCACCTCCTCTATCTTGTTCATGGCCTGCATTACTTTTTAACTTTAATTACATTTGGCCCAGCCATAGATGTGTTTTGTGCTATTGTTCAATGTTTATGCTATTTGTGTATGAGATTTATTTTAATTGCGTTGTATTAGTATTTGTATTTTGCTTCGTATTGTGGTTGTTATTGCTTGTATTGATGTGTTGTGGGCTCGGCCCCATGTAAGCCACACCGAGTCGCTTGGGAGATGGTAGTGGGGTATAAATAAAGTATTATTATTATTATTATTATTATTATTATTATTATTATTATTATGTGAGCCTCACTCAGTTCCAAATAATTGTAGAGAACTAGCAGGATTCAGTGGCTTTGAGAACTGATCTCGAACAGTGGTTCTCAGTTAATAATAATAATAATAATAATAATAATAATAATAATAATAATAACTTTATTTATACTCCGCCACCATCTCCCCAAGGGACTCGAAGAGGCTTACATGAGGCCAAGCCCAATAACACAGGTATTTTGGCCTACAACTCCCAGAAATCCCAGCCAGTTTACCACCTGTTAGGATTTCTGGAAGTTGAAGGCCAAAATATCTGGGGACCCACAGGTTGAGAACCACTGGTCGAGAACTATCGGAAACCAAGGCTCAAATCTACACTCACAAAAATTTACTAGATGGTCTTAGTTAAGTTTCACTTCCTCAGCCTTAGAAGAAGGAAATGGCAAGCCTCCTCTGGATGAATCTTGTCTAGAAAATATTATGATAGGGTTGACTTAAATTAGAGAAGTCCTGAAGGCATTTTACTGCATATAGAAGCTTAGTTAAAACATTACATCTTCACAAAAAAACTACTCTTACATTTCTTTGCAATCTGTGAAAATTCTACCCATTCCCGCTTCTTTATCAGCCAAAATAATTATCTTTAGCAAAATTTAAATACCTACTTATGATGCCAGTATGAAATTGTGCCAGAGGCAAACATTCCTCATAATGGTCATTATCTAACACTGGTTTTAAATGTGAAAGTCAAAAGAGATCTTGCCATGGTTATTAGTGAAATTTCATCTACTGCATAAACACTTTAGCAGACAGAAGTGCCAACGAAAGAAACAAAACATGGCCTACCCAGTCAATTTTAAACTGCGAATTTGGATCTGCATTTTATTGGTGTTGGTGTCGGTCTTTGTTGTGTGTATTTCAGTATATGTATTTTAATAGTGTTGTATTTATTTGTTAGTTTTAACTGTGTTGTACTCCACCTTGAACCATGAGGAGAGGTGGGTAACAAATAAATGGATGATGATGATATAAATAAGGCTACTATTGTGCCCATACCTGTTTCCCTTCAGAAAAGCATCTCCTCCTGTAACATCTGTGTCTCCAGTCAACATCTTGAAGGTGGAGGATTTGCCAGCACCATTCACACCCAGAAGACCAAAGCACTGTAAATGTTAAAATACCAGGTCAAACGTGTGGGCTTCCAATTTCATCCACATAGACCATACACAACAATGACAAATAAAACCAAAAGACATTTAATATTCCCTGAAGTTCTGGATCAGCTCATGCATGGAAATATCATGACTATTGTCACGTGACTCTGTGATGGATTGAGATGCTCTTCTTTAGTCATAGAAGAGACCTCACGGGCCACCCAGTCCAACCCTCTGCCAAGAAGCAGGAATATTGCATTCAAAGCACCCCCAACAGATGGCTATCCAGCCTCTGTTTAAAAGCTTCCAAAGAAGGAGCCTCCACCATATTCCGGGGCAGAGAGTTCCATGGCTGAACAGCTCTCACAGTCATAGAATCATAGAATCAAAGAGTTGGAAGAGACCTCATGGGCCGTCCAGTCCAACCCCCTGCCAAGAAGCAGGAATATTGCATTCAAAGTACCCCTGACTGATGGCCATTCAGCCTCTGTTTAAATGCTTCCAAAGAAGGAGCCTCCACCACACTCTGGGGCAGAGAGTTCCACTGCTGAATGGCTCTCATAGTCAGGAAGTTCTTCCTCATGTTCAGATGGAATCTCCTTTCTTATTTTTTGAAGCCATTGTTCCGCGTCCTAGTCTAGAGGCCAAGAGACTGAGCTACAAAGCTGAAAATTTCTCAGGCTAAGTCTTGCCCCTCTGTCATAATCTCATCAGTTTTAGGTCCTAAGACTAAGGCAACCAGTTCTCTTTCAGCCTTTGTAAACACTGTAGAAGATATGAAAACAATACTGGTTGACCTTACAGATTTGCTATAAGTAGAGATACTGAACCTGGTCATCTAATCTGACCAGTAGAAAGTTTGACTCAGGGAGGTGTAGCAGCTTTCACCCCTGCAAGTCCTAATCAGTAAAGGTGAATCAAGGGTCCAAATGATGCCGGGATGTGCATAGACATATATCCTCATTTTAGCTCCCAGAGGACTGCAAGTAGAGGGAATGTAGGCTTCCACTTAACACTAGTTCTCAATCCCCATTTTTTTTTTACTTTTAAAAAGTACAAAGTGCTCTGAAAAATACCCAGGCAGATAGTGTGAATGCTCAGTGTTATAAATGCCAGTACCGTTCTAATCCAGGAGACCAGAGAACATTAAGGTAAATTCCTAATATTATTTATAGTTGGAGTGGGCAATGTCTGGCCCAAGGGCTATTTCTAAGGTTATTTTTATGTGCCCAAAAGTGGCCCCAAACTCTCCAGCATTTTAGGCTAAAATGAGGATATATGTATAATTTTTTAAAATTAGGAAGTGCTTCCTTTTACACAGGTGAACCCCAAAATATTGTTAAACTGTTCACTGCAACTTCTCAAGGGTCTTTGGGTGCATTTTTTTCATTTGGGAGAGGTTAAAGTGACAAGGAGTACAGTCCTTCATGTTCTCCTAGGAGATCTAAGGAACTGACCACACTTGGGGTTATAGGAACAGCCATTCAATAGTGAGATGCATCCTTCACTTATATGATAAAGTTAATTTCACTCAAAAGCTCATTGTGAAAGCAGGATGGCAAAGCTTTCCCTGCACTAAACTGAAGTGCTAAACATTTTCTGATTTGTTCCTTCAGGTTATATCAAATCATATTTTATGAGAGACACAACTGAAAAGAATTGGAAACATTACCTCCCCAGGTGGAATTCCAACACAAATCCTGTCCACAGCTGGCTTTCGTTTCATTCTGTATATCTGGAAAGTATAACAGATATTGACTCTTAGTGAACAACTACTTTTTACCAGTTTTATCCTATATACTTTTCTTCCCAAGCAAAACAAGTTAGCAACATGACTCTGGCTCCAATGGAGTTTCTCTAGGTACACTTTGCCTCAACTCTGCTCTTTCTTCTCACCTTCGTTAGTTCTTTGATTTCCAAGATATCACTTTGCCCACCGCCGCCAATGATCCTCTGCCTTTCTCTGTTCACATCTTCATCCTCTTCACTCACAGGCGGAAGCTTTGCATAGATGGGCCTTTGGAAAATGGAGAAAAGCAATATGTTAAATGGAAGGTTTATTCTCTTCTTTGTCTTCATATTAAGTATGTGTGTGCATCTTCTAGTCTTCACTTCTCCCCTTTACCAGTGGCAGCGGGTGGCTCCAATGTCATTGGGGAGAAAAATCCATTCCGGATTTTAATCTGGACTTCATCAAAGTGTGAAACCTATTGCTAAGAAGATTCAACACTTAGTATAGTAAAGGTAAAGGTTTCCCCTTGACATTAAGTCCAGTCGTGTCCGACTCTGGGGTGGTGGTGCTCATCTCCATTTCTAAGCCAAAGAGCCAGCGTTGTCCATAGAAACCTGCAAGGTCATGTGGCCAGCATGACTGCATGGAGCGCCGTTAACTTCCTGCCGGAGTGGTACCTATTGATCTACTCACATTTGCATGTTTTCGAACTGCTAGGTTGGCAGAAGCTGGGGCTGACAGTGGAAGCTTACGCCGCTTCCCAGATTCGAACCTGTGACCTTTCGGTCAACAAGTTTAACAGTTCAGTGTTTTAACCCACTGTGCCACTGGGGCTCCTCACCTAGTATAGTCCCATTAAAGTTATCCCAAATTTGGAATAGCTTCAACTCCCACTAAACATAGGGATTCTCAACACTTGTCGCTATCCCACACTGGAGATCCTCCTCCTCCAAATCTCTGAGGCTATGGAGACCATCTTACCTGGGTTTGATAAAGAATCTATACTGGATGAGCAACGTGATGAGGAAGAAGACTGCACCTTCTACAGCCATGGCAAAAAGATTCCGTCCCACAAGATCCCAGGAGAGAGGGGAGACAAAGCGGTTCTCACCTAATGGGGAAAAGCAGAGGCACCCCATCAGCAACCAGAGAAGAAGACAATGATCCCTAGCCAGGAGGCTACATTCAAAAAGCTACTAATTTTTAATCTACATCAAAAGTTCATCCCGAAGGAGTTGCAATTTAAACCATCAACAAACCTGAAAACAACCAGAAATATTTCAGAAATTTACCTTCATAGATTATGCTGCAAAAAGGCACTTTGGCCATAGAATGTATTCTTATAAGTTAGTCCTGGAACCAATGATGTTTGTTTAAAATGTCTCAAATGGCAACCAAAGACTGATTCTCATATTCTATTCTTCCAATGTTTTAAACAAATACTTCTTCTCAGGATTCTAGTCTCTGTGCAACTAGAATCTTCTAATTTATCTATTTTTTTCTGTGTCAGGAGCAACTTGAGAAACTGCAAGACTCTTCTGGTGTGAGAGAATTGGCCATCTGCAAGGACATTGCCCAGGGGACACCCAGATGTTTTACCATCCTGTGGGAGGCTTCTCTCTTGTTCCCAGATGAGAAGCTGGAGCTGACAGATGGGAGCTCACCCCGCTCCCTGGATTCGAACCGCTGACCTATTGGTCAGCAGTCCTGCCAGCACAAGGGTTTAACCCACTGTGCCACCAGAGGCTCGGGGCCGGATACAGCCCTCCAAGGTCATTTACCTGGCCCTCGCTCAGGGTCAACCTGAGTCTGAAACGACTTGAAAGCACACAACAACAACAACAATCCTATCTAATGAGCCAAAAGCAGGCCCACACTTCCCATTGAAATACTAATAAGTTTATATTTGTTAAATTGTTCTTCATTTTAATTGTATTGTTTTAAAGTGTTTTTTGCACTACAAATAAGATATGTGCAGTGTGCCTGGGGATCACAACCTGGGGATCACAACCAGACACAGTGAAGATATCTGCCCTTGCGCTATGCTACTCTGCTGCTGAGTATGCATGCCCAGTGTGGAACACATCTCACCACGCTAAAACAGTGGATGTGGCTCTTAATGAGACATGCCGCATTATCACGGGGTGTCTGCACCCTACAACACTGGAGAAACTACACTGTTTAGCCGGTATTGCACCACCTGACATCCGCTGGGAAGTAGCAGCCAATAGTGAAAGGACCAAGGTAGTGACATCTCCAGCTCATCCCCTGTTTGGGTATCAGCCAGCACGTCAACGACTTAAATCAAGAAATAGTTTTCTAAGATCTACAGAGACACTCGCTGGAACACTTCAGCAAGCGAGAGTCCAAAAGTGGCAGGCTCAAACCCAGAACCTCAACCAATGGCTGATACCAAATGAGAGACTCCCCCCTGGGCACACAGAGGACTGGGCAACTTGGAAGGCACTGAACAGACTGCGCTCTGGCACCACGAGATGCAGAGCCAACCTCAAGAAATGGGGCTACAAAGTTGAATCCACGACATGCGAGTGTGGAGAAGAGCAAACCACTGACCACCTGCTGCAATGCAACCTGAGCCCTGCCACATGCACAATGGAGGACCTTCTTGCTGCAACACCAGAGGCACTCCAAGTGGCCAAATACTGGTCAAAGGACATTTAATCAACTACCAAGCTTGCAAACTTTGTGTTTTTTTATCTGTTTGTTTTGTTCTGTTAGAAATGTAATACAATGGTCTGGTTGCCCCTGACACGATAAATATATAAACCCTGCCCAAAGAGCCTCACAAACCCCCAGTTTTATCTGTGCCCAGACAATTTGATTGTTTACGGTGAGAGCTACATTTCACTTACCAAATCTTTCTAGGGCATCTGCCATAGCTTGATTTTTCACCATGTCAATTAAGCCACGACCCAGACAGAAGTGAGGGAAAATGAGGAACACAGACTTGAGAATGTCATTGATGTTGTTCAGCTTCTAAGAACACAAAAATTGGAGCAGTCAACTGCATGGACATTTAAGAACAGACCACAAAAGGCAAGGGATCTGCATCCCAACACATATCCAGAAAAAGTTAGAATCTTCCCCATTGCAATAATTAAACATACAAGATGTAAAAGTTAATTATCAATCCCTTGGGTCAGCTTGTTGTTTAGTTAGGAATGTAACATTACTACAGAAATGGGACAGAGATTCTTCTTTATATTAATTTCAGATGTGCCTTTCAATTCATTTGAGGAAGTGCTCAGAAATCACTCTCCGTGGAGAGATTTTTGAGCAATATTTGGAGTCTATTGAATCGGAGGAGACTGCTGTGGGAGACATTTGTTTTCTCTCATAGCAGGAAGAAAATACATTAGGGTAAAATAGTCAAGGATTTACCTCCCTAAGGAAAGTGAAGCCAAACAATGCAAATGTGTCTGATTCCTGACTAATATTTCTGTACCAAATACAAAAATACACAGAGCACTGTCCAAATTCCAGATTCAATGCATAATAATAATAATAATAATAATAATAATAATAATAATCCAATAATTTCAACAACAACAACAACGGAATCACAACCCAGAAAAAGCTACAAAAAATGAACATATCAAACTACTCTGGGACTTCAGAATTCAAACTGACAGAGTTTTGGAGAACAATACTCCTGACCTCATGATTGTGGAAAAAAACAAAGTATGGATCATCGATGTTGCAATGCCAGGTGATAACAGAATTGACGAAAAGCAACTGGAAAGGCTTACACGATACAAGAATTTAAGGATCGAACTGTAAAGACTCTGGCACAAGCCAGTAAAGATGGTCCCAGTGTTGATCAGCACACTGGGTGCAGTGCCTAAAGACCTTGGCCTGCACTTAAAACAATTGACGCTGACAAAATTACCAACACAGTTGCGAAAGGCCACCCTACTCAGATCTGCACACATTATTTGCCAATACATGACACAATCCTAGTGACTTGGGAAGTGTCCAACATGTGATCAAATACAAAAGCCAGCATAATTATCTTGTTTGCTGCGTACTAATCTTGCGTATCAAATAATAATAATAATAATAATAATAATAATAATAATACTAATACTAATAATAATAGAAGAATTCAGAAGAATGATGCTGGCGCTGTTGTGATATTCTATTATATATTATTAATTATTATTAAGTATTATTATTATTATTACTGACACAAAAGCACAGTATGTCACAGCATACGAAATCCAACATATAGATCTCGTTTGCTGTGACATACTGTTCTTTTGTGTCAGTAAAATAATAATAATATCACACAGTGCCAACCCCCAAATCAAGCAGAATAATAATAATAATAATAATAATAATAATAATAATAATAATAATAATAATAAGGATTATTGATGTCGCCATACTGGGTGACAGTTGCATTGAGGAAAAACAACAGGAAAAACTCAGCCGTTATCAAGACCTCAAAATCGAACTGCAAAGGCTCTGGCATAAACCAGTACAGGTGGTCCCAGTGGTCACTGGCACACTGGGTGCCATGCCAAAAGATCTCAGCCGGCATTTGGAAACAATAAGCATCGACAAAATCACGATCTGTCAACTGCAAAAGGCCACCTTACTTGGATCTGTGCGCATCATTCGAAAATACATCACACAGTCCTAGACGCTTGGAAAGTGTTCAACTTGTGATTTTTTGATACGAAATCCAGCATATTGATCTCGTTTGCTGTGACATACTGTGGTTTTGTGTCAATAATAATAATAATAATAATAATAATAATAATAAACTTTATTTATACCCTGCCACCATCTCCCCAAGAGGAAGTGGAAAGTAGTATGTTAATGATGGATGTGTACAATGAGTACTCACATTATTGGTGAAAAGTTCAAGAACAAAAGTGGCCACGCTCCCATTGATACCAATGAAGAGGTTAACACTGGTCAGAACAACATACGCTGTACTGGGGATCTTGAATACAAAGGATGCTGGGTACATGAGAGGAGTTATGGACCACCTAGCAAAGAGAAAAGATCAAGCATTAAGGAGCTTCATTCCTACATCTTGACTGGTCTCCCAGCACTTGAACCAAGAGGACCTTTCTTACCCATAAAGTAAGAGGAGAAGAGCCAACACTGGCAGATTGGTTGAGGACACATAAGATTTCTGTTGGAAGCAGATGAAGATGATGATGACCAAGGTGGCTGGAACAACATAGTTGCACTAAAAGATGTAAAAAGGAGAGAGTTGTCACCATAGCTTCATGTTTAGTTGTGCCAATTGTAGTAAAGTTACTTGTCAGGTTATTTTGGTATTTTCAATGCAAGCAAGCCTGAGTCAAGAAACAAAGGCCCCTTCTACACTGCCATATAATTGAAATTATCAAAGTAGATAAACCACATTATCTGCTTTGAACTGGATTATATGAATCCACATTGCCATATCATCCCATTCAAAGCAGATAATCTGGATTTTATATGGCAGTGTAGAAGGGGCCATATACATCTGAGCTTTTCTCCCCAAATGTAATTTCGGTGTGGCAATATTTATTTATTTATTTAAAACATTTATATTCCGCCCTTCTCACCCCGAAGGGGACTCAAGGAGGAGTACAGCATATATATGGCAAACATTCAATGCCGGGACATGAATTCATAAACGCATACATAAACATTAAAAACATTTATCTCAATATTAAAATGCACCATTTAAACCCGTCCTAGTCATCAGCGTCAAATCTAATTGGCCTGGTAATCTTTCCTATTGCTGCTTTATTGCCCTGTCCCGAAAGCTTGGCCCTACAGCCAAGTTTTTACAATTCTTCTGAAGGACAGGAGGAAGGGGGTTGATCTGATCTCATCAGGAAGGGCCATCACCGAGAAGGCCCTGTCTCTCGTCCCACCAATCGCACCTGTGATAATGGTGGGACAGAAATCAGGGCCTCCCCAGAGGATCTTAATCTCTGCGAAGGTTCATAGGGGGAGATGCATTCGGACAGGGGCCGTTTAGGACTTTATAGACCAAATCCAGCACTTTCAATTGTGCCTGGTAGCAAACATGGCGTAACATGGGAGTTGTATGCTCCCTGTACAACACCCCAGTTATTAACCTGGCTGCCTCTTGTTGGACTATTTGAAGCTTCTGAGCAGTCTTCAAAGGCAACCCCACGTAGAGTGCATTGCAGTAGTCTATCCTAGATGTAATGAGAGTGTGGACCACCATGGCCAAGTCTGACCTCAATAGCACTGCAGTAGATGAAATGTGTTCTTGGCATAACAGAGATAGGTGAGTCACTAGGGATGTGAAGCAAAATATAATGACCCTGAAGTGTTCATACTGCCCTCTACTTTTGCTCCAAGGGGAGCTTGTACTCTTGGATCACCTGCTACTTCTGATCACGGTTTGCGTTACCTTTTCAGCAAACTAGATATTGTAATCAGAGGTAGAAGTTATGCATTTCAGCTACACTGACTTGTTAAGTTTACAGTAATAACATTTGGACCTCTATGTTTTGGATTTTAATGACCAGACCCCCAAGCTCGCATGGCCAATGATCAAGGGTTCTGGGAGCTGGAAATCCCAAATATTTAGAGGATCAAAAGTTGAGAACCGTGTGCTACAACACATGTTATTTCTCTAGTGAAAGTGGGGTGGAGGAGGAAAGGGAGCAACAGATCCAGTCTTACCATATCCCATACAAAGTTAGCCAGCCAGTAGATTACTGGCTTCACACCACTGATGAACTGCAAGTGTTTGGCCTTGCTGACTCGCTCTTGGATCAAGAAAACCACAAAGCTGGCTGGTACAAAGGACATGGCAAAAATGACGCAGATGGAGACCAAAACATCCACTGAGGTGGTCATCCTGAGAAAAGAGATGGGTAACAAATTGGCATTCATCTTGAAATACAGAAGTGCGTAGCTCAGCTAGAAACCTGACTAGCAATACTAGTAAGAAGACCAATTTTATCTGGCATACATTTGATGGCTAGTGGAGTATGATGGCTCAAAAGTTAATAGTAAATAGGGTGGTTCATGTTCAAACTCTCACTGACCCACAAAACACACTGGGTACCTCTGGGTCAGACACATGCTCTCTGATCCTAGCCAATCTTACATTGGGTTGTTGTAGGTTTTTCGGGCTGTATGGCCATGTTCTAGAAGCATTCTCTCCTGACGTTTCACCTGCATCTGTGGCAGGCATCCTCCTCCTGAAAAACCTACAACAACCCAGTGATTCCGGCCATGAAAGCCTTCAACAATACATTCAATCTTACATTGCTCTGTGAATAAAATGAGAAAGAAAACAATCTTGAGCTATTGGAGGATTGTAAGAAAGAAATGAAACACATCTGTCTGGAGCTACAACAGAAGCAACTCTCTTCTTTGATTTTGAGAACTACCATCTATCCCCATATTCCCTGTTCCTTCCCTTCTTCCTCCCCATGCTACAATTCCAGGACGTACAAGGCAACTTCGGATAGCTGCTGCTTAGTCAAATTGAGCGGGTGGTTGTACGCTGTGATGCCATAGGCGCTGGGATTCTGTCCATCTTTCAGATTGGCACGGAGGATTGCATTGTTCATCACGTTGAGAAAGGCACCCACAGCATGCCAGCCTTTGTTGTTGAACCACACCTGAAAAAGGGACAAACTGGCATGAATAGGGCAGGAGAGATAGGCCAGTCACTTGGTAGAAGTGCTCAGACCTGGGCATCAAATTGTCTGAGACTGGCCATTTCTTTTTTAGCAAGCAAATTCAAAACATAATGCAGAAGCTAGCTTCCACAAATCATTGTCCACTATCCTGACTAGGTTACTCAGTTGCTACGAGGAGCAAACTGATCAAAGAATCAAAAGCACCGATGATCCTAAAGTACCCAACCATAGATAAGACTGTCTGCAGCATCTCTGTCACTGCACTACGTATTTATTCAGAAGCAATCCCCACTAAGCCCAGTGGGACTTAGTAAGGCGTAAGTCCCACTGGGCATAGTGGGGAGTGCTTCTGAATAAATACGAGGGTTGAATGAAAAGTAATGCCTCCACCTTCGTTACTTGGGTTTGGATGGAAATATTTCAATAAATCAAACACAGAAATAATCCCTAGAATGTGCTCTTTAACTACCACTATTCACTTTTCCACATAATCACCAGACAATTGGATACATTTCTGCCAACAATGAACAAGTTTTCTGAAGCCATCATGGAAGAAGTTGACACTGTTTCCGCAACCCATTGTGCACAGATCTTCTGATAGCCAAGCAAAGCACTAATGTGACCCACACGTTCTTGTGAAATGCCGATTATGCTTGAAAATTCTCTGAGTGATACAATGATCATCCTGAATCAGTCAACCTTTTGCTTGTGAAACTCAGTGGTTGCTGTCACAGGACGTCCAACTCTGTTTGTCACGCAAGTCAGATGTTCCCACTTCAACATCTTTAAACTTACTCGCCCAATGAAGCACAGTACTCACATCAACACAATCACCATAAACAACTTGCATTCTCTGATGAATCTCCTTTGGAGTGACACCTTCTGCTGTCAAGAACTCAATGACTGCATGTTGCTTAAGTAACATTGACCGACCGTTTGCTCAGAGTTCCATACTTTGCACTTTAACAACACAACCATTCAATGCTAAAGTTTCCCGCCAAAATGGAACTATAGAGGAGAGTCTACTGAACAAGCCAGTACCTCCACATACCAGTACTGCCATCTGTTGAGGAGTTATGAAGGTGGAGGCATTACTTTTCATTCTACCCTCATATGTAGAACAGTGACAGAGATGTCCGATTGTGATGTACTTCTCTGGCCTTATCAATCTCCAATCAGCCACTGCTAAATAGACTTATTCCTACCATGCATATTACTTAGTGTTATGGGATAAGGCTGGTATAATACCTACAGACAATGTGGTCGCTGTTGTCCATTTTTGGTCTAAAATTATTTAGTCACTTGTGCTCCCTCTATTTTATCGGTTTTGTATTCGTTTTGTTTATGCAATGCTTTTGACATAAAATAATAAAGGCTGGTATCCAGGTGCAGGAACACTACATGTGTTGTTGTTGTTGTTACTGTTGTTATTATTATGTTTTTTTATACCAGACTCAAAGCGATTTACATTAAAAGCATTTCAATGCAATTTAAAATCTACAAATATCAAACAGGATTAAATATTGGTATTTAAAAATCACTAAAAATCCACAAAAACTATTTCATTCTCAGTGGAGATGGAGCATATCCCGATGAGAGATTAGTTCAGAAACACAAACCACAGGCTCCTCTGAGATTATTCTCTTGGATGATACATTCAAACGGTTTCTCCAAATTCAATTCCATAAAAAGGCTTCAGCTACCAAAACTATAACTCTTCTTTGAATCTGACTACATGAGCTACTTTGCTTTTGACAGTGTTTCTTAATATCTAAATATATATGTTCCTATTCCAATTTTTTGATGCTGGTAATCGACCGTAATAAATAAATATATACATGAGCACAGCAAGAAGGTATTACCTTCACATTATCTTTCGTGTCCATGCCTTTCATAAAGCTTGCCAGGCTGTTAAGAAAACGTTCTGCAGAACTGTCCTAAAAAAAGAAAATAAATGCCTGTTATACCATTTAGGTTGGATTTATATTGCCATATATTTCAGAATCCAATCCCAGATTATCTGGCAGTGTAGACTCATATAATCCAATTCAAATAAAATAATCTGAGGTCAGATCCTCACATATGAGGCAGTGTAGATTCAGCCTTAGGCTATAATTTTGTATCCATTTATCCAGTCTTAAGCTCTGCTTGACTCAGAAGGACCTACTAGTGAGCAGGGATATAGGACTGTCCTTTTATGAAATGTGGATTCTTTCTTACTGTACTTCTCCACCCACTATATTATGGAACAGCAAAGCAAACCCCATGCTATTTTCGGTACCCATTTTTCCAGTCCCCCCTTCTGTTTTTAGGGAACTTCCCAAATTTGGGGGACCCACCAGATTCATTTTCATGCATTCAACAGCTGAATCCCATGAATTTGGGACACCAAAACGATATTGTGAATACTCCTATGCCTAACCAATTTGGGTATGTGATTTCCTCAAGGGAAGAGTCCTCTGTATTGCTTACCTTGGTGATTTCCAAGATTTTCTTCACCTGCTGGATGGCTTCGCTTACTTCTTCACGACGAGGAAGTACAAGGGAGCTGCTGGCTCCCAAGGAAAAGCCACCATATCTATGAGCACATTAAAATCACTGTTAGCAGAGACTGATTTTTGTTTATGGTTATTCTCTGAAATGGAGCGATACGCTAACAATGGCAGATATGTTGAAAGGTATGATTATCATCAGGAATGGATGGGATAAATAACAATGCAAAGGCCTCTTAAAAGACAAAGGAAAGGTGTATTTACCTGAACTCATTCACTCTTATTTTGTTCTTCAGGCTATTGGAGGAGAAGAAGAGAAAGCAGCTCTTGTTAGTTTAGGTGTTTTGTCTACAAGAGTTAACCCAGCCTAGGTGTTTTGTCTACAAGAGTTAGCCCAGTTAGCCCAGCCTATATCACCACGACAGAGACATTTGAAAACAGAAAAGTACTGTCATGTTATTGATGCTCATATCAGCCATAGCGTGGGAAATTTCAGTCCTGCAATGTTGGTGAACCAAAGCTTTCACCATCCTCCTCCCCTTCCAAAGGGCAAATTAGGGATGATGGCAGTTCTGGTTCAAGAAGTCCTGCCTTACAATGTATAGAGCCTTTAGGATAAAAGACTGTAAATGAAAAGGTGATCCTGCAAGGAATCTGGATCCAAACCATGTAGGTATAGTGAGAGGCAGCATACTATAGATGGCCATCTGTCGGGGGTGATTTGAATGCAATATTCCTGCTTCTTGGCAGGGGGTTGGACTGGATGGCCCATGAGGTCTCTTCCAACTCTTTGATTCTATGATTCTATGATCTGAGCATTGAACGATTACACTACTAGGCCAGGTTTTAAATCCCTACTTGGCCATGGAGTCCTGGAACCAATGACACATAGATACCAAGGAATGACTGTATTTGTATTTTTGTTTTTAACTGAGTCATTTAAATAATTTTAACTGAAACTGTTTCTGAAGTCAGAAATGGTCAAATTACATTTTAACAATAACATTTTATATAATTTCATATATAGTCTATTCCTTTTTCTTTTATAGCCACCTTGAAATCCATTTCATAAGGGAAAGGTAAGATATAAAAATAAATAAATGGCAGTTGAATCTCACTTTAATTCAAAGTTCTGACTCTTTAATTCAAAGTTCTGACCCAATGAACTGTCCGAGCAATAAAGTGAGGTATACTGCTAAGGAGAGGAAGTACCTTTTCTCAATGATCTGAGCATATGTCTTCACAAGGTAATCAGAAATGTTGCGTCCAGTCAGGTTCTGAAGGGTGTCCGTGGTGTTCTGTACTCGCTGTGACCAGTTGGGAGAAGGAGCAGAGAAAAGGGGGAAAAAAATCCCAAAGGTTAAGTCAAGGGCACTGTTTGCCATTAAATACCTGCAGTGCAATTTGTAATGCACATAATCTAATGTTATAAGGAAACCTAGAAGAATGTTATCAATGAAGTACAGGAAAGCAAGACATGACATATCATTGGGGGGAGGAGGGGAGAAGGACACTGTGACATATTTGAAAAAAAGCACTTTGAAGAATTGGATTCTGTTGGAAATTCACTGAAGTAACAATAGTGGCAGTTATTTAATAAGTTTAAAATTTATTCAATTTTAGTGCAACAAAAATGCTACTACACTACAGAGGAAACGGGCACAAGGATTTGATTCATCACCATCTTCTTTCAGAGAGGTGGACATCTTTTCCATTTTCAATATATATACTAGTAAATATGCATGATTTAGAAAACAGCATATTTGAAAAATGCAGACAAAATGAGAAGAAGAAGAAGGAGAAGAAGAAGAAGATAATGATGATGATGATGATGATGATAATAATAATAATAATATATTTATAACCCACCCTCTCTTCCCGAAGGGACTCAGGGTGGTTTCAAATAATAATAATAATAATAATAATAATAATAACAACAACAACAACAACAACAACAACACAGATGGCAAACATTCAATGCCCCAAAAATAATCAAACAACAATCAAGGTAAAACAACAACAACAACAACAATTTTTATTGATTAGCCAGTTGGCCTTATCAAAAACAGACAGTGCAAACACAACATACAACATACATCTGGTCCTATTAAAATAGAATACAAATATATAGGAAAACATGAAATAGAAATAAAAATAGAGATGTAAAAAATCATGAATGAAGGAAAATGCACATAAGTATCAACATAAACACAAATGTTCGTGGAGGAAGAAAAACCTTGCAACCTAATATGGAACTTGGAAGGCACAAAAATGCCGGTGGGATTCCAAGGCATGCAACAAAGCTAAACTGAGAGATTTATATATCTCTTCTCCCAGCATCCTTGACATGAACCAATCTGACTGGGGATGATGGGAATCAGGTTTCCTAGCTCTGAGCTACACTCTCTAGTTTAAACATTTCTCTTTTATATATATCATTATCTGTTACAGTCTAAAGTGCAAATGTATGTTATACTTCAATCTCGTCATCTATATTTTACTTTATTTTATCCTTCTCTTTAATTTATATATCAGTGTACGAGCCAATGGGATTGCTTGACTCGCTTTGTAAGTGTAGGCAAAAAGTCAGACCAAAGGGGTCAACATAACCCAAGTCTCCTGTACCTGTGGAGGAGGCAGGCCACCAGCTCCTGCAGGACATAAAGGTAGTATCTTCTTGATCGTCTCACTGCTGCATACACAACATGGGGAGGGGTTCTCCATTGTCCAGTTATCTCTCTGCAAGATTTCCATGACTGTCTTAGGAACAGAAGCAGTGGTCCAATCCTCTTCCCCCACAGAGCAAGGAGTATCTCTGCACAAACGGAAGACATGAGCAACTTTAGAAATCATATTGGCAATATGAAGGCATATCACATCTTGATACTACGTAGATGTGAACAACATGGTAAACTCAGCCAATTGTATATGCAGTAATTTGCAAACAAACAAACCCAAAAGCAAAACAGATAGAATCATAGAATCATAGAGTTGGAACAGACCTCATGGGCCATCCAGTCCAACCCCCTGCCAAGAAGCAGGAATATTGCATTCAAAGCACCCCTGACAGATGGCCATCCTGCCTCTGTTTAAAAGCTTCCAAAGAAGGAGCCCCCACCACACTCCGAGGCAGAGAGTTCCACTGCTGAACGACTCTCACAGTCAGGAAGTTCTTCCTAATGTTCAGATGGAATCTCCTTTCTGTTATGAAAGAGCAAGTGGTACACCAAACACAGAAACCTTCAGATATGGAGTCCTCTTTCAACCTGCAGTATTTTACTTGAAAAGGTTGCAAGCTGAGATTTTTATGAGTTCTGTAGTAAATATCACTTTCTCCATCTCTTGCAGAATTGTGTCTTACGCAGAACCTTATCAGTAACACTATGTAACAAAATTTGGGAAAAAAAATCTGTTCATGGTTTGAAAGTGTTGTTTCCTCTTTCATTGGGTAGTACTTTGAATTTAGTTGTTATACTTAGGCCTGGGTAACAACGGAAAAAATTGTTTCTAAAATCGATTTGTATTTGGGGTTTTTTTTGTTTCGATATTTAAAATAATTACAAAATTTTCCTTTTAAAAAGTTCGATATTTACGAAATTTCGTAAATGGTAAAAAATTAACGAATCGATTTCCGAAACAATAACGAATCGATTCGTTGATGGCGGGCGCGACCGCGAAATACGCTAAAAAACCTCCAAAACCTTCTGAAGCTTCCCTCTCCCTCTGTTGTTGACTGTTGGTGTGATATTATAATTTTTTTTCACTAATTAAACCATAAAACTGGCCCAGACATGCGGAAATAATAACGAAACGACCTCAAAACAATAACGAAACGAATACAATATCGAAATACGAAGCATTTACAAAACGTTTTTGAAAATTCGTTTTTTTAAATAATTGCTCCAGAATGGTTCGTTATCGTTTTGTAATTGAAAAATTAACGAATTATTAACGAATTACGAATTAACGAAACGAAACCGCCCAGCCCTAGTTATACTCCAGAAACTTCATTTTTGTGGCTGCCAAAAGCTATGTAAATTGTTGAGACTTGATGAGATATTCATTTAAAAACTATAACCAAATGTGCTGCAGGATATCCCGCAAAAGCAAAAGTTTTTGCAGTTTAATACTTTCCCCCCCATGATTTTATGATTTAACCAATTAGGAAATGACAAGAACAAAAATTGTGTAATTTCTAATCTTTCCAGGGCAATCTCAAAGCAGAATGAATTTGGATATGTCGACAGACCACTTTTGTCAGTGTTCTACTTACGCAATAGAGTATCCTTTCATGCAGCGGGTTCCAAAACCAGGTTTGTTGAGGAGAGCATCCAAAAGCTTCTGAGTCCCAGTGTCTTCAGGAGCATCATTACTATGGATACATTATTTAGAAAAACACCATCAGTCTTGAGCTAGCATGAAAGCTGAGATAATGGCAAGATATCGGCACAGAGGGAGAGGGGTGTGTTCAGGGAAATGAAGCCATTTGGCTCAAGCAGGAGTATGCATGCATGTGACCCTGCTATTAGTCCATCCCTATCAAGACCGCACACCCTTGAATATCCCAATCAATGGATTTCTCCCTCAAATTCAACTCAGAAGCCAAATTCAACTCCCATCACACATACATTAGTGTTATGCATCTGCTTCCAACCCTATGGATTTGCCATGCCTTCACATGTCTCCAGCACTTACATATGACACTCTACCCTATGACTATAGCATACCCTTAAATATTATCTCTGTTCTCTCAGTTTATTAAGTACCTGATAAATGTATATTGTTCATCATACATCCATGGCTGCAATTCCAGGCTTGGATATTTACCAAAGGGAGGCACAATCAAACTGAACAGGAGAGCAATGCAAACAAAGACAGCTGGGAGTACAATCTGAAATAAGAGAGGAAGGGAAGAAGAGGTTGCCACAAATGTTATGCAAAACAGCAATGTCTCCTGCCTCACCAGCCTATGTGAATAGGAACACTGTCAGTTCCCACCACTCTTAAATCAGGATACCAAACACTCAAATGGAGCTGTTCATTATACAGCACTGCCCTCTAGTGGCAATAAGACCGATCTATGTCAATGTCTTCCAGTCCAATTCCGCATCCGTTTAGATCATCTTAGCCGTTCCGTGTTCGTATTACAATTTTGTATTTATCCGGTCACGCTGAAGCTCCAAACGTTTGCTCAAAGAGCCAGGTTTTCACTCTTTTCTGAAAGGTCAGGAGGGATGGGGCCGATCTAATATCCCTGGGAAGGGAGCTCCACAGCCGAGGGGCCACCACTGAGAAGGCCCTGTGTCTCGTCCTCGCCAGATGCACCTGTGAGGCAGGCGGGTTCAAGAGCAGGGCCTCCCCAGACGATCTTAAATTCCTAGAAGGTTCATAGGGAGAGATGCGTTTGGATAGATAAGCTGGGCTGGAATACTAGAATTCACTCATTCTTCATATTCTGAAAGCAGGGTAAAGTAAAGGTTTCCTCTTGACATTAAGTCTAGTCATGTCCAACTCTGAGTGGTGGTGTTCATCTCAATTTCTAAGCTGAAGAACCAGCGTTGTCCATAGACACCTCAAAGGTCATGTGGTTGGTATGACTGCATGGAGTACCGTTACTTTCCCGCCAAAGCAGTACCTATTGATCTACCCACATTTGCATGTTTTTGAACTGCTGGGTTGGGCTAACAGCAGGAGCTTACCCTGCTCACCGGATTTGAACCACTGACCCTTCAGTAAGCAAGTTCAGAAGCTCAGTGGTTTAACCCGCTGTGCCACCAGGGGCTCCTGAAAGCAGCGTATTGACAATAAATTAACTATCGATATCTGAAATTTATCTGTTCAATTTGGCTAAAGCTGATGTGGCTCCAAGCTCTCAGGAAATGCTGAGATGACCAGAATTTGAAAACTGATTTTGAGATTTCCACCACTGTTACTGCATTGCTGCTGAAATCTATGAGAGACTATGTTTACTTTGTATGTTTCGGTGATGTTACTTGGAAACGGCTCAGTCCCCCTCGGGGAGATAGAGTGGTATATAAATAAAGTTTTTTATAATAATAATAATAATAATAATAATAATAATAATAATAATTATTATTATTATACAGCACAGTGCCAGAGCACTCCCTGTACCAGGTAAGTCAGGGCAGGCTTATAGTAGTGTATTGATGAAAGCAAAACAAAATGAGCTTTTGAGAACACAACCACTGTTTGCAGATGAAGCGTCATCTCACCTGAGCAAAAAACCCTTTTCTGCTGCGCCTGGCAATAAGCAATCTCTTCCAGAGCAGGGCTACAAACTGCTGCTGGGTCAGCTTCCAGCCCTTCACTTGGGTGGATCCTTTGCCGTCCATCCCACTCAGCAGGTCGGTCTCTCGAGATTCTGTAGGAAAAGAGTTGCATTTCGTGAGGCACTCTCTCCTAAGGCAAGGAATCTCCCTTTGGAAGGATACACTTCCTTGTTTAATGTATTTCAGCAAATGAGAGAAAGAATATGAACTGTCTAGCAGGAAGACATTTGTTGTGTCTTCAAATTACTAACTGCTGCGTTGCAACCTTCAGGCTACAAAGTTATGCTTCCTTCCTGTTAGTACTGTGGTTTTACTGGGGTGAACTATCGCTTATAGTTTAAATTCTGTGTGTTCGGTGCAGAACGTAATGTTATGCAATGCCATGCAAGGGTTAAAGGCATGGAGTGATTTAATGCCTAGAGCATGAACTGTGGACAGTTCCTGTTTATGTCACGCATTCCAATAACATGGATTTGAGGTGGATTCGAGATAACGGACTGCTGGGTGTTCTCTTCCAGCCATGCCGGAGAAGGAGCAAGACATGTGTGTGACTTCTTCTGTACATAAGTTATGTTTGTTGTTTTTGTAGCTTTTAGAAAGTAACTAAATAAATGTACCACTTCAAGGCTTTGAAGTTGACAAAGGCTTTGCACTTCACTTTATTCTGTGCTTCCTAGCAGTTGCTCTCGGGCCAGATTTGCTGATACTTCCTACCATGCTTTATTATTATTATTATTATTATTATTATTATTATTATTATTATTATCTTTATTTGTACCCCGCTAACATCTCCCGAAGGACTCGATGTGGCTTACACAGGCCAAGGCCTCAATAAAACAACAGCATAACAAATACGTAATAAAACTCCTAAGCAAACCAAAAAACACTAAAGCAGTAACAGTAAAAACAATAAAACAATACACCGTGACACATTAAAACTAGGGCCGGGCCAATGTAATGGGTACAGTTAAAAGTGCTGGACATGGCAGGTGAAATGTAAGGATTCTAGGGTAGGTGCAATGTGCAGACAGTCTTAAATCTCTAATAAAGTGCAATTGGGACATGATGTTGGGAGTTTCCTATTCTGGAAAGGCACACTGGAACAGCCAAGTTTTCAAGCTCTTCCTAAAGACTGCCAACGTTGGGGCTTG
Source organism: Anolis sagrei ordinatus (assembly GCF_025583915.1). Lineage (NCBI taxonomy): Eukaryota > Metazoa > Chordata > Lepidosauria > Squamata > Anolidae > Anolis > Anolis sagrei. The sequence goes on along the minus strand of NW_026845477.1, from coordinate 149,496,195 downwards.
TCTGATGTCCTTGGGGAGGGCGTTCCAGAGTTGGGGGGCCACAACCGAGAAGGCCCTGTCCCTCGTCCTCACCAAGTACGATTGCGACGCAGGTGGGATCGCGAGCAGGGCCTCTCCAAATGATCGAAGGGAATGTGCAGGGGTCCTCAAACTAAGGCTCAAGGGCCAGTTGCGGCCCTCCAAGGTCATTTACCCAGCCCTCGCTCAGGATCAACCTAAGTATGAAATGACTTGAAAGCACACAACAACAACAACAACAACCCTATGTCATCAGCCAAAAGCAGGCCCACACTTCCCATTGAAATACTAATAAGTTTATATTTCTTAAAATTGTTCATTTCAATTATTGTATTGTTTTAAGTGTTTTTTACACTACAAATAAGTTATGTGCAGTGCTCATAGGAATTCATTCATGGGCTTTTTTTCCTCCAAATTATAATCCGGCCCTCCAACAGTTTGAGGGACTGTGACCTGGCCCTCTGTTTAAAAAGTTTGAGGACCCCTGCTTTAGTGTATATGAGGGGGAAAAGAAGGAAGCAATGCAAGATCAAGTCCTTATGGGTGATTGTTTGACCAACAGTTTGCCTACATTGATTGACCTTGGTGTCCAGCTATAATCTTACAGTGGGCTTCCCCAAGCCTTTCTGCCAAACACATTTTTTTTTTTAGTATCAGGAGCGACTTGAGAAACTGCTAGAGAGAGAAACTGGGGCATTCAGAGGCAGCTTTTTTCGTGTCAGGAGCAACTTGAGAAACTGCAAGTCGCTTCTGGTGTGAGAAAATTGGCCGTCTGCAAGGACGTTGCTTAGGGGATGCCCGGATGTTTTGATGTGTAAACCATCCTTGTTGGAGGCTTCTCTCAAGTCCCTGCATGGGGAAGTTGGTGCTGACAGAGAGAGCTCAACCTGCTCTCGCCAGATTTGAACAGCTGACCTGTTGGTCAGCAATCCTGCTGGCACAATGGTGTAACCTATTGTGCCACAGGGGGCTCCAATTGGAAATATAATAGAATATTAAAGGAGTTGTTTCCAGCATGAGGAGCTGGAACTGACAGAGGGAGCTCATCCATGCTCTCCCTGGATTCGAACCTGCGACCTGTCAGTCTTCAGTCCTGCCAACACAGGGGTTTGACCCATTGCGTCACCGGGGGCTCCACAACACACAATAAATGTGTAGGAAAGAACTAGGCAGGAAATTCTGGTACTTCCATTAGCAGCTTTAATTGTGCCATTGCCCTGTTTTCTTCACAGGATTTTTGTAGAAGTGATCTCCAAGTCATCATCATTCATCTTTCTCTGCAACTTCTGCCATATTTTTAATGATAGAACAACTGCATGGAGTCTTTTGACTGCAAATACCAATGGGATTCCATTATTAACCAGCCCAATCTGGAGCTCTTCTATCCTTTTCTCCTTTATGGGGAAAAGATGAAAGTGATGTGGAAATGTGTGAGGATTATAAGTGGGAAGCAATGATTTTTAATACACTCCCCCCTCCTTATGGAAAAAAGGTATGGCAAATTAAAATATTGTATATGGAAGCACCTTAGAAGACCCATCCTCAAATCTCAACACAGAGTTTACTTCTGTCAAAAGATCCAGGGGTATATTATCGTTTGCAAGTTCACTGAAAGACTCACAGTTGGATGTGTGGGATTCATTAAAAAGCTTAAAATATGAAGGGAAAGAGAAGTATTGGATTGTTGATCTCTACTGGCCCACTCACACTTGTGACTCTCCACTGTGAAGCATGGGTCTTCAAAGGATGTCTACATGAGTTCATATCAGCACTGAGCCAGCAACTATATTCCATTTTCAAACATAAGATACATTTTACTATCATTATTCAGTGCAGATGAACATGTATGAACATATATCTCTTTCATCTTTTACCTGGATCTATGTCAGAATCGTTCGTGTCAAAAGCATCATCTTCTGTGAAAGGACGAAGACAGCTTTGCCTATCTCCAAAGACCCGGCTTCTTCGCGCAGGTAATGTGCCATCTAAAAACAAAACATCAAATTAGATGATACAGTTTTATCACATATTATGGCAATTATTTATATCTCACCTTGCCTGGGATTCAAGATTACTTAATAAGGTTAACAGAGACACAGATATAATCTATATAAATAAAAATGTAATGTTCGTTTGTGGGATTAACAGAACTCAAAAACCGGTGGGCGAATTGGCACCAAATTTGGACACAAGACAGCTAACAGCCCAATGTATGTTCTTCACTCAAAAAATTGATTTTGTCATTTGGGAGTTGTAGTTGCTGGGATTTATAGTTCACCTACAATCAAAGAGCATTCTGAACCCCACCAACAATGGAATTGAACCAAACTTGGTACACAGTTCTCCCATGACCAACAGAAAATACTGGAAGGGTTTGGTGGGCAGTCTCCTTTGGTTTTGGAGTTGTAGTTCACCTACATCCAGAGATCACTGTGGACTCAAACAATGATGGATCTGGACTAAACTATATGAATACTCAATTATGCCCAAATGTGAACACTGGTGGAGTTTGGGGAAAATAGAATCTTGACATTTTGGAGTTGTAGTTGCTGGGATTTATAGTTCACCTACAATCACAGAGCATTCTGAACCCCACCAACAATAGAATTTGGCCAAACCTCCCACACAGAACCCCCATGACCACCAGAGTGGCCCACAGCAATGTGTGGCAGGGGATGGCTAGTATACTATTAAAAATGACAAAAATAAACTAACAAAAGAATTAAAAGCTTTTAAAACAAAATTATTAAAACCCAACAAATGATGTGGCCTCAACCCAAATGTTATTTCAAGGTTGCTAAATAGCAAGACCCCCACACCAGAGACACATTTTTAAAGCTATTGTCAATCCTATCCTATGCGTTGTCCCTGAACTTGGAGTGTTTCCTGTGAAAAATGGCTTCACGCAGCTTCACAATGTATTAAATGTTTGCCATGTTGAAGTAGCTTTTTGACAGTCTCTATGGAAGAGTCAATAACATCTGGAACCTAATAATAATAATAATAATAATAATAATAATAATAATATCAGGACCTCAAAATCGAACTCCAAAGGCTCTGGCATAAATCAATACAGGTGATCCTAGTGGTCATCGGCACACTGGGTGTCATGCCAAAAGATCTCAGCCAGCATTTGGGAACAATAAACATTGACAAAATCACGATCAGTCAACTGTAAAAGGCCACCTTACTTGGGTTTGCACGCATCATTTGAAAATACATCACACAGTCCTAGACACTTGGGAAGTGTTTGACTTGTGATTTTGTGATACAAAATCCAGCATATGTATCTAATTTGCTGTGACATACTGCGTTTTTGTGTCAGAATAATAATAATAATAATTTATTTATTACATGTTGTATTTTATTCTATGTATTATGTAATTTATGTATGGCATCTTAAAGCCGCCCTGAATCCCTATGGGAGATGGTGGTGGGGAATAAATAAAGTATTATTATTATTATTATTATTATTATTATTAAATGACACAGGACTATGTCCCATAAAATCAGATGTGATGACATTGTGTTTTACCTGAGGTCTCTGCATCCACACCGTTGTCTTCTGCCACTTTCAGAAATATCTGAAAGACAAAAAATATTGAAATTACAATAAGCAACTTTGTACAACAACTACACTGCAGTGCATCAGACCCTGAACTGGTGCCTTTGAGACATGTTTGTCTGTAGCTCCCATGATCCCCAGTCAAAAAACTGCTGCAGCATCCAATTTAAAGGTTCTCCATTGCCTCTCAACTTCTTAGGATATTCAAAAGAACACAGAATTCATGGCTCATCCAAAATGTGTGTTGTCAGTTTATATAGTCAGCAAAGTTAAGTGACAAAATTTCTCCTAGATTTGGCACTAACACCGCAGGCAAGATAATCCAAACTTGTTTGTGATCTGTCATGAAAGGGTATGTTAAAAAGGGGCACACCGTAACATTGAGGTTGCCATGGTTTAGTTAATTGAATAAAGTCAGGTTTGGCACTGAAAAAAATTATTTGAAATCATTTACATATATTTTACAAAGTCATTTACATTTCTCTTGTTGCAAACCGCTTTCAATCCCATCTGAATGGAATAGGATATACAGAAATGAAAAGCTAACAAATAACAGAGTCTTTTGAATATTTATAAAGTATTAGAGTGTTAAAATCCATGAAGATGAAAGAACTTCAATTATAATATATTAAGGAGAAAGGTTTACAAGACTTTCACTCCAGGAAGCTCCCCCCCCCCGCCCCCGTGTTCAATTTTTCTTTTCATGTGATGGACTGTGGCGCAGCTGGCTGGGAGTCAGTTGCATTAAGATCACTATTGACCGAAAGGCCATGAGTTCGAAGCCAGCCCAGGTCGGAGTGAGTGTCTGACCAATTTGTTTAGCTTGCTGTCGACATTTGCAGCTCGAAAGACAGTTGCATCTATCAAGTAGGAAATTTAGGTACCGCCTACGTGAGGAGGCTAATTTAACAAATTTACGATGCCATAAAAATCTCCAGCAAGCCTGCAAAGAATGAGGAAGTACTTCATCAGTGTCACAAATGGACGGTGAAGCGACAGCTCCCCTGGTGGCCAGAATACCCTTATGAAAAGTTGGAATGTTAAATTGCCTCTGTGTCTGTCTATATATGTTGTGTGTCTATGGCATTGAATGTTTGCCACGTATATGTACATTGTAATCCGCCCTGAATCCCCTGTGGGGTGAGAAGGGTGGAATATAAATACTGTAAATAAATAAATACTTGGGGTGGATGGAAGACAATGGCTGGACCCATTCCAAAGTACATGGATGCAAAATTATTCAATTCCAATCCCAGGCATCTTTAGAAGGGCTTTGAAGGAAGTCTGCCTAAAATTGAGCAGATTCACTAACAATCGAGGTAGGCAACAGGATCTTTAGATGAAACAATGATCTCACATGACAGAAGGCAGCTTCCTACAAAATGAACCCAAAGTTATGTGAGCTCATAAAAGGTGAGATTCCCTTCCTCCTCATGGTACCTGCTCTCCAGTGCCCTTGCTTTGGAGGGTTCCCCAGCACTGAAGACCAGGCCTGCAGAAAGGGGAACTAGATGGACTCTGTATTACGTAGTCCTACATTCCTAACTTCATGAATAGCAGCCTAGTGTGGAATTTCAGAACAACAGCTTACTATGGGAAAGTTTAGGGAAAACATTTACCACTTGATGCTTGATTTTATCAGCTGGCTGACAACGATATTGGCAGAGATGAACCTGCTTTAAAAATCCTCAATATCTTACAAGAGATGCAATTAAATACTCTACAACTGGACCTACATGTGCAATGGGGGCATCTGGGTTTCAGCCCCTCACACCACATTGCAAGTCTCTTTTTACGCAGTTTTCAGTTTATAAGGTAATGCCAGAGTTATAGATAAAAAAGAGTCACAGGCGCACAGTTGTCCATGCAAAGATACAGGATGGGGGACGCATGGCTCAAGAGCAGTATGCGTGAGAAAGATCTTGGGGTCCTCGTGGACAACAAGTTAAACATGAGCCAACAATGTGATGCGGCAAAAAAACCCAATGGGATTTCGGCCTGCATCAATAGGAGTCTAGTGTCTAGATCCAGGGAAGTCATGCTACCCCTCTATTCTGCCTTGGTTAGACCACAGCTGGAATACTGTGTCCAATTCTGGGCACCACAATTGAAAAGAGATATTGACAAGCTGGAATGTGTCCAGAGGAGGGCGACTAAAATGATCAAGGGTCTGGAGAACAAGCCCTATGAGGAGCGGCTTAAAGAGCTGGGCATGTTTAGCTGAAGAAGAGAAGGCTGAGAGGAGACATGATAGCCATGTTTCTGCTTCCTTGGAGACTAGGACACGGAACAATGGCTTCAAACTACAAGAAAGGAGATTCCATCTGAACTTGAGGAAGAACTTCCTGACTGTGAGAGCCGTTCAGCAGTGGAACTCTCTGCCCCGGAGTGTGGTGGAGGCTCCTTCTTTGGAAGCTTTTAAACAGAGGCTGGATGGCCATCTGTCGGGTGCTTTGAATGCAATTTTCCTGCTTCTTGGCAGGGGGTTGGACTGGATGGCCCATGAGGTCTCTTCCAACTCTATAACTCTATGCTAAAAAGAACACAAACCCACAACCAATGAGCTATATCTAAAAATGCAGAAATACATGCTTCCAGATTTGCCTCTGCTCCAACAATTAAAAAGTGTGGTTCTTCACATACCTCCTCCAGAGTAGTCTCAGAAATGCCATAGCTTGAAATCCTCAGGTCGGAGAGGCGGTCATCAATCTCATGAAATAGCTCCACAAAAGCTCCTTCTCTAGCTGCTTCATATGGCAAAACGTAAGTTAGCTCATGGCCGATGTCCTCTACCAACCGTGCTTCAGGGACGTGCTTCATTATGAGATTAGAAATGGCTGATACATCTGGAAGAACCAAGTTACATTCAGATGTCTCTCCGCTTGATGCTTATTCTGCATTATTCCAACCAACAAAGGACAATGAGGTTGGATTCTTATTGGTTAATTCCAACTAGAATAGTTTTGGGTTTTTTTTGTCATGTCAGGAGTGACTTGAGAAACTGCAAGTCGCTTCTGGTGTGAGAGAATTGGCCGTCTGCAAGGACGTTGCCCAGGGGACGCCTGGATGATTTGATGTTTTTATCATCCTTGTGGGAGGCTTCTCTCATGTCCCCGCATGAGGAGCTGGAGCTGATAGAGGGAGCTCATCCGCCTCTCCCGGATTCGAACCTACGACCTGTCAGTCTTCAGTCCTGCCGGCACAGGGGTTTAACCCACTGCGCCACCGGTGAACAAGTGAGTAAACAGATTCAATAGGAATATTCTAACCAACAAAGGGATTTAGGCCTAATTATTGATTATCTGAGATATATATGTAATTGGGGGAGTGCCTATTTCTCACCCAATGTACCAAAATAAAACAGGGACATTTAATTGATTTCAGAGTAACTTAGAAAAAAATGGTAGGTAACATAGCCCAAACAAAAATAAATGGTTTTCTTGGCATCTTGGTTTTTACACCTGCTCCTGGGGTTATTTGGGGCATTGATTCAGAAAACTGCATTAGATAAATCTCATAATAATAATAATAATAATAATTATTAATATATAATTATTATTATTATTATTATTATTATTCCCCACCAACCATCTCCCCTAGTTGACTCGGGGCGGCTTACAAGGGACAAGCCCAAGATTACAATTAAAACACACATGTAAAACATTTTAACCAATTAAAACATCAGATAAAACAAATAACAACACAATTGAAAGCAATATAAAAACAATATGGCTGAAAGAAACATAGCTCTAATTTCTTAAATATGGTTACAATGATTTTCTATGGGTGAGCAGATAAAGATTGGTATATAGCGTATGCTCTGTATCTCAAAAACTTGAGCTGACAAAGAGAAACTGTTGCCATTTTTGGAATCAGCAGGTCAAATATACCCCAAAACAGGTCTAACATTTGAGGCAACAAAATGTGTGTTGGCCTGTGAATTTTACTTTCTGCAAAGGGAAGGGTTCCTTCCACCAATGGAAGACTATGGAAATGTAAATCTAGTAAACATTATCAGAACAGGAGGATAATTTTTTGCCTTAGCCTCGAAGATTTCAATACTGCCTCCACTGCAATAAGAATTTGCTTTGGAGCACAGGGAGCCCTTTGGAACAGTAAAAAGTGCAACACAGAAGGAAGAACATGAGAACTCCCTCCTTTGGTGACTTAGAGCATTTTGACAAAAGTCCACTTAAGGGATGACACATATGACAGAAGCCAATGCTACATTCCACCCAACATTTTCAAACCAAAGCATCTGTTTATCAGCACTGCTTGATCAGCGGTGGCTATGAGGGAATGGAATTGCTGAAGGATAAATTTCCAAACAACTCTATCAAACTCGATCATGATGCACAAGTCTAGTTACATAAGCTACATACACTGCAACCTTATTTGTTTTTTAAGCCATTACCTATTGTCAAGGTGTCACTTTCATGGTCGCTGCCAAGCCCAGCATCAGAGCTACTTTGAGAGACGCTGTCATCCTAGTTACCAAAAAAAGGATGATCCAATTACTTCCAATCTGAACACAGACAGGAAAGAAACATGAAAACCACCGCCTACAATTACTATTTTATAAAGTAGGAAAGAGGAAAGGAAGACAACAAAATGCAAAGTATTCTGCAATATTATTAAGATTCAGAATTTGTCTTGAACTCAGTGGTAAAGTATATGGTTGAAAAGCTGAGCTGTTTATTTATTTATTTTCAATACCTGAAGATCTTTTCTTTGCCCAGACTGGTTGCCACATGTGATGGATGCAGAATGCAGAAATGCTACTTTCTGAATGACAACTGTTAGAAACCCACTCCTGGCAATTTTAAGAATCCAAAAAGTAGCCCCCAAGTAACCTTTTCCAGTCTCCGAATGAATGTGGAATAGCCATTCACTTCCATCTTTCACTGCACACAGAATGTAACTTCTTACATCCTAATCTTTGATTTTAAGTCTGGATCATTAGCTTAGAAAGAGCTTATGCAGCTCTAGTTTTAAACTTTGGGAGACCATGGCCAAAAGCGCATCTACACTGTAGAAAGAATGCAGTTTGACAACACTTTCATAGTCTTGGCTCAATATTATGGAAGGAGAGGAGTTGTAGTTTTACAAGGGGAAAAGTAATACCATGCAATAAAAAATGTAGGAATTTCAAATTGAAGTGATTTTATGACTGAATGCTATTAATAAACTATACTAGGAGATTCCATCTGAACATGAGGAAGAACTGCCTGACTCTGAGAGCTGTTCAGCAGTAGAATTCTCTGCCCCGGAGTGTGGTAGAGGCTCCTTCTTTGGAAGCTTTTTAACAGAGGCTGGGTGGCCATCTGTCAGGGGTGCTTTGAATGCAATATTCCTGCTTCTAGGCAGGGGGTTGGACTGGATGGCCCATGAGGTCTCTTCCAACTCTAGGATTCTATGATTCTACTATTAATATTCTCATTCTAGCTGTGGTCTAAAGGTTGAGCACACCGAACTTGAGGAGGCCCAATAACCTCCACATTTAAATCATTTAAAATGAAAATTGACAATAAACCATACAGAGTTTTGTGGTACCTTTTTCAAGTAAGAGACAGTGCTGCTGCTATTTCTGCAGGAACTCAGGGAAGAATCCACATCCTTCTTGACTAAGGTCAAGTAGTAGCCTGTCCCCAGCTGGTTTTTCAGGAACAGAGAGGAGCCAACGCAGCAGAGTTTGCCATGGGAGATGATGGCAATTCGGTCTCCAAGAATGTCTGCTTCATCCATGTGGTGCGTAGACAGAATGATTGTGCGGCCTGAAAAAAAATAACAGGAAAACAATAAATCAGGTACATGTGGACAGAGTAGCAATTCTGTGCCCATATGTATTAACTAGCAGGGCAAATGACAACTTAAAGATGTATGATTTTTATATTGCTGTTGCTGTTGTTGTATGTCTTCAAGTTGTTTCCAACTTATGGCAATCTTACTAATGAAGGATATGGTGACCAAGGGCTGTTCCACACAGCCCTATATCCCAGAATATCAAGGCAGAAAATCCCATGTTATCTGAGTGTGGAGTCAGATAACCCAGTTCAAAGCAGATATTGTAGGAATTTCTGCCTTGATATTCTTCCTATTCCAAGATAGGAAGGAAATTGAATCTTTGGCCAACTTTAGCATTGCTGTCAATAGGAAACACAAGGTCAGATTATGATCCCCCCCCCTCCAATTCAACAAAACAAAATCTATTCTGGCCATATTTTGTTTTAATCCCTCATCCAGATGTCAGTTTGTTGTTGTTGTTGTTCATTCGTTCAGTCGTCTCCGACTCTTCGTGACCTCATGGACCAGCCCACGCCAGAGCTCCCTGTCGGCCGTTACCACCCCCAGCTCCCTCAAGGTCAGTCCAGTCACTTCAAGGATGCCATCCATCCATCTTGCCCTTGGTCGGACCCTCTTCCTTTTGCCTTCCACTTTCCCCAGCATAATTGTCTTCTCTAGGCTTTCCTGTCTCCTCATGATGTGGCCAAAGTACTTCAACTTTGTCTCTAGTATCTTTCCCTCCAGATGTCAGTTTAGCCAGAAGGAAATTGTGTACCATTAGCCAAGATTTTTTATAAGACAGTTCTTTTAAGTTGGAACACAATAAAAAAAGACAACTCTCATAATATTGTCAAAGGCTTTCATGGCCGGAATCACTGGGTTGTTGTAGGTTTTTCGGGCTATATGGCCATGTTCTAGAGGCATTCTCCTGACGTTTCGCCTGCATCTATGGCAAGCATCCTCAGAGGTAGTGAGGCAACAGACCTCACTACCTCTGAGGATGCTTGCCATAGATGCAGACAAAACGTCAGGAGAAAATGCCTCTAGAACATGGCCATATAGCCTGAAAAAACCTACAACAACCTACAACTCTCATAGATTCTTTATCAAATTTCTCTAATTCCATTTGTGGTCCTGTTTTCTAATAACATATACAAAAACTAAAATGGGAGCCCCCGGTGGCTCAGTGGGTTAAACCACTGAGCTGCTTAGCTTGTTGACTGAAAGGTTGCAGGTTCGAATCAGGGGAGCGGCATGAGCTTCTGCTGTCAGCCCTAGCTTCTGCCAACCTAGCAATTTGAAAACATGCAAATGTGAGTAGATCAATAGGTACCACTCCAGCAGGAAGGTAACGGCACTCCATGCAGTCATGCTGACCACATGACCTCGGAGGTGTCTACGGATAACACCAGCTCTTTGGTTTAGAAATAGAGATGAGCACCACACCCCAGAGTCAGACACGACTGGACTTAATGTCAGGGGAAAACCTTTACCTTGACCTTAAACTAAAATGGTGGAATCCAGGATGTGATCAAAGTCTGATAACAAATATGAAGAAATCCTCGTTCTCATCTGACCTTTAACCATTTATATGATGAATGATAAAAAAATGGCCGCAGCTGCAAGTACTGAAACTATATGCCTAATTAAAGTAGCAGTTCTCTACATTACTGTAGTAGATGTAAAGAATGTTTCATAACCTCAACTCCCTTACAAATCTTGCAAAGGTTATCTTGTTGTAAGACTGTGGTGAAATTTAAGACTGGCCAGTAATAAAAGGAAAGTTTGATGTTCAGCCTCTGGCATTTCTAGTTAAATGGAACTCAAGGAAAGAGGTAATCTGAGCCTTAGAATCTTGGAAGACCAGGAGGGACTGAGCAGATCCAATGATCTGTCTTGGAATGGGGCAGCTTTCTATGTGATTCTCTGCTCTTGTACAGGAAGCATATGGCACACATAGTTTGGAGAACACAGTATTAATTCGATAGTAAAAGGTAACAGTAGATACACAGCTGTCGCCACCTTCTTATAATTTCCATCTCAGTTATGTTTATACAAACTTACAAGAGTTCTCCAAGGTTTCAGACACAAATCTTTCCCTGCCTTATTTGGAAATACTAGGTGCCCCATTCACTAAAGAATGACCCCTTTCTATATACAAACAAGAATACAACATGACAACTTTTCACTGTTTTGTAAGAGGAAAGAGTACATACCTTGGCGATACTTTAAAAGAAGTTCCCAGATCCCTCTGCGAGAATATGGATCAACCCCAGCAGTTGGCTCATCCAAAATGACAACTTTGGAGCCACCCACAAAGGCCAGAGCGACCGAAAGCTTCCTTTGCATGCCACCTATGAAACAAAATCAAAGACAATTGATCTCATTTAATACATAGTTTAATATGACCTAACACAAGGGAGTCTGCAGCACTGTGGTAGTACATTTGGCTGAATGTATTCAAAGTGGTATGTAGAACTAAGACAAGGATGACAAAATATGTGACACTACAACAGTTTTATGCAGTCACAACTGCGTTTCATGAATTTTAATATTTTATTATGTGATTTTAAATGTGTGTTTTGCAGTTTTAATCTCATGTTATTATTGTTTTTATGCCTATGTGTTGTTCATTTTATGTGAGGCACTCCAAGTGGCCAGATACTAGTCAAAGGACATTTAATCAACTACCAAGCTTGCAAATTCTGTTTTGTCTGTTTGCTTGTTTGTTTTTGTTAAAAATGTAATATAAATGTCTGATTGCGGATGACACAATCAATAAATAAATAAACAAATAAATTTTATGTGTGGCACTTTGGAGTGCTTTGTGAACCGCCCTGTGTCCCTTTGAGGAGATGGTGGTGGGGTACAAATAAATAAATTATTATTATTATTATTATTATTATTATTATTATTATTAGGCAAATAGATTTAACAATAATGGCTTTCATATATAGAAGGCATCCTGACAGTACCAATGTGTATAGACACTGGGAACTGGCATAGACACTRAGAACTGGGAAGTCCTGRCTTGTGAGCRCACCAGCTGGAGGTCAGTTGTGACCAGCAGTGCTGCAGAATTTGAAGAGGCACGAATGGAGGGCGAAAGAGAAAAATGTGCCAAGAGGAAGGCGCGTCAAGCCAACCCTGACCAGGACCGCCTTCCACCTGGAAACCAATGCYCTCACTGTGGGAGACGATACAGATCAAGAATAGGGCTCCACAGTCACCTACGGGCACACCCTGGAAGATTATCCTACTCAGACAATGAGGGATCACCTAAGTAAGTAAGTAAGTAAGTAAGTAAGTAAGTAATGTGTATAGCACACGGTGGGATGTATACAGAGAATACATAATAAGTATCAATAGTGTGGAAAGTTTGTTGTAATTCTACTTGTAGTCCACAACAGAAGAATATGATTTATTGGAGCTAGAAGGGGCCTGTTTAGAAGACAATCAATCTGACCCAGATGTAGCTGCCCTTATTTTCTCATGCAGGTAGACAAGCAGTAGCATATGGCTGCACAAGTGATACTTACCAGAGAGTTTGCTTGTTTTCGATTTGAGTTTATGAGGCAAGCCAACATCGATGGCCATCTGTTCCATTTCCTTTTTCACCAACTTTTCTGAGAGCCCTTTGAGACGTGCATAAAACCAAATGTGCTCCTCTACAGTCAACCTAAACACGTGGGGAAGAATAGAAACAACACTTTAGTTGAAGCGGGGATGGGACAGGGACCACTTACATATCTGCCTGTTTTTCATTATCTATTATTAAACTGAAAATGTGATTAAAGAATGCATTTTTTGAGAATGAATCTCACACTAGGAAACAGCGTCATGCCAATTTGGACAATTTGTCCGCTTGGCCAGCACAATCTATTCTGACTCACAGGATCTCAAGTAGAAGTCTGTGCAATGATCAGCCATCAAGGGATTTCTGAAGATTGATCACAGTAACCTTTGCATGCAAAACAGCTGACTGTTTTTAATGCAAAAAATAACCACAGAAGGCTTGCGATTTCTTTGTGCTTGTGTGGAGGAATTATTCTGATTATTGATAAGTTTTACTTTCCCTCAAAGCTGTAAGAAGTCGCCTCTGGGCTGAGAGAAGCGGTATATAAATATAGTAAATAAATAAATAAGGGGAGTTTGGAACAACAACTAAAAGCTTGAGCAAATTGGAGTGTCTATGGCAGGGGTCCTCAAACTAAGGCCTGGGGGCCGGATATGGCCCTCCAAGGTCATTTACCCGGCCCTTGCTCAGGGTCAACCTAAGTCTGAAATGACTTGAAAGCAAACAACAACAAAAACAATTCTATCTCATCAGCCAAAAGCGGGGCCACACTTCCCACTGAAATACTAATAAGCTTATATTTGTTAAAATTGTTCTTCAATTTAATTATTGTATTGTTTTTAAGTGTTTTTTGCACTACAAATAAGATATTGCAGTATGCATAGGAATTCATTCATGTTTTTTCAAATTGTAATCCGGCCCTCCAACAGTTTGAGGGACTGTGACCTGGCCCTCTGTTCAGAAAGTTTGTGGACCCCTATGGGCTCCTCTTCCATCCCAACGACCATTCCTCTGTTCAAATTCACAGCATCCCATTTTAAAAACAGTTGCTCCCATTTTTAAAATGGTAGGGGAAAGAGCTAGGAAACCTCATGTTATGTCTACTTTAGACAGGGGAATTTTTCCCCTATTCTTACATGTTGGCCACAAAGCAATTTTTGGGACCCAAAGCTGCTATGATGGTTGTTTAAATGCAAGGTCTGAAAATCTATGTCTGTGGAAACAGCTTTTAAAAAAGGAAACTTATGTCCAAACAGCTTTAAAACAAACAAAAACAGTAAAAGGAAAGAAATTCCTAGGAAACTATGTAACTTTGTGTCACAGCTTCTGAACATCTGGAGCCAGCAGAATCCTCAGTCATCTGAGGTTAAGTTATTTCGAGGGAATCTTTTGGCAAATGCAAGAGAGCAAAAAGTCTCTATTTCTTTTGGTCCGCCACATGACTCCATGGAGAGGAAATGACACGCATGATATTATATACTAAGGGCAGACCCGTAGCCAGGATTTTGATTCAGGGGGTGCTGAGTTTGATTCGGGGGGGGGGGGGCTGAGTTTGATTCAAAGGGGGGGGCTGAGGATCTACCCTAGCAAACCTTTTGTATCATTATCCCAATAGCCCCATGCATATGGGATATATTGAGCATGATAAATATGTGAGGGGAAGTCATAGGGAGGAGGGAGCAAGCTTGTTTTCTGCTGCCCTGGAGACTAGGATGTAGAGCAATGGCTTCAAACTACAGGAAAGGAGATTCCATCTGAACATGAGAAAGAACTTCCGAACTGTGAAAGCGGTTCAGCAGTGGAACTCTCTTCTGTGGAGTGTGATGAGGGCTCCTTCTTAGGAGGCGTTTAAGCAGAGGCTGGGTGGTCATCTGTCGGGGGTGCTTTGAATGCAACTTTCCTGCTTCTTGACGGGGAGTTGGACTGGATGGCTTCTCAAGGTCTCTTTCAACTCTATTATTCTATGATTCTGTGAGTTTAAGATTATATTGTCCCACCTTCACTTCGACAGAAGAAGGCCAGGAGCCCTTCACCATTTCTTGATGATCATAGTGATAAAGTAAGTAGCCTCAACACCAACATTTTTCTCTATGGCCCAAAAAGAAGCTCTTAACAGTTTTATGAAACAATTCCAAATTTGCACCTATTGTGGGAAAGGGACACAGTGCACTTAAACAGTATCTACAATATCCAAGATCTGGCAAGACCTCTCAAACATGCATCATTATATTTCTGGGAATTTTTCTGTTTATGAAAAAAATATAAAAAATATGTATTATTGAAGGTTTTTACAGCCTGAATCACTGGGGTGCTGTGTGGTTTCCGGACTGTATTGCCGTGTTCTAGCAACATTTTCTCCTGCTGTTTGCCTGCATCTGTGGCTGGCATCTTCAGATGATCTGTCCAAAAACCACACAACACCTCATAAATAAATATACTGAAAGAACAACATTATTCATATTTTACTCACTCGTCAAACAAAACATTGTGCTGGGGGCAAACGCCCAGGTTCTGCCGGATAGTGCTCAGTTCAGTACGGATGTCTTTGCCCAGGATGAAGGCTGTGCCCGAAGTTGGGGGAAATAATCCTGTCAAGATGGACCTAAACACAAAAAGAAGGGAAGCTGAATCCAACAAGACCGAGTGGAACATCTCTGGAAAAGGTCTGTCTCACCTTCACAACACTGCCACTTACATTGTTGTGGTTTTCCCAGCTCCATTGTGTCCCAAAAATGAGGAAATCTGCCCTTCATAGAAATTCAGAGTAAGGCCGTCTACTGCCAGCTTCTTGCCATCACGGTAGACTTTCACCAGTTTCTGAATGGATACCCCAAGGCGAAGGTGGCTTGGCTCTTCTTCCATACAAACTACAGGGACAAAGAAGTTAGTTAACTCGGCTTAGTAGAACACAACACGAGAAGGCTACTTCAGGAATTGGCTGGGCAGCCATCCGAATAGGGATCAGGAGGTGATATGAGGACAATGCAGCAATTTCCTGAATTCAAGATGGAATGGTGGTTCTTGGAAATCTAACTGAACTCTGCAGGAAGCCAGATCTGTCAGAAAGGTTTCTATTAAAGAAGGAATGGTCTGTAACTAGGCTTGGTCATGTTAGGTCAAGTTTCCTGTAGCCTCTGGGTATGCTCAGATTAAGTTTATCCTGGCAAGGCCAGTCGGACACAAGGGCACAATGGATTTCTTGCTTGGTTAGCTTCATGTATCCATTATTCTTCTTCCTAGCTGTGGGACTGGGCAGATTTATCCAAAGCAAGACATCAAATGGATAACCTTCTGTTGTTGTCTGCCCTCTCTATTTAACATTCAGAGTTATGCTATTTCGCTACATTCCGTAGAAGGAAGAAGAAGCCCTATCATCTACATTGGCGAATAGTGTGGTTAAACCTGTTCTCTATGAACTTGTTCTACTTCTTTTTAAAGGTATCAAAGCTAATGACCATCACTTCATCTTGTCAATATGAACTCCATAATTATATACCATATGCTGCAAAAGGATTTCCCCTTTTCTTGAAACTGCTGCCAGTCCATTTGGCTGGATGATCCTGACTTTTACTATGCATGAAGTAGAATAGTCCCTCAACGTACAGCAAAGTTTACAGAGTGTGCACTTACTTTCAGAAGATCCTTCAGAAAGAGAAGGGATTTGCCCTTCATCGGATTTCTCGCCGCACCAGTAAGACTTCATAAAGGGGAAATACCAAGGTCTTGGAATGCCAAACTGTCCTAAAAAGGTGTCAAAATGTTTGAAATTTGAGAAAAGCCATTTACAGTATCTTGAATGTGCAGAAATTATATTATTTGGGGTATTCTGAAAATGCTGAAGAGTATCTACAATATCCTGGCTGGGTTCTAGGTCTAGCAAGAGTTACAAGTTGTTCTTTAATAATCCGGTGACAACAACAACAACAATAAACTTTATTTATACCCCACCACCATCTCCCCAAGGGGACTCGGGGCAGCTTACATGAGGCCAAGCCCAGCAATACAATAAACAATATAACACAAGAATACAGCAGAAAATATAAAAATACAAGAACCAATATAAATAAACACATCAGACAATATAAATTCAGAACATTAGAACACAGAAAATTGATCACAGTGGGCAGGGCCAATGGCAAGAGACTAAAAATTTAAAACACTGGGTGAGAGAGCAATGTAATGTATCAGGACAGGCGATCCAGGGAGCAAAGTAGGGTTTGGTCAGGTCAGGGATTATTGTTCATTCAATCATTAAAGGCACACTGGAACAACCAAGCTTTCAGGCTCTTCCTAAAGACTGCCAGGATGGAGGCTTGCCTAATATCTCTGGTGAGTTAATTCCAGAGCTGAGGGGCCACCACAGAGAAGGCCCTCTCCCTCGTCCCCACAAGTTGTGCTTGCAACGGGTCCAGGAGCGAGAGAAGGGCCTCTCCGGAAGATTGAAGAGATTTTCTAGGTTCATAGAGGGAAATGCGGTCACGCAGGCAGGCAGGTCCCAAACGATTAAGGGCTTTGTAGGTATGAACCTGCACCTTGAATTGGGACCAGAAAATAAATGGCAGCCAATGGAGCTCCTTAAACAGGGGGGTTGACCGCTCCCTGTAGTTCACACCACTTAGTAGTTTGGCTGCTGCTCGTTGGACTAATTGAAATTTCCGGACCATCTTCAAGGGCAGCCCCACGTAGAGAGCATTGCAATAGTCCAGTCTAGAGGTAACTAAGGTGTGGATCACAATGGAAATGACTATGGAAGATTTAATCCAAAGAGTGAAAGAGAATATATTAGGCAGTGAGATGTACTAAAGAGAAAAAAAGAAAATTCCTTAAATCACATTTAGAATATCACTTTTACCCCAGCACTCAAATATATTTCTGCATCCTTTGAGAATTTCCATTTGTAATTCTGCAGCTCAATTTCCTTCCATTAGGCCTGCCTTTATATAGGCTTAGATGGAGTGATTTCACATAATGAGTTTGAGGGAACAGGGTTCTTGCCTCTCCTTTTTTTAAAATGAAGTGACACAAATCAACTTAGCAAAACTTAGAATGCTTGAAATCAACTTATCCAGAAATACACCATGCAAGGAATGTTCAAAGCAGCATCAAATGGCAGAGCTAAAGTAATTATTGTCTGCAGTAGACTGAATGGGCTGAAGGAGGCAAGAATTAAATGTGGATGAGGGATCATTTAAAAAAAATCTGAAAATTTTGAAAATGGAAAAATTGATCCTCCACTTATAGTACAAACTTTGTGCATGATTACCCAAAGGTAAGTCACCCAAACTGTAATAGAATTTACTCCTAAAGAATGATGTGTACCTTTGCAGCCTTACATTTTAGTTCAGCCTAATGGCTGGACAGCCTAATGGGAGTAGTAGCATTCCCAGTTGGCAGTAACTCCGTGGGCTGCTGTTTCCATCAGTTATTCAACTTTGGAATATCACAGAAGTCTCACCAAGGGAAGGATGCATTGCAGATGAAGGAAGTATGGCAAGATAAAGATAGATTAAAATGTGATTTCTCACCTGGAAAGACGGATTCAATGTACCAAGTCATAATCCCATACAGCAAACTATCAACCAGCATCATAGACACAGAAGTAGTGAGGTTGAAACTGTCTTCTTCCCTGGGACTTTCAAAGATATTGTCCCACTGCACCCCAATGCCCTGCTCTTCAAGAAGGGAAAGATGCTCACAGCCATATCCAAAGGCCACAGGAGAAAGCAGGCTCTGGGGAGGAAAGGTCTCAATTAACATATTTGGTGCTTTCACTGATTATATTTCTACTTTGAGGAAAACAACTAGGTTTGCGCAGCTACAGTTACAAGCATCCATTAACAAGGATAATATAAGTTTAATTTGTGTGGCTGTGCCACTTCTCACACCACTCCATGAAATTTTAGACCTCAATGAAGCCAATGAGGTGGATCCTGATGATTATCCATTCCATACCATGGGCCTCATTCATGACATCTTGAAGTCACGTGTGGTTAGAGCAGCATGGAAAGAAGGCAGAGGGCAGTACATCCCATGATAATGTATATTTTAAACTAGCTGTACCTGCCACGCATTGCTGTGGCCAACCTTCCCTCCCTCTTTCTCTCCTTTCTTTCTCTCCTTCCTTCCCTCCCTCTTTTTCTTTCCCCCCCTTTTTTGTTTTCTACTTGTTTCTTTCCTCGCTTCCTTTGCTCTTTGGTTCCATCCTTCCTTCTCTCCTTCCTTTCTTCCTTTCCTTTCCTTCCCTCTTTCTCTTTCGTTCCCTCTCTTTCCTTCCTTCTTTCACTTTTTATTTCGTTCTCTTCCTTCCTTCCTTCCTTCCTTCCTTCCTTCCTTCCTTCCTTCCTTCCTTCCTTCCTTCCTGTCCTTCGTTCCTTCCTTCCATTCCTCCTCTCCTTCCCTCCTTCTTTCCCTTTCTCTCCTTCCTTCCCCCTTTGTGTGTATATGTGTTTTGTGTGTGCATATGTGTGTATATATTTCTGCATATACTTGTGTAGATGTGTATATATGTGTGTTTATGTATATATGTGGTTTTGCGCATGAGTTGTAATGTATTTTTTGTTTGTTTTTTGACCTTTTAAGTCCTTTCCGCTGTGTTTTCCAGTGTTTTTATGAGTAATGGTCACTCATTGGCCTGATAAGTGTCTTGTGTCCAAATTTGGGTTTTTGAGTTAATCCCACAAATGAACATTACATTTTTATTTATATAGATTGTATGCTAATGCTTTCATGTTAACCCACTTTGTGTCTCCTTTGGGAGAGATAAAGTGAGATATTATTATTATTATTATTATTAATAATAATAATAATAATAATAATAATGTAGTGGCATTTCCATTCACATGTGATTTTGTGATACGAAATCATAGAATCATAGAATCAAAGAGTTGGAAGAGACCTCATGGGCCATCCAGTCCAACCCCCTGCCAAGAGGAAGGAATATTGCATTCAAATCACCCCTGACAGATGGCCATCCAGCATATATATCTCATAATAATAATGTAGTGGTATTTCCATTCACAGGTCATCAAATTCAAAAACTTTTGAATATTAGTGAATTAAATCTAACTGTTGACAAGTAGCTGAGATGTGGCATGCCTAAGTAATAATAATAATAATAATAAGAAGAAGAAGAAGAAGAAGAAGAAGAAGGAACCACATTAATAACGTAAGTGGACAAGGTTTGTCCACCGTTCACCTTCCCATAAATGTTCCCAGAAAGACACCAAACCCAACCTTGCTGCCAATTCCCCATTTACTTACTGCAAATATTTTTAGAGAGAAGCTGATGTAGTCCTGCCAGGCAACACATAACACAAAAGGCAAGTAGAAGGTAAAGTAGATGATCCCCCCACAAGCTGCTGCCAAGTTGGCCCTTGAGAAGAGGGTGCTGATGAGGAAGCACTGCATGATGGTCACTACCCCAAAGATTGATAGAAATACGAACACCACACTGGGGTCACTGTAAGGCAGCAAGTTTCCTTTCTGGATAAAGAGAAGATCAGTCATAATGTCAGGAAATGTTTATAGCCTTGAGCCATCATTATCATCATCTTCACCTTCATGAGAACCCCTAAGATTCTTCAAAATGAACAAGTAAAGATAAATATGCACCACAGAGATATACATTGATGGGAGCAGGTAGGCCTGATTCCATCTCACTGTCCCCTGTATTTTCAACATTGAATCCTATGGTTGCAACTGTCACCCCATCCTTGGGACATGCCTACAGTAAAGGAACAGTGTCCTGGAATTCTCTGTGCTATTTTTGAAAGCAAGCTCAATCACCCCCAGGCTCCGCAACCATTGTTGCATTCCTTTCACCATCAAGGAGCTCATGTGAAAAAACACTCTAATCTCTGTCCCACACTGACTTTCTCATAGTAGAATACTGGGTTATCTGGCTAAGAATATAATAATTGGGTTGCACCATTTGCCTTTGGGTAAGGATGACTCCCTTGACAAGCCATGGCAGAGGTCTCCATTTCTTAAAATGTACTGTATAGTCAACTGTGAGCTCGCATGATGTAATTGCAGGTGAGGTGATCCTTCCTCCTTACCCAGAGCTTAATGAAAAGGGAAGTGAAATCCACTGAAGCCTCTCTCTACAACTAACCCACACTGACAATGATAAAAATAACAAACTTCTGAGTTGGCACAGTATCTGCACGAGCCTAACAACTTTTACCTAGCCGTCACCATGAATCAGTGAGAAAATGGTTTTCTCCACACATTAATGCAAACACATCCAGTTGATTCTCTCCAAACCAGCACTTTCAGGAGCTGGCTTCACTTCCCTGTTGCTTCCCTTGCGCAGGAAAAGTGAAGGGAGTTTGAAGCAAACTCTGGAGCCCAACTCTCCCTTTTGAGGGACGTAAGGCTTTGGAGAAATGGGGCAGAGCTACTGGGAACCTTCAGAAGCTAAATTAAGGAGCACAGCAGACCAAGAGTCCTTCTCAAAAAGAATTTAAATGTGAATCCTTGTTCAAATCTCATGTGTCACATATTTATTAGACTGCTTGGACGCTGAGTCAACAACACTTCCTTTCTGTTCTGTTTGTCTGTGTATTCTCTATACACAAGCAGCATTGAATGTTGTCGTGTATGTGTGCTGTGATCCGCCCTGAGTCCCCTTCGGGGTGAGAAGGGCGGAATATAAATAAAGTGTTGTTATTATTATTATTCTTACCGTATATTCCGGCATATAAAACGACTGGGCATATAAGACAACCCCCAACTTTTCCAGTTAAAATATAGTTTGGGATATGTATTTGCTGTATAAGACTATCCCTCTTCCAATGCACACCAAATAAAAATTTTAAAAGCATCAGATTTGATTTCAATATGGTAATTTTCCTATTACTGTAACTCCTTCTCTGCCTCTTAGATCTCACTCATGCGCACCTGCACTGCAGTCTTCAGGAGCGAGATCTGAGAGGCAGAGGAGGAGGTACGGTAATAGGATACAAGGGCGGGCCAGACAGGTAAAAGAGTTGTGTTTTTCTGTGCCCAGAGCCACTCTATCTCTTTTTTCCATACCCCAAATGCCTGCAGCTTGCTCCACCCTTCACTTATCCCTTCTCGGTGAGGCGCCCCTTCACCTCACCATCAGGATCGCATTAAGTCCACGAATCCTGATGAATGGATTTTCTTCTACCGTATTTGTACAGTGTCGCCTTTAATGCTTTCATACAGTCGCTGCATATGGCAGGGACATGGCCTTTACCATTTTTGAGGTCCCCTGCCATATACGGCAACTATAGATTCTGCAATCCGATTGGAAGTTTCAGCACCTGTTCTATAAGACTACTCCCAGCATAAAAGACTACTCCCGGCATATAAGACTACTCCAGTGTATAAGACTACTCCTGCATATAAGACAACCCTGCATATAAGACGACCCCTGACTTTTGAGAAGATTTTCTTGGGTTAAAAAGTAGTCATACGCCAGAATATACGGTATTATTGACAGACTGGACACCATCACTGCTCAGCCTCTAACAACCATTTGCAATATGAAGACTAAAAACAGCAGTCTCCCTACAGTGTTGTTGTAAGGATACTGAAGTACAAAAATGCTCACCTTGAGGATCACTGTCAAGAGTCCTGCACTCATGAGAAGCGGGATGAAGCTACTAATGAACCAGCTCAGCCAGAGAATGCCATTGTCCAGACCCATAATCCTCATTGTTTCCTTCAGCCGGGCTTCCTTCTCATACACAATTCCTTTGATAATGATTGCCACAGAATAGATCCAAGCCAGTGTCATGAAAAGGGGCATGGATTTGCTGGTGATACGCAGATATCTGAAGGGCAAAGCAAAAGGGAAGGAGGCAAGGTCATTGACTTTTTCTCTTGGATTGGAAGTAGGATCAAGACAGACAAAAGTAAATACTTCTACATGCAACTTGCAATTCATTCCCCTAAGAATTGGCAATGGATGGCATCTTAAAAAGAACTAGGCCTATCACCTGTGGATTTCCCTTCCAATAGGCTACTATCATAGCTGAATGGCTATGAGATACTAGGCCTTTTTATAGTGAGATGAAGGACATAATATCTCCATTGGGGCATAAACAATATTTTATTTGCTTTCTGTATTGTATTGTATTTATTTATTTACCAACCCCAAGGTGACTCGAGGTGGTTTACAATCGGCAATCAGTGCCCCCAACAACATAAAATATAGTTAAAATATAATACAGATAATATAAAAACAGTAGAACAATGAAAACCATAAAACACAAGTCTTCAGCGTCTCATCACTAAAATAATTATTTTACACAATAAGCTACCGTAGCAAGATTACCTGCCACCATTTTGAACACCTTTATTCCTCCTGAGACAGCTTAGAGAAGCTTCCTAAAGCAGTGGTTCTCAACCTGGGGTCCCCAGATGTTTTTTGCCTTCAACTTCCAGAAATCCTAACAGCTGGTAAACTGGCTGGGATTTCTGGGAGTTGTAGGCCAAAAGCATTTGGGGACCCAAGGTTGAGAACCACTGTTCTAAAGCAACCTTCTTCCCCATGACAATATGATCTTTGAGAAAATGGCAGCAGTTATGGTTGCTAATCCCCTGTTATTGTCTCTACAGACTGGATTAAATTCATCCAAAAGCAATCACCCCCAAAACCCTAGTTAATTCTTCCACAAAGAGGAACCAACTATGCCAAACTATTTATTATTTATTTCTTTACATTATTTCTATCCCGCCCATATCAGCCCGAAGGCGACTCAGGGCGGTATACACAGTCGGCACAATTCGATGCCATAAAAATACATACATTGATAAGCAAAAAAGAAGCATTATAGTGCATTTAAACATAAAGACAGTGCATAATAACAATTTTAATCTATTGCTTCTTTATACTGTCACTTACATGTCATCCACATAACAAGGATAGGGCATCTGCTGAACATAGACACCCATTTTCTTCTCAGAGCCTGTCAGAGTGCGGATGATTGCCTGCTCGATCACATCCTGCAAGTAAGCAAAGCCTCCCCAGATATAACGCATGTCATCAAAAGGATCAGCTCGAGGACCTGGGTCCCAGTACCTACACCAAAGCACAAAAACAATTGGCTGTTTATTAGAAACCCACATACTGGGGTCTGTAATCATGGACTTCTCTGAGGAATGCTTACTCGTCCTTAATTTTGTTTGTCCTTTCCACACTGTCTATGTCCATCCGTATCTTGTACTTGACATGATGGGGCAACTTTGCGCTGCTAGGAGCAATTTCAGGGAAGACAATGGCGGCCCAAAACTTTCTCTGGTCTAGCAGTCCCATGGACTTGTTGATCAGGCGCACCTCACTAGGCACAGGTTCCAGCTTGTCAAGGTTGACACACTGCAATGGCAAGAGATAAAAGAATCAGAAGGTGGGATGGAATTATTTTTAGAAGCAAAGATCTGAACTAAAGTTGTTTATGCCAAGCTTCATGAATTTAATTACAATGGGTTAAGTCTAATTCTTAGCCCCAACTACAGTAGTTTTCTGGAGGGCCCTTCCAGACAGGCCCTATATCCCAGGTTTCCTGTTTTAAACTGGATTATATGAGTCCACAGTGATGGATAATCTGGGATACACCAAAAACCTGAGATCCGATTCTGGGATATATGGCCTTGCTGGAACAGCCCAGAGATCAAACATTTACCTTTTTACAAAGTTTCTGTTGACTCAGTGGGTTTACTTTAGCTGGGGCTAACAACTACGGGAATACCTGAATCAACTTGGAATTGGGGAGAGTAAAATGGTCTTGATGAATAAATCATATCAATAACATGCTTTAAACCACTCTTAAAGATGATAGCAACAATCCAATGTTCAAGCAACAATAACAGACTCACTTCCATGACACGGGAGATGGTCATAACAGCTTGGTCGGTCTCATTGAAAGCTTTCCGCCAGGTGTAAGTAGAGTTATTCAAGGAATGAGTATCCTCTGGATTCTTTGCTAAAAACAGGGCAACATCCTCAATGGTCCAATCTGAGCCCATCAAGTGTTTCTTCCAATATAACTTATTCTGCAATAACGTCTGAAATGAATCAACATGATGGAAAAGATTAGATGAATTTGCCCTTGTATAAGGAGGAAACAGTTATCAGCAACTGTTTACAGAGTTACTCGTAAGTCTTCCAACTTTAGACTCAAGCATGTTGTTATTTCACTGGTGTACAGAACACATAAGTAGGAAAACTAAATCTCTGCAAGGAATGATGACATAATTGTTTCCATTTAAATAAAACAGAATCCAGTATCCACAATAGAGAGGCCAACCAGAATGCAACAAACACTTGCAACTCCAACACTGTCCTTTCTAGGTGTAAAGATTACTGCAGACGCAGACTGCAGCCAGGAAATCAGGAGACGCTTACTTCTTAGGAGAAGATCAATGATCAATCTTGATAAAACAGTGAAGAGTAGAGACATCTCACTGGCAACGAAGATCCGCATAGTTAAAGCAATGGTATTCCCCATTGTCACCTATGGATGTGAGAGCTGGACCATAGGGAAGGCTGAGCGAAGGAAGATAGATGCTTTTGAACTGTGATGTTGGAGGAAAGTGCTGAGAGTGCCTTGGACCGTGAGAAGATCCAACCAGTCCATACTTCAGGAAATAAAGCCCGACTGTTCATTGGAGGGAAGGATAGTAGAGGCAAAGATGAAGTACTCTGGCCACATCATAAGGAGATAGGAAAGCTCAGAGAAGAGTATGATGCTGGGGGAAATGGAAGGAAAAAGGAAGAGGGGCCGACCAAGGGCAAGATGGATGGATTGACCTCGAAGGAGCTGGAGGTGGTGACAGCTGACAGGGAGCTCTGACATGGGCTGGCCCCTGAGGTCACAAAGAGTCAGAAACAACTGAACGAATGAACAACAACAACAACAACAACATGCTGATCCCACTCTATTCAAAGAAGCTCCCTTAGCACTATCATGATTCTTGCCCACGAGGTGGCAGCCTCCCACAGCATCTCTAGAAAATCCTGATGCCAGATTACCGAAAACAAACAAGTAAATTCTGTACTGTAGACTGAGAGAGCTTACAGGAAGAAAGAATCTGATTTGGATCCTTGTTGTTACGGGCAGCACAGTCCAAAAGACTCTCTGCTCTAAGATGAGGCAAAGAAGTGATTTGGCACAACTGGGTAATAATATTATAGGAAACAGATAATATAATAATGAAACAGCCAGCATGGATCATCACACATTGCACTATTCATGAATTCTTATTTATGTTCACTCCAAAGTAACTGAGTTTAATGGGATTTCCCCTCCCGAGAATTGTCTATAGGAGTTTAGCCTAAATCTTGTGCTAAACATATTATAAACAAATAGAAAATTACAAGAAAGTGGGCATAGATTGAATGTTTGTCTTTTAATATACAATCTATATAATTAATATCTGGATACACTGTGCAAGTGTCCAGAGACCACCGTCTGGTGCCAGGGTAACTAAACATAAATCTCTAAAATTACAGTCAGTAGTTCAAAGAGCCATATCTACAGGGATGGCCCTACCACGAGAAATTTCTCACACTGTTGTTGTTGTTTTAGTACAACAAATGCAATGTACTGCTCACTCAAGCACCTAAACTTCAGGCTGTAAGTTGGCCCTCCTTTGCAGCTTTGACTTTTGCAGATCTGATTATTCACATGTTTTATTAAAATGTTCTTTCTAGTAATGTATAGGTCCTCCGTTGCAAGTCTGTGGTCAACTTCTAGCAGAAGCTGACAATAGAAGTTGACTGAAGAGCTATACTAGAGAAGACCCAGAGAGATGTTCTCTCACTTAAAAGAAAAGAAAAGAAAAGAAAAAAAATTCTGTTCTGTGGATTTTTCACTTTTTCAGGGGTCCTGTGCATGTAACCCCAGCAAATTTGAAGGTATGGCTGTGGTAAATGTTTAATATAGACACTGAAAACAACCTCTAGAAATGAGCTCCAAGCAGTTCATGGTGGCCACACAACCAGGTTTCTACGGACACGGGCTCCTTGGCTTGGAAATGGAGAAAGCACCTTCCCCAGAGCCAGAGCTGAGCAACACCTCCACGGAAAGGAGAAGCCTTTGCCTTTGTTTGTCTTTGTGTCTCATTGTAATCCATTGTAATAAAGCATTGAATGTTTGCCTGTGCCTACTTACATATACTGTAATCTGCTCTGAGTCCCCTCAGGGAGAAGGGTGGAATATAAATTAAGTGTTATTGCAATTATTATTATATCCATAAAAAGAACTTTTGTCTGTTTCCCCAAATCTTTTAACAACAACACTTTGATCATTTAAATATTGACAGTGATGCATCAGTCTCCATATTTTTTACTAGCCGTCCCCTGCCATGTGTTGCTGTGGCCCACATGGGGGTTCTGTGTGGGAGGTTTGGCCCAATTCTATCGTTGGTGGGATTCAGAATGCCCTGTGATTGTAGGTGAACTATAAATCCCAGCAACTACAACTCCCGAATGTCAAGATTCTAATTTCCCCAAACTCCACCAGTGTTCACATTTGGGCACATTGAGTATTCGTGTAGAGTTTGGTCCAGATCCATCATTGTTTGAGTCCACAGTGATCTCTGGATGTAGGTGAACTACAACTCACAAACTCAAGGTCAATGCCCACCAACCCCTTCCAGTATTTTCTGTTGGTCATGGGAGAACTGTGTGCCATGTTTGGTTCAATTCCATCGTTGGTGGGGTTCAGATTATAGGTGAACTATAAATCCCAGCAACTACAACTCCCAAATGACAAAATCAATTTTTTTTGAGTGAAGGACATATATTAGGTTGTTAGGCGTATTGTGTCCAAATCTGGTGACAATTCATCCAGTGGTTTTTGAGTTATGGTAATCCCACAAACGAACAATACATTTTTATTTATATAGATTACCTTTTGGGCTATGTTTTGCCTTTTCATATCCTTTTGGCTCTATATCATTAGCTAATTTTCTCCACTCCTACTATTGGTTGCTAGATTTTTTAAATTATATTTGATAGATGTTACATTTGAGTGATTTTTAAGTGGTTCAACAGACAGACTAGGTTCCTGGGTGACTAACACATACAATAAATAAACAAACAAAGAAAAATAGCACTAAAACATTCTCATTTAGTGTGGATGTATAACCGGTTGCCAGATGTACAGTCACTGCTAACACCCAGGGTTATTTGGCGCTTGCCCTGTTAGACTTTAGAACAAGCTATAATATCATACCACGGTCTATCCATTTCTCTTCCTCACTATCAATCTACACAGGGTTGGGAAAGGAAGGAAGACATAAACAACTGATGCTGTCCAGCTGAGGAAAAACAGGTCATCAACTGGAGAACCCGGTTTGCATTCTCTCTGGAACAAAACTTCACAGTAGTACATTTTGTGTTCCTGTGGTCGCCAAACAAATAGCCTGCTTTTTGAGAAAGCTACAACCTGAATATCTTTCCTACTCTGTCACAACTGAAAATTGGTGTGGCTGCCAAATGCGAGGGAACTGGCTGGAAAGTTTTCCTAGGCAAACTCTGAGTGTACCTACATTACATAATTACTGCAGTTTGACACCACTTTAATTGTCATAACTCAATGCACTATCTGGCAGAGAAGGTTTGTAAAACTGCAACTTCCAGGATTCCATAGCATTGAACAATGGCAGTTAAAGTGGTGCAGATGCATCCTCAGTCTACAAGTTAAGCAAAATATCTGCTCTGCCTGTCTGGATGTATACAAGTTCTTAGTCTTTCCAAAGAAATATATGTGAGTAGTTCAATTTTGATTATTTACTATTTATTTATTTACTATATTTATATACCGCCTCTCTCAACTCGAAGGTGACTCGGGGCAGTTTATAGATGGCAGTCAATGCCCGCAATACATAAAATATAATTAAAACACTACATATAATAAGATCATATAAAAGCAATCTATATAAATAAAAATGTAATGTTCGTTTATGGGATTAACAGAACTCAAAAACCACAGGACGAATTGACACCAAATTTGGACACAAGACACCTAACAACTCAATGTATGTCCTTCACTCAAAAAAAATGATTTTGTCATTTGGGAGTTGTAGTTGCTGGGATTTATAGTTCACCTACAATCAAAGAGCATTCTGAACCCCACCAATGATGAAATTGAACCAAACTTGGCACACAGAACTCCCATGACCAACAGAAAACAGAAGGGTTTGGTGGACATGACCTTGAGTTTTGGAGTTGTAGTTCACCTACATATAGAGAGCACTGTGGACTCAAACAATGATGGATCTGGACCAAACTTGGCACAAATACTCAATATGCCCAAATGTGAACACTGGTGGAGTTTGGGGAAAATAGACCTTGGCATTTGGGAGTTGTAGTTGCTGGGATTTATAGTTCACCTACTATCAAAGAGCATTCTGAACCCCACCAATGACAGAATTGGGGCAACTTCCCACACAGAACTCCTATGACCAACAGAAAATACTTAAGGCCATCCAGTCCAACTCCCTTCACCAGGGCAAGAAAACGTATTCAAAGCCCTCCTGACAAAGAGCCATACAGCCATAGATATTGATGGTTATATATGATTCACACACACGCAGAAATAGTATCATATATTTGAAAGGGACCCCTAAAGAAGGATAATTATATGCATGTTCCAGAGTAGGCAAACCAGACAATCTCCACATCAACACTGACGAAGAAACAGCAAGAAATACTGTTTACCCACAAGCATAAAGAAATTACAAATATTAGAAACCAAAACTTTCTCATTACTTTATTTTCCAGATCACCAGACTGGGCCACAGCAACGCGTGGCAGGGGACGGCTAGTATAACAATAAAAACCATAAAACACAAGTCCTCAGCGTCTCATCAAAATCATTTTCTGTCACGTTGTCCCATCATTCCATGGATCTAAATTAATCTGTTACAGTGTATCTGCAAATGCCTGCTCAAACAGCCAGGTTTTAACTCTCTTTCGAAATGTTAGGAGGGAGGGGCCAATCTGATATCCCTAGGGATGGCGTTCCATAGCCGAGGGGCCACCACTGAGAAGGCCCTGTCTCTCGTCCCTGCCAATTGCATCTGCGAAGAAGGTGGGACTGAGAGCAGGGCCTCCCCAGACTATCTTAAGTGCCTAGTTGGTGCTTAAGAATATTATGAAAGGAGGGATTCTCCCCTTTTTTCTTCCGAGTGATTGATAAGGAAATTGAACTCAGTATCCTCATATAAGTGTTAACAAATTAGTCTTTACAAAAACCCTGGCTCCTTAAATATCAAACAGATTAAATGCTTCCGTTGATATTGGCCTGGGTGGTTTTCAGCCTGTCCTGCAATATTAAAGATTAAGATCACCTAACGTCACTATCCCAAATGCCTAATTAAATCTACTGGTCATTTCAACAAAGGTTGGGTAGTGACAAATGGGCTGGGACCTGAACCTCTTTCCTGCATTACAGCGGGTGAGGTAATATTTAATCACATTCTTCCCTAGTTCAGAGCCCCATGTAATGTGATTAGAGCAGCGCTCAGCATAACAGAATGTGAAGCCTGCCTAAACTTGAATATCCCCCTCGTTTCGCATTCATCTGAGCCATGTCCTTGGCAGGTGTACAGTCACAGCAGCCATGTGGGAGGGGAGGGAGGTTGATTTATACATGGCCACGGTCTGTGTGTTGTGCACAACAAATCAGACTGCTTGGCACATCAAAAAATGATGAAGAGAAGAACTGTTGTCTAGAGGAGGGCTTCAACTTTTTTCACTCAGGACCCCTTTCCATCTCAGATATATATTTTTTTACAACCATGGGTGTATACTTTACACAGTATAGGTATATAAAATAGATAACTATCAAGCATTGACTGATAACAAACCACCATTTGCAAAGGTTTGCTAAACAGGTGGATTTTCCTTTTTGTGGAGTATAGCTGAAGCAGTTTCTGCAGACTCCATTGTGAATACTTGTAAAGAGGCCACCAGCTTGTAAAGATGGCACCCAGTTTATAACGATGCCACCAATTTGTAACGGTTTGTAAAGGAGCCACCACTTTGTAAGGACTTATTAAATTGATAACACAATTAATAGCTTGTGATATTGATTTGTGTTTTTGTCAATGTGTAGCATGGCTTAACTTGAAAGTATTTGTAACAGAGACTTGGCTTTGGAAGAAACTGTAACAAGTTTATAGAAGTATATAGTTTATTGAAGCTTGATGGTTTCAATGTATCTTAAGTCTTAGAGGCACATATCTTCAGAGGTTACATTTTTAACATTTCATAAACCAACTCTTAAGAGGTCTATTCCTTCCATTAAACAGGTTTCAAACTTATTTTCCTTCCAAATGTGTTTCTTTCTTTAACAGATTACTTCAGGTACAAGCTTATCTTTTCCTTATGTTATTTCTGTTGCAGTAAAGATTCTTATTAGGGTTCTCTCCCCCTTTTGCTCATACACTGACTAATAATATAAATAAGTCAACTTGACCCATCTAAACTACACAGTCTAAAAGCCAAAACCTTCCTGATTCTCAACACAGTAGAAACAGCCTTTCCCTGTAGTTCTTAGACTACAGACTACCTTACTGGTTCTCAACACACAACAGAACCAGCCTTCCCTGTAGTTCGCTGACTACAGACTAACTGTTTTAAAATAGCTGCCCTGCCAAGTGGCAGTTGACTCCGCCCCTTTTTTCATGGCGACTCAGCTCCGAGTGAGCTAAGCTGGCTACCATCCCACAATTATGCTAGTTTAAATACTTACCCTTTTAAACACCTGTCTATTATTATACATAACTGTAGATTAAAACTCACACTTCACCACAATACTCTAAGTTGTTGCTAACAGATTTGTGTAAATGAGTGCCATCAGAAACCTTTTACTGTTGCCAATTTTTTCACGACCCCAACATTGTGCAAACGGGACCCCATTTAGCACCAGGACCCACAGTTTAAGAAGCAGTAGGCTAGACAGAGGGAGAGAAAAGAACCCTCTCCTTCCATCCCAGGACATTATTACATTGCTCAGGCAAGAAATCCCCAACACAAGTAGACTGGTCACAAGAAATGAGCTGCTACAAAAATATGTATGTACTTCCTAATAGACAAAGTGCCATCCACAATCCTAAAATAAACACATTTAAGTCACTTCTTGTAAACAGGACCTTTTCTATTCCATGTCATCTGAGAAACAACTAGTTATGGTATACTGACCCGGACCAGATCCATTTCTGAGCTTTCCTCCATGAAAGCTTTTATCTTTGGCCTTATCTCTTCCCACATCCCTCCAAGATCACGGAAGACACCAAGCTCCTGGAACGTCTTGTTTACCTGTCAAGATAGCAAAGGGGGCAAAGGTAACTATCAGAAGCACCAAAATGCCGAACAACCAGGCGAAAAATGATTTTCTTATGGATTAGCAATAGTTTTATCTCTTCAAGCCCACAACCTTGGCATTTTATCCCAGAGGTTAGAACACAAAAACTAATTTGAACATCTCTCTCTTTGTCTTTTTTTGTCTTTAGTCAAGAAAATTAATTTTGTCAGAATTTTTAACTAGAATTTCTCAATTCTCAATTGGGGACCTCTGGGATTTGTAGTGCCCCAAAAACAAATGTCTCCAAGTTCTGATTTATTCGGATACTCCTCTTTGGGTCACAGAACACTCTGTACAGATTCTCACCACAAAAAATACAAGAGGAAGAGAGATATGTAACTTTGAAAAAGCACTAATTTTAAATCATTGTATTACTTAAAACTGCAAAGCACTGGCTGTTCTTAAGAAATTGCTTCGGTCAGCAAATGGAGCATGTGACCCAGGGGCTTGTGGATGTCAAACAGTGTTGCATAAACAAACACTGTCCAACCTAGGTTCCTAATGATTTCTGACTCATTTTAACTTCCCCTCCTCCTGAAAATTTCCTCTCACTAGGCCCCTCTATGTTTCTGTATGCATGGAAACGCACACAATATTTCAGGGCACGAATCCCAGCACTGGTGCTGCCTGATGTCCTTAAACTGGAGCTGCTGAATATGTCTTTGCTCCAGAAAATCTTGGGAATTTTTCAATGATAGCTTCCAGAATCTCCCAGATCACATTAGCAATGGACATATTGCCCACAGTAATTTTTTTAAGTTGTAGTGCTGTGCAGTAACGCTTCCAAACTCTATGGGACTTGATTTCTTAGTTATGGCCCTTCCTTAAAAAATATACATTACATGGGCACAGGCAGCTTTCAGCAGCAAAAGTATAAAGGAGGTTTTGGATAATAATAATAATAATAATAATAATAATAATAATAATAATAATAATAATAATATTGGAACACAATACACCAGACATCACAATTGTGGAAAAGAAAAAAGTCTGTATTATTGATGTCGCCATACCAGGTGACAGTCGCATTGAGGAAAAACAACAGGAAAAACTCAGCCGTTATCAAGATCTCAATATCGAACTGCAAAGGCTCTGGCATAAATCAGTACAGGTGGTCCCAATGGTCATTGGCGCACTGGGTGCCATGCCAAAAGATCTCAGCCGGCATTTGGAAACAATAAATATTGACAAAATCACAATCTGTCAACTACAAAATGTCACCTTACTTGGATCTGCATGCATCATTTGAAAATACATCACACAGTCCTAGACGCTTGGGAAGTGTTCAACTTGTGATTTTGTGATACGAAATCCAGTATATAGATCTCGTTTGCTGTAACATACTGTGCTTTTGTGTCAGTAAAATAATAATAATAATAATAATTATTATTATTATTATTATTTCCAGAAATCCAGCATATTGGTCTCATTTGCTGTGACATACTGTGCTTTTTTGTCAATAAAATTATTATTATTATTATTATTATTATTATTTCCAGAAATCTAGCATACAGATCTCATTTGCTGTGACATACTGTGCTTTTGTGTCAGTAAAATAATAATAATTATTATTATTATTATTTCCAGAAATCTAGCATACAGATCTCATTTGCTGTGACATACTGTGCTTTTGTGTCAGTAAAATAATAATAATAATAATTATTATTATTATTATTTCCAGAAATCTAGCATACAGATCTCATTTGCTGTGACATACTGTGCTTTTGTGTCAGTAAAATAATAATAATAATAATTATTATTATTATTATTATTATTATTATTTATAATTATTATTATTAGTGCCCGTGGGCAGTGGGTTAAACCCCTGTGCTGGCAGGACTGAAGACCGACAGGTCGCAGGTTCGAATCCGGGGAGAGGCGGATGAGCTCCCTCTATCAGCTCCAGCTCCTCATGCGGGGACATGAGAGAAGCCTCCCACAAGGATGATAAAACATCAAATCATCCGGGTGTCCCCTGGGCAACGTCCTTACAGACGGCCAATTCTCTCACAATAGGAGCGACTTGCGGTTTCTCAGGTCACTCCTGACACAACAAAATTATTATTATTATTATTATTATTATTATTATTATTATTATTATTGTTATTGTTATTTCCAGAAATCCAGCATATAGATCTCATTTGCTGTGACATACTGTGATTTCCAGATAAAGGGTGGTAAATTGGGATTGAGTCTCAGGTTCTTACCTCAGACATGACTGCCCTTGTTGCTGGTGTATCTGGGGTGTACAAGACTTTGCCAACAAGCAAAGGTTTCAGAGCTCTCCATATAATCTTGGAAAGTGGGCTGGAGTCCAGTTTCTTCATTAGGTCATTGCAGTAGGGTGCTTTAAGAGAAATATATGTTTTAAGAAAAATACGCCAAAGCAACTCAGGATATCCTCCCCGGCTCTCACTTCTTTCTACTAATATGGGATACAAGCATTATCTTCCCACCTTAGCCTCTGACAGCTTACTCAATATAGGCAATCCACCTCTTGCTTCCCGCTGCTTCTTGCATCTTAGACCACTAAAGGGATTTCGACAATGCATCAAAATAAAACATCTGCATGCTCTCAGTGAGTTCTACTTACTGGTAGAATTATCGTAGAAATCCGCTTCTTCGTCTTCAGTACTGTTACTTCCAAAGAAAGCTTTGTAATTGTGGTCTTCATACCAGTTGAGAGACTTGATCTGCAATCCCCCTCCCTCAGGATGGCCGCAAACAATTCGGGACACTGCCTGGTAAATTTCAGCAGAAGGGCTGGTAGCATTCACACTGGTCAGGAACTTCACCTCCTGTCTCATGTCACTCCAGCTTTTCATGCTCACCAACTATAGTTCACAAACAAAGAGGAAAATACACTCAGGATTCAACTATAGCAGGGTTGGGCTATTGAGGGCAGCAGGGTGTCACATTAACCTCCATAAGATCTTGGGGGCCTGAACCCCCACTAGAAACCTAATTGTAAAAAAAACTCCATTTTTTTTGCCCCAAGCTACTCTCTAGTCCAGTGGTACTTAACCTATGGGCCATGGATGACCAGTGGGCCATGAGAACAAAAATCTGGTCCACGAGCTTCCTACCTCTTTATTTATTTTATTTCTGCTCCTTTCACACCGCCTGCCACTCTTTCTCTGTCACTGACCATGGCATATGTTCTGTATCAGAAACTAGAGCTGATGTGGTCTATCCAATGCAATTTTCTGAATCAGCACCCCAAACTGAATCTAAAGTTGACCAAAAACTGATTTGTAACCCTTTTGGTACTGATGTTGGAGAGTGGTCCCTGCACCAGGATTGTGGCGCAGCTGGCTGAGTATCAGCTGCATTAAGATCACTCTGACCAAAAGGTCATGAGTTCGAAGCCAGCCCGGGTTGGAGTGGGTTTCCAACCAATTGCGTAGCCTGTTGTCAACCTTTGCAACCCGAAAAACAGTTGCATCTGTCAAGTAGGAAAATTAGGTACCACCTTGTGTGGGGAGGCTAAATTAACTAATTTATGAGGCCATAAAAAAGACTCCAGCGAAAGCATGCGGGGAATGCGGAAGTACTTCATCAGCATCGAAGATGGACAATGAAAGCGACACTGGCAGCCAGAAAAGTTAAATAACCTCTGTGTACACGTTGTATGTCAAAATTGGCATTGAATGTTTGCCATATATGTGTACACTGTAATCTGCCCTGAGTCCCATGCGGGGTGAGAAGGGCAGAATATAAATATTGCAAATAAATAAATAAATAAATAAATAATAAAGTAGGCCCTGGTCAAGTAGTCCCTGGTAAAAAAAAAAAAGGTTGGGAACCACCGACCTAGTCCATGGAGCTCATTTTCTTCATGTTTTTAGGAGCCCATTGGCCAGTTTAGGCTGTCCTAAGTTCTTGTTTGTCTTATCCTAAAGCAAAGCTTTCCAAACTTGTGCTGTTGGTGGCACACTTTTTTTAGACATGCGTCATTTAGTGACACAGTCATTCAGTTTTCCTAGCAAAGTGAAGGCTAAATCAACCCCTTATAAGAGATAGAGACACAAATATAAATTGTACTAAACAAATGTTTGGTGATGCAACATATCTCATGAAAGCTGTCCCTTTACATTTTTAAAATATATCATTTATTCCATAGACGCTCGTACATGCAACACACCTACACATTGCAACTACCACACTAACTTGTCACAACACACCGTTTGGAAAACTCTGTCCTAAAGGCTTATAGTTGGCTGCTTAAATCATGTGGACAGGACGAAAATTGGAGACTATTCAGGCATTCTGATAGTTCTGTCAGCAAAATCCTGATTGCCTTGGTCTGCCACTTTCATTTAAAAGAAAAAGTGAAATAACCAAGGTCTTTTGGGAGCAGAGACACTGCTAGTGTGATGGTACAAGAGCTGACAACATTTCAAGAAGACAGAGAAGTCCTTGCTTTGTATGACAATACCCATGGCAATGAGCCTCTGCACCATGAATTTACGTAGGTGCAAAACTTGGGCTGTAATCTAACATCTTATTTTTTCCAAAGTCTGTCCTTCTAAGGGGAAAATACATTTTTTGAGAATATGGGCTGTTTCAATCGTGATTTAGGAATACCATTGCAATATATATATAAGAAATCTGGTTGGATTCGTTAAAAGCAGAGATGTCAGAAATGACTAAGATCTAGGTCTAGGCCTTCTAAGGCGATTTTGCCTCATTTACTAATAATCTGATGCCATCAAGGCTTGGCTACTGCCCTGAACTTTCTATGAAGTTGCCCTTGAAGACTGTTCAGAATATTCAGCTAGCACAGAATACGTGAACTAGTTAAAGGATAAAGTGGTTTAATAAAGTAGATGACAATGTATAATGGCATAGGAAAAATCATGGAAACAGAGCAAATTAACAGGATCAGTTAATATAATTTAGGACATCAGATTGAATGACAATTCAAGTCATGATACAGGCCATTTGTCATAGGAGTCGTCAAAAGCACGACGAAACATCCACGTCTTTAATTCCTTACGAAATGTGGCTAGGGAGGGTGCCAGCCTAATCTTCCTGGGGAGGGAGTTCCAGAGATGGGGGGCCACCACCAAGAATGCCCTCTCTCTCGTCCACACCATCCGTGCCTGAGACGGGGGCAGGAGCAGGAGGAGTGCATCCCGGAAGATCTTAAGGTCTGCGTGGGCTTGTAAGGGAGGAGGCAGTCACACAGATAGGCAAGTCCTGAACTTTTTAAAACAGTTTGGAACCAAAATATTTAATACTAAAAGGAATCCACCTGTGCATTCACCCACATCACTACCTGTCAAAGGCTACTATTAGTCAGAGTGAAGTGGCCATCATAATAAGCAGTTTCTCAGAGCCTGGTGATGATGCATTCACTGTCATCAGAATAAGGAAAATCAAAAGCTATGGCGAATTTGCTAGTCTGCTTACTTTCAGATGTAGTGTTTCCTGCAGCAGAAATGTGGTTAGGCTCTGGATTTTGCTGGCAGATGCAGAGTTCTAGAGAGCCCACTTGGCTTCATCCCAGCTCTGACAAATGATGCAGTTGGCAAGCAGCCTACAAGACTG
Organism: Anolis sagrei ordinatus; assembly: GCF_025583915.1. NCBI lineage: Eukaryota > Metazoa > Chordata > Lepidosauria > Squamata > Anolidae > Anolis > Anolis sagrei. The sequence continues at coordinate 149,458,352 of NW_026845477.1, read as the reverse complement.
TTGGGGGCAGTAGTGGAAGCCAGGGACAATATTCTGTTCCCAAATCAGTCCCCATATCTGCCACAGCTTGGTTTGGGGGTTTCTAAATATTTGCACTTCTTAGAGGAGTAATTTCATATCAACTTTATTTTAAGGAGAGACATACAAAACATGGCCTAAATAACAACCTACTGTTCTCGGCTATCCAGTTTTTGTTTGACCCATTTTTTTACACCCATTAATGTATTTTTAATAGTCTTATAGAACCACACTAAACCTCAGTCTTTGGAAACAGGGGAGTTTAGAATTTGCATACATTTAAATACATTAGCACATGCACATTAGTGATGTCTGGAGGCACTATTGTCCCCCATCCCGAGACAGATGGCACTGCTACTAACTCCACACCCGAGGGAGATTAAATGAAGGAATTAGGCACCCATTCCTCTGTGCTTTTGTCACAGAAAATTCAATAAACGAAGAAAAACACTCTCAAGGATGGTTTCCATGTCACCGGCAAAGCAAAAATGCCTTGGTTTTGAACTTGCATTGGAAAAGCGGAACAGTACTGTCTGTGGTTTGGGAGCCAAAGAAAAATCCCATTCCTCAGCAAAACTATTTTGCAATCCCACCAGTAAAGGGACGTCATGTGGTTTGTCTTTTTATTATTATTTATTTTGACATTGGACTAAAAAGAAAGGAAGAAGAAAGACTATTGGCATCCAAATCATGTAACAGGAAACAGCTGTAACTAGAAAGTTCAGGAAAAACTTTTACAGTTGTTTAACTTGTTGATGTTCTCTCTTGATTTCAAATAGAGTTTTCTGTTAAGTTGTGTTTTTCAGCCAAGGAGAGAACTGTAAGTTTAACAAGTCAACGAAGGCAATCTCTTTGCAGGGGCAGATGTGGGCTGGAGAGGAAGAAATGTGCTCCTCCCCCTCCTTCCTCTTCTCCCTCCCTCATTCTTCCACAAAACTAAAATTCTCCACCACCTCGAGTAACCCGAGGCGTCTCAGCCAAGAGATTACTATAGTTCAGGGCTGAAATGCTGTAACATTTGTGAACAATAAGGAAACGAGAAAAATAAGAGAGAGAGAAAAGAACAATAAGAATTCTTGAAGGTTTCTTCTTCTTCATTATCTCCCTTTTTGATTAAAACATCTACTTTTCTAAATTAGGGTGAGATTTTAACCTAGGAAAAGGAAGTATTTTACACAAAAGCTCAGCCAGAACGAAAAGAGTTAGCTCATTTGCTTAGGAAAGAACAGACAGCATAATTTCATTCCTCCTCCCTTTAAGTTCAACAAGCTTGAAAAACAAGGCTGGTTTAAAACACCCAAGTCAAATTACTATGCTTCCATTTCCAAAGCGATCAAACTGCTACCATTGTGAATTTCTTCAACTTACAAATGTAGGAAAGCAGAATGGGCTGCTTACAATTATATTCAAGTTGCTATGGAATCAACTGGAAGCACATAGAATCAAAGAGTTGGAAGAGACCTCATGGGCCATCCAGTCCAACCACCTGCCAAGAAGCAGGAATATTACATTCAAAGCACCCCTGACAGATGGCCATCCAGCCTCTGTTTAAAAGCTTCCAAAGAAGGAGCCTCCACCACACTCCAGGGCAGAGAGTTCCATCTCTATGAGCTCAATTGTTCGAGTAGATCATGCTACCTGCCCTATGCTATGGTGCAGAGATATGGACAATGACAAAGGGTCTCTCGCAACAACTACGGGTCACACATGCCTCTCTTAAAAGACAGCTCATTGGGATGTCTTTTTGAACACAAAGAGAATGTGCACTGTACGAAGATGTTCGAAAAATATTAAAAGTGAAAGATCCTCTCTGCCACGTTGCCCAACTCAAACATCGCTTTGTAGGCTATGTGATTTGCAGAACAGATAGGTGCTGGAGCAATGCCACAGCATCATGGTACCCGCAGGGATGGTCAACGACTTCTTAGTCGTCCTCCCACCCAATGCACTATGTATGGCGTATAATGTGAGAGAGGAACATGGTTGTACAATGGTGAACCGGTCATCTCGTGCTCGAAATAGATATAAATGGATACAAATGAAGCACAAAAGATGAGGAACGGATCATCTACGTGACTAAGTGAAGTGACTACAAACGGCTCAGAGTTAAGAAACCGGGGGGGGGGGGGGGACAACAGGAAGTGAGAGAAGTCGATCCCTGGGAAGGGAAATGAACTCCCGAAAGAGTTATCATGGGGAAAAGGTGTCCCCACTGAAGCTTTATGATCACTCCTTGGTGAGAATTTCACCCGTGGGAGAAAAGCGGTATATAAATAAAGAAATAAATATTCCTTGTTTCTACGACAAGCCAAATTATTCAAAATCTAATTATTACAGGGACAGAAAGTGAGGTGAAATCATCAGTACAGGCAGCAAAACGTATGCCACAGGGGTGCTAATCCTTCGCTATGCTATGCTATGCTATGCTATGCTATGCTATGCTATGCTATGCTATGCTATGCAGACATAGATATAGATATACTAGCCAACCCCTGCCATGCATTGCTGTGGCCCAGTCTGTGTATATGTGTTTTGTCTGTGTATGTATGTGTATGTATGTGTACATATGTTGTTTTGTGCATGGGTTGTAATGTATATTTTTTAAATTTTGGCTTTTTAAGTCTCTTCTGCTGTGTTTTTATGAGTGATTAGCCATGCCCTGCCACACGTTGCTGTGGCCCAGTCTGTGTATATGTGTTTTGTGTGTGTATATATATTTGTGTATATGTGTATATATGTGTGTTTGTGTATATATATGTGTTGTTTTGCGCATGCATTGTAATGGGTTTTTTTTGGCTTTTTAAGTCTCTTCTGCTGTGTTTTTCAGTCTTTTTATGAGTGATGGTCACTCATTGGCTGGAGAGGTGTCTTGTGTCCAAATTTGGTGTCAATTCTCTCAGTGATTTTTTAGTTACATTAATCCCACAAACGAACATTACATTTTTATTTATATAGATAGTTACACTTAAGAAATGTACGTGTTCTGACTTAAAAACAAATTCGATTTCAACTAGAGAACATGTTCTAACTTGGGGACTGCCTGTGCTGACACACGGGGCAGCTCAACCCATTACGCAAAGTAAGCCTTTGCGGTATAGTTTATTTTGCCCAGGGGCGCTCTTGGGGGAAAATAGACCTTGACATATGTGAGTTGTAGTTACTGGGATGTATAGTTCACCTACAATCAAAGAGCATTCTGAACTCCACCAATGATGGAATTGAACCAAATATGGCACACAGAACTCCCATGACGAACAGAAAATATATATCAGTGATTGGTTGGGGGGGGGGGGCGCCAAAATACTGTTTGCTTACCATTGAAAATTACCTAGGGCTGCCTCTGCTGACACAGTACATAAAGATAGGCAAGCAAAAAATGTTTCTGGGGTTATATTTAACTACTGGAATATCTGTATGAAAAATATTACATTTCTGCTGAAACGCTGCATTTCTACATTTTGGTGTCGCCATCCCCTTTGATAGTGTCACCCAGTACAGTTCACACTCTCCTCACCTCCTAGAGATGCCATTGCACACATGTACACAAGGAAGGGGCAAATCTATGCATTTCGGTCTGAATGAATTTCTCTTATCCACAAAACACAAGTTTGTTTTGACACGCAATAACCCAAATTTGAAAACATGGTAAATGAATGTTTTAAATCCCTATCAGATAATGTTGTATGCTTTCCCTTCTTTAATATGTTTTTCATACAGTTTCCCCAAATATAGTATTTGCAAGCAGTTTTTCTAAAATATAATGCTTTTTCGAGCATAATTTCCATTAAGAGATGCAAGGTAGTGCATCCTTTTCTTAATAGGCTTTTTTGTGCAAATTTTTCTGTGAATGAGACTGCAAAATTCTCTGAAATCAAGATTGTGGTACAGAACTGCATTCTGGTTCACTTACAGGTCCAAATTTATTATCATTGTATAAAATGTGGGCCTGATAATTTCTTCGTACCATTCTCATTTTTAAAATGTTTGTAGTACTTATGGTTGGTTTACCATGACACGCAAATATGGTCACTGATTTTAGTGCTCTCCAAGAGTACAGTAATTTGCATCCCCCAGCTAACAGTATGATTGAATCAGTAACTGAAGCAAATGAGAGAGAATTATCACCAGCCGTACCTCTCTAAGAAGGTCCCCGAGGCTCCCCATCAGCGTCTCCACTGTTCCCTTAAGATCCTGCAAAGTTGAATTGGAGGTGATTCCCTTCTGGAATGACAAATGAGGATTTAGTTTTAAATGTTTTTAAGTACAATATCAAGAAAATAGACATGATTATCTACATTTTCAGACAGAAAAACACATACTAAATCAAAAGGAGCATGAATTTGTGTTGGGATGGAATAGAGAGGTAAAAATTCGTATCTCTTTCTACTGCAAAGTATGAGGTATCATCTACCTTGGGAGTTTGAGAAAAAATAGATAATGTCACCCATTCACCAATGAATCCATCTTCCTGAGTGCTCATTGTTTAAATATAGGTTGAATATACCTTTTCCAGAATTCAAAAATCTGACAACCTCCAAAATTCAAAATTGTGCATGTGAGTGGTTTTGATAGTGACAGCTTTATTTTTTGGTAGCTCAATATATAAAAACTTTTTCTCATGCACAATATTATTCAAAATATTGGATAAATTGTCTTCAAGCTGTTTGTATAAGCTATATTTGAAGCATTCATTAATTTCATGTTTACACCTAGATTGCATCTCCAACATTATGAATATACTGTATATACTCGAGTATAAGCCTTATTTTTCAGCCCCTTTTGAGGCTGAAAAAGCCCCCCTCGGCTTATACTTGGGTAAGGGTCCTGGCGGAAAGGGTCCTGGAGGTTTCTTTCAGCCCTGTGCTTTCCTGCCAGGACCCTCACCTGTCCGCACAGCAACCCAGCTCTCCTTCCTTTCCTCCTCTCTCAGCGCAGCTCACACCTTCCACACTCTCCTCCTCTCTCGGTGCCAGTCTTTCCCACTTTTCCACTTTTTCTTATTCACATATACACAGTATTTCCCCAAAAATGTATAGTTAAAATAAACTAAGGTTAGAATAATGATTTAATCAGAGTTGGAGAATCTTATCTTAAATTACAGTTTTATGTGAACATTCAAAACCATTTAACCTATTGATGCCACAATTAATATAATTTTATTGGTATCTATTTTTATTTTGAAATTTACCAATAGCTGCTGCATTTCCCACCCTTGGCTTATACTCAAGTCAATAAGTTTTCCCAATTTTTTGTAGTAAAAATAGGTGCTTCTGCTTATATTCGTGTCGGCTTATACTTGAGTATCTACGGTTTATAGAAACACAGGTATTTCAAAAACCAAAAATAACGTGAAAGCTAAAACACTTCTCATCCTAAGCCTTTTGGATAAGGGGAACTCAACCTGTAGATACATAAAATGGAAACTAGATTTTAGCTATTGGTGTCCAGAGAAAGCATCCTTTTGGCCTGTGTTGATTATAAAACTGTAACATTATAAATACTTTGCTGGTTTTGGAGTTAATTGGGAGTATTACACTACTGGAGAAGGCTCCTCTAGATGACAAAAGTCCTCTGTCTCACCCTGGTCATTCCACAGATATATAAACCCTTTTTCCTAGTTCCAATAGACCTCACTACAACTGAGGATGCTTGCCATAGATGCAGGCGAAACGTCAGGAGAAAATGCCTCTAGACCATGGCCATATAGCCCGAAAAAACCTACAACAACCCACTGTTCTAGATTATGAGATCTGGTTGAAATGATTTACCTGTGCTTATACTGCATGTCACATTCTCATTTTAGGAAGCAAAAATATATCGATACCTGTTTAATACAATTATACAGTAGGAAACAAGCTGTTCCAATTCCCCTTGCGATCTCTGTATAAATTATGAATCACGGCTAATGCTGTCATTGAATACGTCACCCACACAATACAGGAAAAGGGTTTGGGTTAGAATTCCTCATGAGGATGTCCCACAAATATCAAATACAACCTTTCTAATTTTTCATGGCTTGTCACACCCAGCTGGCTAAACTCTATTGATTTATGTGTGACCTCTCTGGAATAACCTCCCCTGTTATCTGGAGATGGCAGGTTTTATTATCCTATTATAAAAAAGAGATTGCCATGCCCATATCTTGTGTTTATACTAGCATTAGCAATGCCCAGGTGTGAACAGACAGAGGAAGGTCCTGTCTTTGTCTTTTGGGAACACGTATATCTGAAATAAGGAACTGGAAAGTTACATTCAACTTTGAATAGCTGATCAAAAGCAAACCACTCAGCCTACCACATCTATTCTGCAGACCTCACACCTCTGAGGATGCTTGCCATAGATGCAGGCGAAACGTCAGGAGAAATGCCTCTAGAACATGGCTCCATAGCCCGAAAAAACCCACAAGAACCTAGTGATTCCAGCCATGAAAGCCTTCGACAATACATATTCTGCATCTATTGCTTCAACCAACTACCAATTAAAAGGGTTTTTTAAAAATCTAAAAAGCAAAGCTTGGGTTTTGGATCGGCCCATTTCCATGGACCATCACTTTGAGAATCACTGTTCTGTCCAATTACAATGTAAATTCTGACATTTGGGAAATGGCTACAGACAACTCATGACTCAGAGTAATTTTCCATTTTGCAATAACCATAAATGCATTTGGTAACGCACAACTGTTGTAAAGTTGGATTTTATTATAAACCTGACCCCAAGGCTGACTCACCAAGGGCAATTTTCTTGCTCTAATGTCTCTCTTCTTCCTCTCTCCTTCTTCTAAAACGTCTGACCTATAATATTTCTTTAGATACAATGCTTGCATATTTTCCAAATAAGCAGGGTTTTTTTTTAAAAAAAAGATTAATTTATTTATTAAGGGCTTAATTTTCCTTGAAAGGAATGTACAATTAACCTTTCTTGTGTGAGCAATAAACATCTTCAGCTTGATTTCTGTCACAACAATAAGACCACATGCATAGCTTGAGTATAAGTTCATGCATGTACCCGCAAGGAAGGGGAAGGGGAGGCTACATCAGAGCCATTTGGGTGTCTATGGTAGTAGAAAGCTCCAGAATGAGATGGGGAAGATGCACACCAAAAAGCAATATAACTCCCCCCCCCCTTAGATATACTCTACCTCTGTTCACACCCAGTATTTGTTCTGCTTATATGTTAGTTATATTATTTGTATTTATTTTATTATTTATTTATTTTATTTATATACCGCTTTTCTCAGCCCTCAGGCGACTCAAAGCGGTGAACAACATCAATACAAAACATCATGAGACAAGTATAGGGCAATTAAAAACAATTGTAACATAAATCATTAAACATCAGTATAACAATCATTAGCGCCTCAACAGTAAAATCAGAATCCAGTCTCATCATCCATTATTCCGTATTCCTATGTTCAATTACACTGTTTAATCAAATGCTTGTTCGAACAGCCAGGTCTTCACTTTCCTCCGAAACGCCAGCAGGGAGGGGGCCGATGTGATATCTGTAGGCAGGGCGTTCCACAGCCAAGGGGCCACCACTGAGAAGGCCCTCTCTCATCCCCGCCAAGTGCGCCTGTGATGCAGGCGGGACAAAGAGCAGGGCCTCCCCAGATGATCTTAGTGTCCTAGCCAGTTCATAGGAGGAGATGCGTTCGGAGAGGTAAGTAGGGCCAGAACCGTTTAGGGCTTTATAGGCTAACGCCAGCACTTTGAATTGTGCCCAGTAGCAAACTGGCAGCCAGTGGAGCTGGCGCAACAGAAAAGTAGTATGCTCCCTGAGCGCCGCTCCTGTTAGCAACCTGGCTGCCGAAGCTTCCGAGCAGTCTTCAAAGGCAACCCCACGTAGAGAGCTGTTTTATTTGTTTGCTGCTTTGTTGTTTTATTGATGTGCTGTTAGGCTTGGCCTCATGTAAGCCGCCCTGAGTCCCCTTGGGGAGATGGTGGTGGGGTACAAATAAAGATAAAGATGTTTATTATTGTTATTATTATTATTATTATTATTATTATTATTATTATTTGCTCTAAATGTTTGCTCTAAATCAGGCACGGGAATATTTTTTGCCCTTCGACCACAATGCGGGCTAGGTCAGGAGGTTGGGAGGGCATGCACTGGGCAGGGCCAGGCTGGGAGGGGCAGGCCCGCTGAATCATCCTGCAGAAAGAAGGATTTGACACCTTGTTGCCCAGGGCGCCAGTTGTGGGTCCCTGCATGGCCTTGCCACATCCTCCTGCTGAGAGGAGAGTGTGAAATGCGGCTGTGCAACTGTGTGTGACTGGGTGGGCCCTTCTCTCCAACATGCAGCGGATTACTGCATGTTGCTATGTCTTCCTGCTGAGAGGAGGGTGCAGGACCAGAGGGGAGAGCCCAAGGGGCTGCATTCGGCCCAAGGGCCTTAGTTTGCCCATGCCTGCTCTAAATGCAAGGAAGGGAAGCTGTCACAGCTGCCAGCTGACACTCTAGATGTGGCTGTACTATAACCCTCAAACTTCCCAATCCTTTTTCATGGTGGATGATGGGAATTGCTTCCAGCATGAACTAGAGGCCACAGTTTTCCCATTCTTGTTTAATTATTGTGTGTACCTTCAAGTCACCTGTCAACTTATGGTGACCTGATAATTTCATTGTGATAGTCAGAGGTAGTTTTTCCAGTTCTTTTTTTCTAAAATATAGCCTACAGCACCTGGTATTCACTGGCAGTCTCCCAAACAGGGCTAACTCTGCTTAGGTCCCGAGATAAGATGGGATCTGGTGCCCTTAGGGCAAATGCTATGTTACTGCCAAAACACAAATGGTAGCATAAGGACGAAGAAAACAGCTGTTTCAGAGCTGTTTAAAACTGATATAAAGTTGAGTCCATCAAATTCTTGTCCTTTAAGTGGAGCTTAAAAAGAAAATAAATGGCTACATGAATCCTCACAAAGATTTCTCTGAATCTCCAGGACAGCTGAAATAAGGCAGGAAAAGGGGCAATGTTTTTAGAGAGGCCCTGTTTATAAAACTTTAAAGGGCTTGTCAATAAAAACCCACAAAAAGGTGGAAATGTTTTGAAGACACACAACAATGACAACTCCTGATCATTATATTACTTGCATGATTACCACAATATATGCTTATAATTGGGATTATACTCTGGAAAATGCAAGAACTAACCATACTCACCAGAAATGGCTTCATGACATCCAAATTATCCTGAAACACTTTCTCTGCCAAGACCAGTTTCTCCTTAGGCATGGAGCAAATCACAGCATTACTGACCGCATCTATCAATGGATTTTGGATGACGACAATCTCGGACAGCTTGGTTGAGTTACAAAGGTCTTTTACACTCATCCGGTAGCCAGACTTGATGACCTACAAACAGTTACCAGACATCACCAAATGCTGTTCATAAATCACTCTTGGGGCTCAAATCATCTTTCATGCTTCACATCCCCAATTCTTGATAATAAAACTTGTAAGCACAACCTGCTTTCCAAATGAAACATCTTCCATCCCTGGCCACAGACCATGCTAGTTGGGGATAGGCATCTATAGCTGAACAATTAATAATCTCTCCCTACATGCTTTCTTTACATGCTGACAGTATACAACTAGTGTTATATATGAGAATGCAAGCTTAGTACCTGTTGGAGGTTGACCTCAGCATTCAGGATTTCATCTACAACAAACTGTGGTAAGGAAGCATTGTGATACAGGAAGTTAGAGAAGGTCTCGTTGGCAACAAGGAAATCCCGGACTTTCAAACCTGCCAAGTAACAAGAAAATCACATTTAAATAACACACACATATATAACAGCAACTGCAAGAGCAACAAGAACCGCAGCAGCAATAACAACAATAACAGTAACAACGAGGCATTTATTGTGAACCGCTGACAAGTCAACTTTGAACTATAAATCCCAGCAACTACAACTCCCTAATGCCAAGGTCTGTTTTCCCCAAACTCCACTAGAGTTCACATTTGGGCATATTGAGTATCTGTGCCAAGTTTGGTCCAGTTCCATCATTGTTTGAGTCCACAGTGCTCTCTGGATGTGGTTGAACTACAACTCCAAAACTCAAGGTCAATGCCCACCAAACCCTTCCAGTATTTTCTCTTGGTCATGGGAGTTAAATGTGCCAAGTTTGGTTCAATCCCATCATTGGTGGAGTTCAGAATGCTCTTTGTTTGTAAGTGAACTATAAATCCCAGCAACTACAACTCCCAAATGACAAAATCAATTCCCCTTCCCAACCCCACCAGTATTCAAATTTGGGCATATTAAGTATTTGTGCCAAATTTGGTCCAGTGAATGAAAATATATCCTGCATATCAGCTATTTACATGACAATTCATAACAGTAGCAAAATTACAGTTATGAAGTAGCAACGAAAATAATGTTATGTATTGTCGAAGGCTTTCATGGCCGGAATCACTGGGTTGTTGTAGGTTTTTTTGGGGCTAAATGACCATGTTTTAGAGGCATTCTCTCCTGATGTTTCTCCTGCATGTATGGCAAGCATCCTCAGAGCTAGTGAGGTACCTCACTACTTCTGAGGATGTTTGCCATAGATGTAGTCGAAACGTCAGGAGAGAATGCCTCTAGAACATGGCCATTTAGCCCGAAAAAACCTACAACAACCCAATAATGTTATGGTTGGGGGTCACCACAACATGAAAAAATGTATTAAGGGGTCACGGCATGTGGAAAGTTGAAAACCACTGATCTAACGGCTGGACAACTGTTCTCACCTCAATTTCACAAGTGGGATAATGGCAAAAAGTTCTTTTTAGCCCCAAGGAGAAAGAAATAGTCTATTTAGCCGTTTCAATGATAGAGGACCCAACAATAAACAGTTTTTAAAAATTGTGACATTTGCCACCCACCAATCTATTCCATTTCCCCCGATGTACTCAGATGGATACTCTAAAAACTAAGTAGTCATGAAAATTGCAGAGCAAGAAGTCAGTTTTTTTTAAATGCATTAAAGCCTTAAAGAAGCATTTTCACTATTTAAACAGCTGTATGTTGTGTCTTCTTGCAGCATGGGAATATGGATTTTTTTCTGATGTAAACAACCCCAATAAATTGTCGAAGGCTTTCATGGTCGGAATCACTGGGTTCTTGTAGGTTTTTTCACTACCTCACTACCTCTGAGGATGCCTGCCATAGATGCAGGTGAAACATCAGGAGAGAATGCCTCTAGAACATGGCCATATAGCCCGAAAAAACCTACAACAACCTAACCCCAATAAATATAGGGAGAGGCCCATCCTGTACCACTACATTGTTTCCTCAAACTAGCCTAAGGCAAATCCTGTACTCTCAAACAGATGGCACATTCTCTGTGTTGTTGCTGTTGAGTTTGAAGCAAGCAACAAAGCAACATAGCTTTAGTAAGTTACTCGTGTTCTCTGGTACAGTGGGGTCCCGAGAGAGGGCTGCATATGCTGGTTTGTGGGTAGCTGAGATTTTTTTTAGAAAAGTTAATTAACTGGGTTGCTTATACAAGAAGCTTTTGGAGTCCCAAAGAGGCTTGGAATGAGAACTCCATAAATCTCAGCGATGGAATGGGGAGAGAGAAGAAAGAAGAAAGCAGAAGAACTGCATGGAGCAAAGAAGCAAGCTTCCTCTGCTTTCCCTTTATGTCTCTCGGCATTGCTAGTGGGTTACTCAGAGCTGACTTGGCAGGATACCAGTCTGGACAAAAGAATTATGAAGAAAGAAACACTTCCTACTCTTCGCCCAAACACCAAGGCAAGACACGGGGTTACTCTCGGTCAATGCTCCCTAGCCCAGTTCTCTAGTTACACGTTCCTGGGTAGCTTTTTTGTTCTACAAGCAAAATAATCTCAGTCACCAGAGGGCTTGATGCAAACCCTGGATTTGAGCTCGCTGCAGGTTACTTGAGGATGAAATCTTTTTCCGGGCTGCTAAAGAGCAAAATCAAAAGTCTTTTTTGTCAAGGAACACATGGGAAGGGGTGCTGAGCATGCTTTTGGGGGTAAATGGCCATGTCATTTTTCAATGCCACGTTCCAGGTTTGGGCTTATCAGAAAACAGAGTGAGGCATCTGCCTCAAGTGTAGAGTTGCTAGAGTCAAAAGTGGAAAGGGATCCTGTGTTTTTAATGGTTGCATGAAATAGAAAATTTCAGCAGTTGTTGTTTGTTGCGTGAAAAACATTTATTTATGATTTATTTACAGTATTTATTTTCTGCCCTTCTCACCCCGCGGGGGACTCAGGGTGGATTACAATGTATATACACGTGGCAAACATTCAATGCCATAGACCAGTGGTTCTCAACCTGGGCCCCCCAGATGTTTTTGGCCTTCAACTTCCAGAAATCCTAACAGCTGGTAAACTGGCTGGGATTTCTGGGAGTTGTAGGCCAAAAACATCTGGGGACCCCAGGTTGAGAACCACTGCCAGTCACACAACATATATAGACAGACACACAGAGGCTATTTAACATTCCAACTTTTTCATGAGAGTATTCTGGCCACCAGGGGAGCTGTCGCTTCACTGTCCATTTGTAACACCGATGAAGTACTTCCTCATTCTTTGCATGCTTGCTGGAGATTTTTATGGCGTCGTAAATTAGCCTCCCTGCATAAGCGGTACCTAAATTTCCTACTTGACAGATGCAACTGTCTTTCAGGCTGCAAAGGTTGACAGCAAGTTACACAAATTGGTTGGAAGCTCACTCCGACTCAGGCTGGCTTCCAACTCATGACCTTTTTTGGTCAGTAGTGATCTTAATGCAGCTGACTCCCAGTCAGCTGCGCCACAGTCCCAAACATCTCCCAAAGTTCCTCCTTCTACACATCCAGGAGCTATCTCCAGTTTAATTTTGGCAACCCTACTTAATATGCTACAGAACAGAAGGAATAGCCCTTACACCGTTCTTCACAAAGTTTCCTATCCAGACCCCATCATTTTCTTCAGAACTTTCTATGCCACAATTTCTCCCCTCCATGCTGGCATCGCACCTCACAGAAAATGGGCAATCCTGTAATAAGATGCTCTACAGCAGGCATGGGCAAACTTTGGCCCTCCAGGTGTTTTGGTGTTCAACTCTCACAATTCCTACCAGTAGATAGGCTGTTAGGAATTGTGGGAGTTGAAGTCCAAAACAACTGGAGGGCCAAAGTTTGCCCATACTTGATCTATAGCCATAGGTGGACTTACAGGACAGCCAAAATGAAGGTACTGCCCTGCAAACAAACAAAAAATCTTCCCTCCAAAGAGTTTTTTTCTTCAAGTTCCTGAATTTCTAACATTGCAGAGTTTTCATTGCAGGTACTGAAAATCATTCATATCCAAAAAGTTACTGAAAATGGAAGCAATTTTAATTTGCAGAGGCCAAGATCTTACTTAGGAGCAGTATCTTCATTTTGTCCCCCATCCCATACCTATGCCCTTGTCTATAGTGCACCAATTATCAGACATCACCAGTATAATATTAGACGGAGCCCTTAGACCAGGACTGGAAATCTATGACCCTCCAGATCTTAGTCGACCATTGCTGCTTTCATTACAGACCAGTGACCATGCTAGTGATGGTGGATGGAGGTTGCAGTTTAGCAATACTTAGTGGGTCACAAGCTTTCCAGCCCAGCCACAGATAAAATTAAGGCCTCTTCTACACTAGCCTTATAGCCCATGATTTGATCCCAGATTATCTGATAATCCCAGATTATATGGCAGTGTAGAGTTATATAATTCAGTTCAAAGCAGATAACCTGGGATCAGATCCTAGGATATAAAGACAGTATAGAAGGGGCCTAAGAAGTAGGATTTCAGCTTTCCTGTGTTCTCTTTGGACACATATTGACTCTACTTCCTTACTACAACAATGGTGGCAATTATATCAAAAGTTAAGGGAAAGAATCAGAAATGAGTGGCTCAGAAATTATTGTTCTGCGTTATATTTCACACTTACATTTCTAAAATAAGCACGAGCACTTTCAACAGTGCTCAGAACCTGGGAACAAATGCTGTCATCTGGTAGAAATACAGTAAGTAGCGAACCATTTCAGAAGCAATTGGAAGATAAGAGCTTGGCACTTTGACATTTGTTTATTCTTTCTTAGTAGCAGTTCTGTAACTCAAAGTAGTACACATAGCTTGCCTCCTTTGCACTTTATCCTCTGTGAAGTAGGTCAGTCCAAGAGCAAGTGGTGCAATAAGTTTCATAACTGAGTTGGGACTTAATAGTCCAGCACCCTAACCTCTCTTTCACAGTAGCTTCCTTCTTCTGTTTTCGTTATGTTCTGCAACCTGCTATAAGTAATGCAAGCTCACTCCTTTGCAGACACTGAATTTGTCTCAGGCACTAAAGTAAATATTGGCAAACAGGAATCAGGCATGTAGCCGGGGGGGGGGGGGGGGGGGCTTGGGGGCTTCAGCCCCCCCCCCCAAATTCTCAGGGTGGTCCGCGAAAAGGCCTTATGGTGCATTATTTAAACTGTTATGTTTATTCATATCATGATCTGATCACCATACTCAATATATCCCATATGCATGGGGGTATTGGGGTAATGATACAAAAGGTTTGCTAGGCTAGACCCTCTTTCACTCAGACTCAGCCCCCCGAAACTCAGCCCCCCCGAACCCCCCCTGAAAAAAATTCACACACACACCCCGAAACAAAATCCTGGCTACGGGCCTGACAGGAACAATAGCTTAATAGTAGGCAGCCGGCAGAGAGTATCAAAGAATGAAACACCGGAAAGACTCAATGTAAGCTGAATTTCAGTGGAAAGCAGTGGCTCTATTCCAAACTAAGAAGTCAGAGAGCCGATTCTAGGAAAAATAGAGGGAAGGGGCTGTGAACATGTAGGTCTTAGGAAGCGATTAATCATGGACAGAGAAGTTTGGGTCTAGGCAATGTCGTCAATGAGTGTGGGGCAATTCTACTTGGAATGTATTTATTACGCCACTGAATAACTAGAGGAAGGAGAGAAAGGAAGAAAGAAAAAGAAAAGATGGATGTGAACATAACATGGCAAGATGGGTCCTGATCTTAAAATGGATGAAGGCTAACTGTTTAGAGCAGGGGTTCTCAACCTGTGGGTCCCCAGATGTTTTGGCCTTCAACACTCAGAACTCCTAACACAGTGGTTCTCAGTTAATGCTGTGACCCCTTAATACAGTTCCTCATGTTGTGGTGACCCCGAACCATAAAATTATTTTCATTGCTACTTCATAACTGTCATTTTGCTACTGTTATGAATCATAATGTAAATACCTGATCTGCGGGATGTATTTTCATTCACTGGACGAAATTTAGCACAAATACCCAATACGCCCAAATTTGATTACTGGTGGGGTTGGGCGGGTGGATTGATTTTGTCATTTGGGAGTTGTAGTTGCTGGGATTTATAGTTAACCTACAATCAAAGAGCATCCTGAACTCCACCAATAATGGAATTGAACCAAACTTGGCACAAAGAACTCCCATGACCAAGAGAAAATACTGGAAGGGTTTGGTGGGCATTGACCTTGAGTTTTGGAGTTATAGTTTACCTAGATCCAGAGAGCACTGTGGACTCAAACAATGATAGATCTGGACTAAACTTGGCACGAATACTCAATATACGCAAATGTGAGCACTGGTGGGGTTTGGGAAAAATAGACCTTGACATTTGGGAGTTGTAGTGGCTGGGATTTATAGATCACCTACAATTAAAGAGCACTCTGACCCCAGCCCTCAATGGATCTGCACCAAACTTGGCACATTACCTACATGGCCAACATTGATAACAGGTGAGGTTGGGGGGGGGGAGGCTGTTTGAATTCTGGAAGTTGCAGTTTACCAACACCCAAAAGGAAGAGAAGTACAGGCAGAGAGATCTTCAGCCTTCTCTGCTAAAAGGGTTCCTAAGACCATCAAAAATATGTGTTTTCTGATGGTCTTTGGAGACCCCTCTGAAAACTCTTCATGACCCCTCCAGGGGTCCCAACCCCCAGGTTGAGAAACACTGTCCTAACAACTGGTAAACTGGCTGAGATTTCTGGGAGTTGTAGGCTAAAACACCTGGGGACCCACAGGTTGAGAACCACTGGTTTAGAGAGAGAAAGCAAACACTTTACCCTCCATACGTTTCAGCATCTAACCCCCCCCCCCCCAACCCCATCCAGGATAGACAACAGTACAAAATTATGGAGACTGTAGTTTAGAATTACTGGAGGGCTGATAGAACTCCTCCTTGGTACAGGAAATAGATAATTTGGATGACAAATTCCACAGAAATCCCACTCAGCATGATCAGTGAACAAGGCTTCACCACCCAAACCATCAGGAAGGCAGCACCTCTGAAATATATGGTTGAATTGACAAGCCAGATAGTTGTGGAATGAGCTGGCTGTGCAAGCAAAGGGTGGGATGAAACAAATAGTCTCAAACAAAAGTTGCCTTCATCAATAAAGCCAACCTAGACCATTACAAGCAAAAAAGAGAAGGCTCCTGGGTATTAATGTACGCATGTATCTTTATTTAATGTTAAGAAGGACATTGGGAAACACTATCCAAACTGTAAATTAGTTTTGTGGTTGTAATGTGATGGCAGATTGGTGAACTATGATCCAACAGACATTATTCTTGGAATTTGAATACAGCATTTATCCATTTAGTTGCAAAATCTTTTGCGTGGAAAAGAACATGTCATGCTATTGTCCAGAAACAACGTGCTGTGAACAATGGTCACTAAGAAAGCTGCTTGTTTTGTAACACAGTCAGAGCAACTGAACCCAGATGACTGGCTCATTCTTACACTTTCAAATGTCAAAGTTCAGCTACCCCAAATACAAAGAGCAAGGAAAAGAGGCTGGAAAGGAACAAAAGCCAATGTGAAGAGCTGGAACAACTTCATTAGCACTTATTGGTAGAGCCCACAGATGTTACAAATAGTAAAGGAGTTTAGGGACCTGTTTAATTTTAAATTTGCCAACCCTTCCCTTCTTTCCACTCTTGACAGCTTTAACTTTCCACCTTTATTATAAAATCTTCACATGTAGTCAAAGTAACTTTTTTTTGCATTTTCATGAAACATAATAAAAGAATTCATGCCCATTAGGAACTCTGATCCTACCACTCCCATGTAGAAATGTCAGGTTCTAAACCTGGTACTGACCTAAAGCCCTTTCTTATTGTAATTACTATTCACTAGCCGTCCCCTACCACGCGTTGCTGTGGCCCACATGGGGGTTCTGTGGCCCACATGTGGCAGGTTTGGCCCAATTCTATCATTGGTGGGGTTCAGAATGCTCTGTGATTGTAGGTGAACTATAAATCCCAGCTACTACAACTCCCAAATGTCAAGACTCTTTTTTCCCCAATCTCCACCAGTGTTCATATTTGGGCATATTGAGCATTTGTGTAGAGTTTGATCCAGATCCATCATTGTTTGAGTCCACAGTGCTATCTGGAGGTAGGTGAACTACAACTCCAAAATCAAAGTACACTCACCTCCCAACCCTTCCAGTATTTTCTGTTGCTCATGGGAGAACTGTGTGCCAAGTTTGGTTCAATTCCATCATTGGTGGGGTTTAGAATGCTCTTTGATTGTAGGTGAACTATAAATCCCAGCAACTACAACTCCCAAATGACAAAATCAGTTTTTTTGAGTGAAGGACATACATTGGGTTGTTAGGTGTCTTATGTCCAAATTTGGTGTCAATTCGTCCAGTGGTGTTTGAGTTCTGTTAATCCCACAAACGAACATTACATTTTTATTTATATAGATAATAGCCTTTCCTAATTAGCCATTTTCAAGATGTGTTGAAATATAGCAGTAATGAGTCTTGGGCAGTTTGCAGTCCAATCCATGTGGCAGGCATCAGGTGGAAAAAGATGATTTAGAAGAGGGGTCCCCAAACTGAGGCCCACAGGATGGATGCAGCCATCCAAGGCCATTTACCCAGCCCCTTCCCTAAACTTTAGGCTTAAAGTTGCCCTAGGACTGAAATTACTTGACGGCACACAACAACAAACCTAATTGACTTGACTATCTTGTCAGCCAAAAGCAACCCACACTTGCCATTGAAATACTGATAAGTCTATATTGGGTAAAATTGTTCTTCATTTTATTTATTTATATTTATTTATTTATTTATTTACTTTGCTTATATACCGCTGTATCTCAAGCCCGAAGGCGACTCACAGCGGTTCACAAACAGTAGAAACAGTAGAAACAGCAGTGGTTCCATACAACATATAACAATTGACTTAACACATTATCCATAAATTACCAACAAGCAATTACAATGCACAATTATTACAAAAAACAACCGTACCCAATCTTCTCATCATCCAAGCGTAGTCCAGATTCGTCGTCCATTGTTCCATTCCTATGTTCCATTACCAGATTGTACTAAATTACTCAAACGCCTAAATATTTTAAATATTGTATTGTTCTTTCGTGATTTTTTTTTTGCACTAAAAATAAGATATGTGCACTGTGCACAGGGATTTGTTCATGTTTTTTTCAAACTATAATTCTACCTCCCAACACTCTTGAGGGAATGTGAAACAACACGCCTCTAGACCATGGCCATATAGCCCGAAAAAACCTACAACAACCCAGTGATTCCAGCCATGAAAGCCTCCGACAATACTGTGAAACAACGCTTTGGCTTAAAACGTTTGAGGACCCCTGGTTTAGAAAAAAAAACCCATAGAACTGGAAGAGACCATCCCGTCCAACTCCCTGCCAAGAAGCAGGAAAATCACATTCAAAGCACCCCCAGTCTGCTTTTTCTAATAAGAGAGATTGGTTGATAGACCATTCATTTTGATAAAATGAGAGTAAAACAATCTCCATTGAGATATCAATGAATACCACTCAGGATAAGGTTAGATTTGATATCTTTTAAAAGTCAGAGTCTAATCAATCAACATGCACCAAATTTCATGGAAGAGTTAATTTTTTTAAAAAAATACTCTCAACATGGGAGATCTTTCCAGCGTTGATGCATTATGAAACACTCTGGAACCCCATTGGAGAAAAAGTAGCTAAAATTTGAACAATTAAGCATGACTGTTTGATTAGTGGTAACAACATGATAATTTGAATACTTTCAGTAGTTTACAAAGAAAAAGGTACATTAAGTGATCTTAAATTTATCAGCCTTTGTGTGAGAGAGAACATTTAGTCTGTGAGTCTGGAACATTGTGGATTATAGGGATATACAGTCTAGACAGCTATTACTGAAAATATTTACGTTTT
Source organism: Anolis sagrei ordinatus (assembly GCF_025583915.1). Classification (NCBI taxonomy): domain Eukaryota; kingdom Metazoa; phylum Chordata; class Lepidosauria; order Squamata; family Anolidae; genus Anolis; species Anolis sagrei. The sequence goes on along the minus strand of NW_026845477.1, from coordinate 149,439,122 downwards.
GCAACTAGTGTTCACTGTTTACACTTTGTTGCAAATATAAAGGTTGGCTACTTGTTTTCGACGAGTTACACTCCCCCTGAGGACACAGGTCTGCAGTCTGGGGGGGGGGGGGGTCCTCCTAGACTCAGCGTTGACGCTTGAAGCTCAGGTCTTGGTGGTAGCCAGGAGGGCTTTCACACAGTTAATATGCTTGTGTGCCAGCTGCAACCGTACCTCAAAAAGCCTGATTTGGCCAAGGTGGTCCATGCCTTAGTTACATCTAGACTGGATTACTGCAATGCATTCTACGTGGGGTTGCCTTTGAGATGGTTTGGAAACTGCAATTGGTGCAAAAATCTGCAGCCAGGTTACTAACTGGAGCTAGCTATAGAGATCACACTATGCCCCTACTAAAGGAGATTCATTGGCTACCGATGAAGTGCAAGTTATCACCTATAAAGCCCTAAATGGTTTGGGTCCTGCCTATCTTCGTGACTGCATCCCCCCTATGAACTGGCACGGGTTCTAAGATTTGACGGGGAGGCCCTCCTCGCAGTCCCACCACTGTCTCAAGTGTGGTTGGTCGGGACAAGTGAGAGGGCCTTCTCAGTTCTGGAATGCCCTCCCCAGGGAGATTAGGCAAGCCTCCACAGTCCTTCCATAGGGACCTGGAGACCTAGTTATTCAAGCAAGCTTTTGAGAATGCCTAGTCCCTAGTTGATCTATGATTTTGTTATGCAGCCTTCCACTTTATGGCCTCGTCCCATGCTCTCATTCACATTCCCTGGTCCTACCGTTTACAGCCTGGCCATGTTTACATTAGCTGTCACCACTGACAGATGTGCGCTGTTTTATTCTGAGTTTTATGTTGTTACATGTTCATTTGTTTTATTCAATTGTATTTTATATAATATTTTATGTCATGCCTTGTTTTAAGCTTTCTGTGCCTTGTGTAAGCTGTCCTGAGTCCCTTTGGGAAGATGGTGGTGGGATACAAGAATAAAGTTGTTGTTGTTGTTGTTTAAAAAGACATTTAACTGTACTAGATGTGATCTGTCTGTTGGAACAATATTTACTCTTTCTTTTCAGATAAGGAAATATATGTCAAAAGTAGCAAATCTACATAAAAGTAAAACTTTGAATTGGTGTTACTAGAATGTTGCTTGTGGAAATGTTAACAGGTTGCTCTCAACACAACATTCATGGCTTGATCTTCCCCTGTTACTCCAAAGCAATAGTTCAGAACTATACTAAGATTAATGGTAGGGAATCCAAGTTGCAGTCAAGAGAATTGCTACACAGTTCAACTTTCCCCTATACAAACACAGTTTTCTATGCATTCTATAATGTATCATGAAATGAGTTGGGGTTGTCTGTGCTTCAGTACTGCATTCAACTTCTAGATCAGTAACTAAATCAGATAATATTGGTAGAGCAAAGAGGTATTTGTAAGATACCTCTTTGCTCTACCAATATTATCTGATTTGGTTACTCATCTAGAAGCTGAATGCAGTGCTGGAGAACAGACACCATCCATTTCCATCTTTCTCTTGAAATCAAGCAATGATAAAACTATTTGCACACTTTCTGGTACAATGTAGTATGCGTTGCTTTAAATTATTTTTTTGGAAAACTGGCAAAGAAATTAAGCTTTCCATTATTAAGACTTTTCAGACCATTATTCCTAAAGCACCTTTCAGTGCAGGTACTTCTAAGCTGTAAATCTAATTTTTAGTCACATGAATTGGAGATAGGTGAGAGTAGGAACAAGCAGAAGAAACACAATACAGTTGATTAGCTATTCACTTGGAACATCGATAATTTCCTGGATTATTCCTTCGTGCAGTCATTACTATTTAAGAAAAGGGTTCTTAATAAGGAGTACTGGTATTTCAAATCAGGCTTTTCTGTTTGCCTGGTTTAGGTCTTGCCCAGACTTGTAATAATGATTTCGATGTGTGTTCTTTCCTCTTGTTTTTTGAATGATCCAGAAAGCCAAGATCTTTCTGTAACTACAATATCTCCCTATCATTGGCTACATTGCTTTGGACGTACAGGAGGTACAGATATATTTGCTCACCCCATGAAAAGTGAAAAATTAAATTGAGTTCCAGTTAACTCAAGCAACTGGAGTGCTTAAACAATTGGCAAAAAATTCAAATAATACTTTAAATTTTAGAAAGCTTTTTATAAGGCAGTAAAATAAAGGAAAACCATTTTGCTTTAAGTTAAGTTTCTCTCTATGTGTCTGAATTTGTTTTTAATTAATGTATTTCAACACTAATATCAAATCAACATAGAGTTTATGGTATGGTACAGAATGGACTATAGTTTTAGAGTTTCCTATTTTTTACAGTAACTCTCAAGCAATCAGAAACTACATTTATTCATTTTCTACCAATTCCCATGGGTACTGGTTAACAGAATGTCTACTGCAGGAGTCTTCAAACTTTTTAAGTTGGGGGGGGGGGGGGTCATGGTTCCTCAGACTGTTGGTGGACCGAACTATAGTTTGGGGAACAAAATGAACTATTTCCTATGCACACTGCACATATCTTATCTATAATGCAAAAAAAAAAAATGAAAGACAAAAAAAGTATTTAAAACGACGAACAATTTTCACTAACATAAACTTACCCATCTTTCAATGGGAAATGTGGGTCTACTTTTGGACGTTGTTGTGTGCCTTCAAGTAATTTCAGACTTATGACAAACCTAAGTCTAAAGTTTAGGGCAGGGGCCAGATAAATGACCTTGGAGGGCCACATCCAGCTCACCGGCCTTAGTTTGGAGACCCCTGGTCTACTATATTTTACAATAAGCTATGTGGGTGACATTAGACAAGTCACAGGCTTTATGAGGTGCAATCCTTATTGCTTCTGTTTGTCCTGTTCTTAATTGTGATCTTACAATTTTATCACTGTTCTTGCTGCTTTATCATGTTTATGACTAGGTTATTGCAGCATACCACTTTGTAGCTGTCTCAGACAAAATATTCTCCAGCAGATAAGACCTCAAAAGGTTTTTAGATGATTATAGCAATGCCAGGCATCAAAATATATTTTCACCCCTGAATTAATCTGACATCATGGCTGATAAATCTCCACTACTGTTATGCTGCCCTTCAAGATGTACCAGCAAGAATATGATTAAGGAAAGGATGCCCTTTGATTACTGTTCTGACTTTTCCTTAAGCAATAACGCTACCACATTCATCAAGAATTGATGTTAAAACACACACTCACAGGCTCATTCACACACTAACTAGGCACATAGCCAATCTGGAAATTGGCAGTCAAGTCTGCAATGTGTGCAGCAAAAACAAGGGAGGTTGCCAGAGATAATGAGCCACCTCTGGCTGATCCAACAGCCCCAGTTCAACATAGCAAGGCTGGGCCGGATGTGGCATCGTGCACTGGCTTCCCATGCTGCGTCATGATAAAACAGCCATCAAACGTCCCAAGCGATGTAGTGACAGAGCTCACATCTGCATTCATAGAGGTTACCAATATAAAGACTTAATTAATTGCATTTCCTAAAAACATCACTTTGTTACTCCAGCTGAATTAATTCTAGACTATAATAACCATCAGTGAATAGAAGAAACAGCTTCAGCAAATCTTGAAGTTGTGTGCTCCCTCCTTTTACTATGGTTACAAAAAGATCAAAAGCTTGTCTTTGCCATTAACCATGGTTTAGCGTTCTGTCTGAAACGTAAACTATGGTTGATCTTAAGTATGGTTAGTTGAAACACTCAACATTCATAAGACACACTTTCAAATTGGCTTGTTGGTATTGGTTGTAAGTTAATAATTACTGGTTACGGTCAAGAGAAGGTTTAGACAACATGACCTGTTGCGATTTATGTAAAACAGAAGTGAGCGCTTCCAAATTCCTCCCAATACTCAGGTTAGAGATGAACAGGGGAATAAGCAATTTCATGAATCACTTGAATTGAACATAAAATAATGTTTCAGTGTTGCCATCCCCAACCCAGCATTTTGTACTTATGTGGGATTGCAACTTTCATCAATCCTAAACAGTAGATCAGTCTGGCTGGAAATGTCACAGAAAATATTTTTTAAAAATATTTAGAAAATATTAAGCTGAGGAAGGATGAAATCATTAATTCAACCAATGAACCAACTTTTCAATATATTTTCTTTCATATTGGCCTCATCATTCAAGGATGTATACAAGGATATATAATACCTACCAGTTGCTTTTATGAAGTTTTTTAAAAACTTCATTATGGGTGGCCTAAAGTCAAAGTACTAATTTCCATGATGATCTAGGACACTGATTTTCAACCTGTGGGCCCCCTGGTGTTTTGGCCTACAACTCCCAGAAATCCCAACCAGTTTATCAGCTGTTAGGATTTCTGTGAGTTGAAGGCCAAAACATCTGGGGACCCACAAGATGAGAACCACTGATCTAGGATAAGGACAGAGATGCTCTTTCACTTGAGGGCCAAATTACATTTTAGAGAAGTTCCCATTTATATATTTCAGTAGTTTTGGGGAGGCAAAAGGGTAGGATCGACATACTATAGTTTCAATGTATTGTCGAAGGCTTTCGTGGCCGGAATCACTGGGTTGTTGTAGGTTTTTCTGGGCTATATGGCCATGTTCTGGAGATATTTTCTCCTGACATTTCGCCTGCATCTATGGCAAGCATCCTCAGAGGTAGTGAGCACTACCTCTGAGGATGCTTGCAATAGATGCAGGTGAAACGTCAGGAGAGAATGCCTCCAGAACATGGCCATATAGCCTGGAAAAACCTACAACAACCCATACTATAGTTTATAAAGTTTTGCATATGTGGAAACCACTCGGAGTCCCCTTGGGGAGATAGGGCGGTATATAAATAAAATATTATTATTATTATTATTATTATTATTATTAAGTTCTTAATGCTAGTAACTAACCACATGTCTATATTACACAATCCTGGAACCATGATTCCACTTACACTGCTATGCTCATGTCCTATGAAGTCCTGGAGCTTGCAATTTGGAGTGTCCTGGTTGATAAACCTTTCTCTCTCTAAACTAGACATCTCAGGCTTCCATAGAACATTGTTATGCCAGTTAAGAGTATAATTGTAGTACTATGTAGTGTGCAAGATCCCAAGTTTTAAGAGAAGCACTGCAACCTTTTAGAATAGGAAAGGGGAAGCTATCAAAGCTGGATGGGAAACCTTCCAAAACAAGGGAAAACTCAGGATCACAGAGGTATGGACTCAGCATAGGACCTGACTGAGCTCAGACTCAGCCCAGATTTGGGCCAGGACCTTAGCCTTGAATCATAGAATCAAAGAGTTGGAAGAGACCTCATGGGCCATCCAGTCCAACCCCCTGCCAAGAAGCAGGAATATTGCATTCAAATTACCCCTGACAGATGGCCATCCAGCCTCTGTTTAAAAGCTTCCAAAGAAGGAGCCTCCATCACACTCTGGGGCAGAGAGTTCCACTGCTGAACGGCTCTCACAGTCAGGAAGTTCTTCCTCATGTTCAGATGGAATCTCCTTTCTTGTAGTTTGATGTGAAAGTAAGCTTAAATTTGCTTATGGATTCCATATGCAGGGATGGTGATGGCTGCTCTGCTCCCAGATTTCAATATTAATGTCAAAAACATGTAGTATTATTTTTACATAGGATATGTGTTCGATTAGAAAGGTAAAGATAAATATCACGTTAAATAAATCAGTACGGTGAAAAAAACATTCCTAGTAGAACTATCCTTACGCAGAGTACAAAACAGGTGAACTTTAATAAGAAGGCTCTAATGATATCGGTATTATTTATCAACATAGCTCATTCTAGTAATCAATACTAAATTAAAGTGGTAGAGCTTTTGCAATCGGAAGTCCCGCACTTCATTAAGCTTTGTAATTGGGCTGTTTATCTCAGTTAGGAATCTGATTGTCATGACAGAAGCAATCAGGCAATTTGCAGCTATGGTGAGGTTTGCTGGACACCACAATGGCTTTCATTGCACAGGCACTTCTTATAATTTTGCATATACAGTACTACAGTTCAATCTAGGATGCAAGTGATCTAGTTTGCAAACATTTACAGATGAAATGAGGGAAATAAATCTCTTGCAATACTGATTATTGTCTGAGTGTCTCTCACAGCTATAATTATAGATTTGAGGGGACATTTTGCCCATTGCCAGCACAGCAAAAGCAACACCATTCCCTTGACCCTACTTCAGAAGCAATGTGCACCAGTACACTGACTTTAAGTAAACTTCTGACAATCCATAGTTTCTATTAGCCCAGGCAGTCCCTCTATCAAGGCAGACCACAATTGTACGGCATCATTGTGCTTTTTTTTTTTGTCGTGTCAGCAGCGACTTGAGAAGCTGCAAGTCGCTTCTGGTGTGAGAGAATTGGTCGTCTGCAAGGACATTGCCCAGGGGACGCCTGGATGATTTGATGTTTTTATCATCCTTGTGGGAGGCTTCTCTCATGTCCCCATATGAGGAGCTGGAGCTGGTAGAGGGAGCTCATCAGCCTCTCTCCGGATTCTAACCTGAGAGAAGCGGATGAGCTCCCTCTATCATAGTTGCTGTTACCAATCCATCAACTAGTAGACAACTGTCAGGAACCATTCCTTCTCTGTACTTAGGTAGGAAAGCCCTGAGAGGCAGACAAACAATTTGCTGCCAGCATCACATTCAAAGTCTTAGTTGCCTTGTAGAGTCCCTGAGGCCGGGCTTTAGCACAGCAGGCTAATTGCCAGCTGTAGTAAATCTTGCAAATTGGAAGGTTGACAGTTTGAAGCCTGAGTCAGGATGAGCACCTTAGGTGGGCAGAGCTCAGCTTCTGCCCACCTAGCAGATCGAAAACAAATGTGAGTAGTTAAATAGATACTGCTTTAAAAGCGGAGGTATTAAGGCACCCAAACTGGCCCTGGTTCATGGACCACTACTTTCAACAATAGTGGTTTAAATAACCAGAACGGCATCAATTCAGCTTCATTCTAGCACTGGGCATGTGATCAAAATAGTGCTCAAGTTACTGGGGAGACTTGGGGCCCTTCCACACATCCATATAACCCAGAATATCAAGGCAGAAAATCCCACTGCATTATCTGAGTCCACACTGCCATATATTTCAGTTGTAAGCAGATAATGTTGGATTTTATTGAGATGTGGGAGGGCCCTTGGAGGGAACCAAGCACATGCCCCTTTTCTTTCATGGTACCCTCCTCACTGCTTTCAGAAGGCTGTAGTGGGCCTGGTTGATGATTTGTCTGAAATTGCTGGGCTTGAGGATTTCATTAAGATCCTTCAATCTTTTCTCTTTTGAGCTGAGATAACCAAAATGAGGTTTGAATTGGAAGGTAGACAAGGAGGGCACCCCAAGACAGTACTTAAACTCTATGTTTTATATAGTATAATATTCTGAACAGCTCATAATGAATCTTCAGACATCAGAAGAGCTGCAAGACCAAGAACAAGCCACGAGAGTCAAGACACCCAGAGGAAAAGTGTTCTTGCCATACATCAAGGGAACCACTGACCGCATAGGGAAGCTGATGAGGAAACACAACATACAAACTATCTACAGACCCACCAAGAAAATCCAACAAATGCTACGCTCAGCAAAGGGCAAGAGGGATCCTCTCACTTCTGCGGGAGTTTACCGTATACCATGCAGCTGTAGACAAGTCTACATAGGGACCACCAAATGCAGCATTGCCCAAACACAAATCAAGGAACATGAAAGGCACTGCAGACTACTTCAACCAGAGAAGTCAGCCATAGCAGAGCACCTGATGAACCAACCTGGACACAGCATATTATTTGAGAACACAGAAATGCTGGACCACTCTCACAACCACCATGTCAGACTACACAGAGAAGCCATTGAAATCCACAAGCATGTGGACAATTTCAACAGAAAGGAGGAAACCATGAAAAATGAACAAAATCTGGCTACCAGTATTAAAAAAAACTCTAAAATTACAACAGCAAAACAACACAGGGAAAACAATCTGGGACATCTAATCACCTTTCAACAAAAGATTGCTCCAGGCACGGCCAGGCCATCAAATGCTAATCAAGGTGGTCAGTTGAAACATTCACACCTAGCTCCAGCAGACAAGAGTCCTTTGTCCCACCCTGGTCATTCCACAGATATATAAACCCTTTTTTCTAGTTCCAACAGACCTCACTACCTCTGAGGATGCTTGCCATAGATGCAGGCGAAACGTCAGGAAAGAATGCCTCTAGGACATGGCCATATAGTCTGAAAAAAACCTACAACAACCCAATGAATATTGTTCATTGCAGCAAGAAAAACAGCATACAAATGTAATCACTGAGCCAGGAGCATTTGCTCCTTCAAATGTTGTACTCCATGATCAGGAATAATGGGATTTGTGGCTGAACAGTTAAGAACATCTGATATGTCCAGAGGTTCCCTATCTTTGCACTAAAACAATGGAGATATGGACTAAGGGCCCTTCCACACAGCCATATAACCCAGAATATAAAGGCAGATATCTGCTTTGAGCTGAGTTCTCTGAGTCCAAATACTGCCATATAATCCAGTTGAATGTGGATTGTATACAGTTGTGTGGAAGGGGCCTAAGGACCTTTCCAGACAGGCCCTTTATCCCAGAATCTGATCCTAGATTTTCTGCTTTAAACTGGATTATATGAGTCCACACTGCCAGATAATCTGGATTGTATGAGTCCGCACTGCTTTAAACTGGATTATATGAATCTGCACTGCCAGATAATCTGGGATAAACAGAAAACCTGGGATATAGGGCCTGTCTAGATGGGCCCTAGGAGTGTCTGGCTCCCTTTCCATAATGCTTTCACATACGTCATACACCAATGCTTTTGGTTTCAGGTTCTTAGAAACTAAACTACTGGGTGAAGAATTACTCAGCATGTGTTCTTAGAGTGATAAAGTTTAACAGCTCAAGATAGCAGTGCATTGCAGGCAAGATGTACTTCTTGATTTAAAAACTGAAGGGCAGGGGGAGAACTGAGTTAGTCAATATGCAAGTTTTGATAGCAAAGGGGCCGCAACCAAGCTACAGTAGTCCTGAATAGGAGATGTTGCTAGAGACGGAGGATTTTCAAGGGCAGACTAGAAGTTTTGGATCTCAGTCATTATATCCCAGCAGTCTTCTGATTGTTTATAGGAAAAATGGTTGGAATGCCCTACTATGGTGTTTTTTTTTTTTGTCTTTTTAATGGATATACTTTAATGTTAATAATATTTTATATGCTTTCACCTATATGTACTTTTATCTGTATTTACTATATTTTTTATAAATACTTTGTAGAATAAAAGGTGGATGCATATAAATAAAATCAAAATAAAACTTCAGGAGTACCAATCACACAAGCAATGACAGGATCATGGAAGATAAAGCTCAAGATATCTGTAAGGACCCCTCACAAGTATACACCACTTATCAGGCATGTAGCCGGGGGGGGGGGGCTCGGGGGGCTCCAGCCCCCCCCCCCCCGAAATTCTCATGGTGGTTCGCGAAAAGGCCTTACTGGTGCATTATTTAAACTGTTATGTTTATTCATATCATGATCTGATCACCATACTCAATATATCCCATATGCATGGGGGTATTGGGGTAATGATACAAAAGGTTTGCTAGGCTAGCCCCTCTTTCACTCAGACTCAGCCCCCCCCCCCGAAACTCAGCCCCCCCCCCCCCCCGAAATGAAATCCTGGCTACGGGCCTGCCACTTATTCCACCTTTAATTCTCTAGAAGAGAATCAGAAGAAAACTGTGAGAGGCTCTACCCTGGGGCCCTCCAAAAATTGCATGAACTACTAAAGATGCCCCCTTTCCAAACCAGCAAAGTAACCACAGGTACATTTCTTGTTTTGAAAAACAGTTTTAAAAATTGGGTTGTTGTAGGTTTTTTGGGCTATATGGCCATGTTCTAGAAGCATTCTCTCCTGACGTTTCTCCTGCATCTGTGGCAGGCATCCTCAGAGGTCTGTTGAAAACTAGGAAAATCACAGCCCAAAAAAACCTACAACAACCCAGTGATTCCCGCCATGAAAGCCTTCGACAATATATTGTAACAGTTAAAGCTGAACTTGAAAGTCTACTGCAGTTTTAAAAATTGTTGTATGGCAAGATAACTGTAATCTAGTCAAAAGGCTTCTCTGGAGCTTTTCAGGAGAGGCCACTCGCACTTTCTTTCCCAGAAATAGGGAAGTTTGGAGGGTGGGGTCAAGAGCCATAAAATAGCATTGGATCAGAAGTAACAGAGGAACAAAAGAAACTTATGAAGCACAGGCATTTTTCAATTTGGAACGTCCTAGATGTACTGGACTTTAGCTTCAGTGTTTCCAAATACTATGTCGAAATGTCTGATAGAGATTATGGAGTTGGAGTCCAACACATCTGGATAACATTGAGGAAGGGATAGAGATGAATTGTGGAAAGCGATGCCTGAGTTCATCTAAAAACAACTGTCCCTCTCTGACCTAAGCTTGCTGTGGAAAAAACTAGCACAGGAGGACAGGAGTAACTGGACAACAAAACTTCTCCTGAGAGATTAGAAGAATAGAGGATCCTAAATTGGAGTTTTTGGCTGCAAAATATAACGTTGTGCTCTGACAACATTTGTTTACCTTTCTGCTAAATTACATGAAACCATAGTGTATGGTTTATGCTACTTCGAGTCATAGAATCAAAGAGTTGGAAGAGAGCTCATGGGCCATCCAGTCCAACCCCCTGCCAAGAAGCAGGAATATTGCATTCAAATCACCCCTGACAGATGGCCATCCAGCCTCTGTTTAAAAGCTTCCAAAGAAGGAAGAAAAACTTGCTTGAAAATTCCTCTAATACCCCTTTCTACACAACTTTAGGGAGAAAACAGATCATCCATCTCTCTCTCTCTAGTATAGAGTGAGAAACTTCATTCATGACTGGCTTTCACAATAATCAAGAGGACCTCTATTTTACTTCGAACATATCTTCGGACAACCACGATCAAGCAACTTAGAGGAGTTGTCCAAAACCCTATTATTATTATTATTATTATTATTATTATTATTATTATTATCTCGCCCTATCTCCCTGGAGGGACTCAGAGTGATTTCCAACATATATGACAAACATTCAGTGCCAATGAGAAAACACATAAACAAATTACATCAAACAGGACACATCAAACACTATAAAACAGCCTAACTTTAAACTTAATAACAGACAAAACTTAACCAGAAAATAAACTTAGATAACCCAAACAGATATAATCACATATTATAAGCACCTCCTTACTCTTTAACACATGGATGCCAAACTAATTTTCATTCGGGCTTTCATTTTCCTAGTTTCCAATGGACCTCACAACCTCTGAGGATGCCTGCCACAGATGCTGGAGAAACATCTGGAGATAATGCTTCTAGAACAAGGGACATTGAATCCATGAAAAGAGAATCCATGGATACAGATGGCCAACTTTTTTTTAACATAGTGGCCGGTGCTCTTTAGTTTTTACCTAATTTGGGTCCCCAGATATTGAATTCCCATCACTTTTGATTATCCACCACCTGGACAGGAGATAATGGGAATTGCCACCCAATAGCACTTATGATTCTCAGGCTGGGAAAAGGTTCAAGGACATTTTAATGTGTGATATCATATCCACAAGCCTTGTATCTAAATTCTGCAGCCTTCCAGATGTTACTGTATCACAACTCCTATCAGCTCTAGTAATGATGTCTAATGATACAAGAGTTGTCGTCCAGCATCTGGAGGGCAATATAAAATGACATGGTGAGCCAGATTCAGAGCTTAACACATGTGTTTTAACACATTCATTGGTGCTATCAAAGCCCTCATATTGCAAACCAATTCTTTGTTTGCAGCTCTGCCTTAATTCCAATGATGAGAAAGGTAATTATTTTCAAAACCAGAAAAACAAACTGTTCCTCCTTTCAGGTCTTTGTCTCTCCTTTCTTTTTGCCACAATGATTCACACAACCTATGCCTTTATGATCCTAGCAAAGCAGGGTATGTGTTTACAGGCTTGGCAAGTACACATCGCCAGCTGGGGTGATGGAGAATGACATTCACTGGGGCAATACCACTGATATCATTTTGACAGGACAACCTACTAACATCGAAAAGATCTGAGCTCCCAGCAACTCGAACATATACTCTGCCAAACTATTCCGCAGAGCAGCTGCAAGCAATGCAGAGAGGTCATGGCCAGGCAAAACCAAATCCAGATCTAGAATGCATTCAACATCCCTGGGTTACGGGGGTCAATGACTGAGGTCAAGAGTTGAGTGAGATGCTGAAGAGCCTTGGGAAGGAGGATCTGCTCATTCCTTGGAAAAGTTCATTTTTGGGCTACATCTCTCATTTCCATGCCAGATATTGATACAGCCAATCCAAAGGTTTTGTACAATTCAAAGTGCTGGTGTTAACCTATAAAGCCCTAAACGACTCTGGCCCTGTTTACCTCTCCGAACGTATTCTCCCCTATGAACCATCAAGATTATTAAAATTGTCTGGAGAGGCCCTGCTCTCGGTCCCACCGGCCTCGCAAGCACGTCTGGTGGGGATGAGGGATAGGGCCTTCTTGGTGGTAGCCCCTCGACTCTGGAACTCTTTCCCACTGGAGATCAGAACCGCCCCTTCTATCCTGACATTTAGGAAACAGGTGAAAACTTGGTTATGGAGACAGGCATTCGATGAGTGAGCCAACACCCTGAGATATGGATGGAGGATGATGAGCAACGATTTTAGTGTGACGACTGACCATTATAGTTATTGATCGTAATTGCTGTTTTAATGTTTTACTATAATATGTATTATGATGTTTTATTGATTATATGTGATATTATGGTTGGAAACCGGTCTGAGTCCCTCAAGAGAGGTGAGAAGGCTGGTATACAAAACTTTTAAATAAATAATAAATAAATAAATACCTGCCAGTGACACTGGGCTTCCTACCTGTAGTACCTGGGAAAACAGTGCGTATCTCACAAATAGTTCACACTTCAAACTCAACTGATTTAAATCCCAATCTTGAACTCCAAGCTATATATCGAACCTAGAAGCCCTTACCATAATATAGATTAGGGAAATATAGCAAAATAGATAGATAGATAGATAGATAGATAGATAGATAGATAGATAGATAGATAGATAGATAGATATAGATAGATAGATAGATAGATAGATAGATGATAAATGGTCCCCCCCCCCCCAATGCCACCCTCTCAGCATCTTGACTCAGTCACGGTTTTTGAAGACATGCTGTTAATGGCATTAGACTGCCTCTCCAATTTCTGCCCCGCCAAATTTATGCCTGGCTCTGAGCCACAAACTGACTCAGAGGCACGAGATGATATATAGTCACAGACAACCAATACTTGAGGCTAAGACCTTGCAAGGGACGGCTAGACGAAAGGGGCAAGTAGTGCTGCTCTCAATTACCAAACAAAGAAAAATAAATCCCAGAGGCTGGAAGAGTTGCAAATTGTGGGGCAAAAAAGGTAACGTGTCCAAGTTCAGTGCTTGCCAGAGACGTACACTAAAATCATACAAAAAAAAACACCTGGAATCCAAGGCAGTAAAAAACGTTATACCTTAGAATACCGTATTCTTTCGGTTGTACAATGATGCAATCCCTTCCCAGACCAATTCAAAAAGCTGATCAGTAAAATGTACATTTCCATACCCACCAAGTGCCCCGATTTGCCAGGGACTATCCTGATTAATCTTCTGCCATCCTACTTTTTCAGCTACAAGGAGCCCCTGGTGGTGCAATGGGTTACACCAGCTGAACTGGTCAACCGAAGGGTTGGCGGTTTGAATCCAGGGAGCGAGGCAAGCTCTAGATTCCCATGTGAGAACATGAGAGAAGCCTTCCACAGGATGGCAAAACATCTGGGAGTCCCCTGGGCAACATCCTTGCGGACGTCCAATTCTCTCACACCAGAAGCGACTTGCAGTTTCTCAAGTTAAATGTATTGTCGAAGGTTTTCATGGCCAGAATCACTGGGTTGCTGTGGTTTTTTCAGGCTATATGGCCATGGTCTAGAGGCATTCTCTCCTG
>NW_026845477.1:149303388-149424965 GCF_025583915.1 Anolis sagrei ordinatus | reverse complement strand
TCTTATACTGAAAAATACTTTTCATTATTGTTTCATTAGTTTGCCAGAGATGTAGCCCCAAAGCTATAGGTCATGGCTACGACAGCTTCTGACTAATTTTCCGGGAGACAGTGTAAATGTGTGTAACATACAAGAACAAGCTTGCTTTTGTTCGTCGCAGCCACTCCAACAATATGGAGGCTGTCAAGTGCAGACATTGCAACTTATAGTGAGCGAACAATGCTCTTTTTAAAAAAGTTGCATTATTCTTAAGTCTCCCACTAAAGAAACATGTCCAAAGCCTTGTTTTTCCAATAAATTTGCTAGCTTTTAATTTGGGGTTCATCAATCTCGCTTTATTCTCCCTATGAAAGATGCTGTTGTTATTCTTTTCGCCAATAGCAAAGCAGTGGTCAAGGATAAGTGTATGCTGGGAAGCCAAGGGGTCACAGCATAGCTCAGCTTCATCTATAAGCCCTTAAGGCAAACCACTGTTTACGAGAGCCATAGTCTTCAAACCATTCCACACTGCCGCATTGCACTGTTATGAACATCAAACAAGGTAATGGGTTGTTGTAGGTTTTTCGGGCCACATGGACATGTACTAGAGGCATTCTCTCCTGACGTTTCGCCTGCATCTATGGCAAGCGTCCTCAGAGGTAGTGAGGTCAACAACCCAGTGATTCCGACCATGAAAACCTTCGACAAAACAAGGTAATGTTATGAAGGGCTTTCAACATTTGAAATGAGATTACGGTAAACATTTTTTGGAATATGGGGAAAAGCAACACAACAGTGCCTTCAATTAAGAGTCATAAAGCACAAAGAGCAACATCTGACTTGATAGTAATATCCAAGTGAACTCAGTAAGCTCAGAGCATGTCCTGACCTCTGAGAAGTGATGCAAATGCCGGTACTCCTGTTAGTGCCTGCCCTAAATTGAAAACATGTTCTTTTGTTCCTGCCATAAGGTCTGCTTGCCCTCTGGCCTTCTGCGTTTGCCTTTAAAGAAACAGTAGACAGCCATCAATCCCTATTGTTCTACACCTTTCCCAACATCTGTGGAAAATTTTCAAAATTATCTCTTGCACTGGAGAATAGAGGGACACGTAGATTCAATGTTATGCAACATCCTGAGTTCCTTTCCACTCCCAAATGCAAGCTGTGCTGTTGTATTCACATCCAACATTGCCATTAGTCACACAAAAATAGGCTTTCTCTAGGCATTTTCTAGATCTTCCAGAATCAGGCCCGTAGCCAGGATTTTGTTTCGGGGGGAGCTGAGTTTGATTCGGGGTGGGGGGGGGGCGCTGAGTCTGAGTGAAAGAGGGTCTAGCCTAGCAAACCTTTTGTATCGTTACCCCAATACCCCCATGCATATGGGATATATTGAGCATGGTGATTATATCATGATATGAATAAACATAACTGTTTAAATAATGTACCAGTAAGGCCTTCTCGCAGACCATCATGAGAACAAAAGCATTCTGAACTCATTTACATTTTCAGATGGTTTTCAAAGGCAGTCCCAGGAAGGGTGTATCATAATAAATGGTTTCATCACTGTGTAACTGGTACAGGAACCTGATCTAAACATACTGGTCCAGATTTAGCTCATTTTCCACCTCTCTTTTACCAAATTTATTGGTTTTTAATGTAAAACAGAGCAGCTGCTTTTTTCCCCCTGGAAGCCTTTGGTGCTTAACATTTCATGCCTCATTCACTAGACCACAATAAATAATCTAAAACGGCAACTAACAAACAATCCTATGCATGACGATTCACAAAATTGTGGGATTTCTCCTCAAATTTGTCCTGACATTTAGAAAGAGAGACACATGTATTCTGTTCCACGACTGTCCTTATAAAACCTTTTAACAATTAGGTCAAGCAAAATATTCCAAAAATGCATGCAACATGTTATGGTTGCTAGCAGCTTTTCAGACAAATTTCCTTTCAGCTCTCCCGAGGATTACGGTTTTGGCATTATAAAGAGTATGTTTACTTGAATATCTGAACAACAATGGTGAGCACTAGTACACTTGAATAGTCCTTCTGGTTAAGAGACCTGAGATGATGGATTCTAATCAGGGGAGATGCTCGCTTCGGCAACACATATACTAAAATTGGCAAATAGGGCATTACTCAGTTTTCTCCCCTGTTTACACAGAAGGAAGGGATTGCAGGATTATGGCGAACCTGGCAGTGCCCAGCGGGGGCACTGAAAACCTGTCATCCCACAACCCGCATTGTGGACTTACACCTAATCCCATCCCACAGGGAGGGCTTCTCCCCATTGTTGCTAATACAACACAGGAAACTTCCAGTTGCTGCTGTCGTGGCATACATCAGTTTCTCTTCAGTTTAGCTGCAGAGCCTCGCTGGAAGTAGCTGTACATCATGAGATGAGAACTGGCAGGCTCCGTGACTAAACTGGAGAGGAACCGGCATATGCTGCCGAATTCAGTCCCGTCGGATGAGGCCGTGAATGTGAAAAGGAATGGCAAGCCTGTGCATTTGTGTGCATGCACTACCTAGGATTTATGAAGTGTCTTCCCCTTGTATATTTCCCTGATACCCGAGATATAGCAAAAATTTGCTTCATTTTTTTTTACAAAATTTCACATTAAGTTTTTCCAACCATGCCATAATTAGCACAGAAAGCACATGCTCTTTAGTGACCGCATAGCACACAGGGGCCAGCCTTCCCATTTCAGAGGGAAAAGAAGAAGAAGAGGTTGCTGAAAAGCTCTTCCCTCGGTGACCCTACAGTGGTCAAGCTGAGAGTGAGTTAGAATATGCATACTAAAGCAGGAACATATTTTAATTCATATACTATGTCTAGAGGGTTGCTGGCACCGGGACTGTGGCGCAGCTGTCTGAGTGTCAGCTGCATTAAGATCACTTCTGACCACAAGGTCATGAGTTAGAAGCCAGCCCACATCGGAGTGAGCTTCCAACCAATTGTGTAGCTTGTTGGCGTCCTTTGCAACCCGAAAGACAATTGCATCTGTCAAGTAGGAAAATTAGGTACCACCTATATGTGGGGAGACTAATTTAACAAAATTTACGAGGCCATAAAAAAAGACTCCAACAAAGCACTCCAGCAAAAGCATGCGGGGAATACGGAAGTACTTCATCAGTGGCGCAGATGGACGATAAAAGTGACAGCTTCCCTGGCGGCCAGAAAAAGTTAAATAGCCTCTGATTGTTTGTCTATATCTGTTGTGTGTCTTTGGCATTGAATGTTTGCCATATATGTGTACATTGTAATCTGCCCTGAGTCCCCTGCGGGGTGGGAAGGGTGGAATATAAATACTGTAAATAAATAAATAAATAAAATAATGACATCCACATGTAGATGTAAAGCAAGTCACTGGGATGATGGTGGTGGTTTAAAATGTCTGTGAACCATTGGGCTAGAGCAGAGCTTCCCAAAATGCACACTTTTTAGATATGCATTATTTCACAACACAATAATTCAGTTTACTGGCCCCTTATAAGCGACATGGACACATACATATACTGCGATAACTAAGTATATGGAGACACAACGTTTCCTATGAAAATTTTTCATTTATATATATTTAAAAATATATGATTTTTAATATAACAACATACATTTCTAAGGTTTTTGTCATTTCTTGTTTCACTCATATGACACTTCTGCACACTGCGGCTGACACACTAACATGTGGTAACACACAGTTTGGAAATCTCTGGGGAAAAAGATGGCCTTTTTGCCAGGTGGAGCACAATATCTGAAATAAGATTTTGCCCAGAGTGAGATAAAATTTCTTCACGTATTTGACTTTCCGAAAGGTCAAGGGCAAATACAGCCATGTTAGACAAAACTCATGGTCCACCACTCTCATACCAAATTCTCTCTTTTGTTCTTCTACTACCCTATTCCATCTAACAGATGAGTATGCACCGAAAATGGAGGGGAAGGGGAAGGGAAGGCACAGAAGGGACAAAGTCAATTCCAGGGAACTGAAGTATTCTGAAAAAAGAAATAACACCAAATGGAAGATAGACAGGCTGTCAGTTGGTCACTGGCTAGCTCTTATTTAAGCATCATGAAACTATTTTCCAGCTATGGTATTGCTGAAATTTACCTGTAACAGTTTTCCCAATTTTCTGCAGTTTCACCACAACTTTCTGTGCATCCTTGATGCTGGTATCTTTCTTGCTGTACAAGAGTAAGCGTTGGGCATCCGAGAACAACCGGGAAACACTGAAGCATTTTGAGAAATTGTAGGAAAGCAAAACAAGACAACATGGAAAGGCATTAGCAAGGGTTGCATCACTTCAAATTTGGTTATATGCAATGAAATTAGCTAAATTCTGGTGTCTACAAGGTCCCTTATGGAAGTCCCCTTGGAATTAATTTTGTATGAGTCCATTTTGCGCTTTATAACTTATGTTCTGGTTGTGTTTTGTGCTGCTTTATTAGCATTTTTGCATTTTTGCTATGTGACATTTCTGTTTTGAAAAAAAAAGTAACTGTCTGTGTTCTCCTTGGTACATTTTATTACAATAGTATTTTGAAGTTTCATTCTTTATGTCAAAAATAATCATTGTGGTCCATGGCACAAAGTACTCATGGCTTTCAGGCACGATATGACTGAACTTTGATCCAACTGGTGATTAGAAATGTCAAAATGATGGCCTCGGGGACAAAGTCCACCTAGACATTTGCCTTTTCAGCTGCAACAGACATGCTCAGGCAGAGCCTAGTTCCTGGCATCCAATAAAGGAAAAGAAAGAAATGGGATGGCAAAACGTTGTACTGGCTGATCCTAGTCATGAATATTTGGACATCACGAGCTTCAATTATCCTTTATCTAAATTGTCATTTAGATGGAGCTCCCTTCATGTTTAAGCAGGCTTTCAACCTTAGTTGACCAGTGTAGAGGGATATGCAGCTAGATTCTTAATGTGAAATATGTACATTAAATATTTAATGTTAACATATTGTGATTAGTGTTTTAACCAAGCATATAGATTGAATGCTGGACTAGAACTCTGGGGACAAGGATTCAAATCCCCAGTGATCATTAAACCCAATGCGTCACCTCGACATGTCACATACACTCAAACCCCCTGAGTAAAAAACAATATTTACAAAAAACATTGCATTTTTTCCAAATTATTTTCATCCCCAAATATTCCAAATGACCGCTATGAATGTGTGGAGTATGTTTTCACAACATTTTGTAGGGCCCCTTGGTTAATCCCTGCCTAGTCTATGTCTGCTCTATCCCAATTCCTGTCCTTCACACTTATACCAGAATCATGTTCTGTAGGTGAGATACAAACAAATAGATGGTCTAATACTCACATAGACTTGTTAAAATTCCCCACAATGCCTGGTGACTCCCCAGGTGTTGGGTAGCGGAAGCAAGGATTGTTGGCATTGCAGATAATGCCTTGTACCCAAGGCAAAGTTCCAGCTGAAGGCATAGCCTTGTTGGGAAAATGACCTAAAATGCAAGAACAATGGTTTAGGAGGACATAACATTAGGCAAACAGAGCATTTCAACTTCTTTTAAAAGACTACTGTCCTCATACACCCTACACTGGAAAAAGGTCACTGCTCCATCGTGCCTGGGTCCAACATCAGATTAAAATCCTTCCCTCCATCCAGAGGCGACCCTAGGTAATTTTCAACGGTAAGCAAACAGTATTTTGGTGCCCCCCCCCCAACCAATCATTGATATATATTTTCTGTTCGTCATGGGAGTTCTGTGTGCCATAATTGGTTCAATTCCATCATTGGTGGAGTTCAGAATGCTCTTTGATTGTAGGTGAACTATACATCCCAGTAACTACAACTCACATATGTAAAGGTCTATTTTCCCCAAAAAGCGCCCCAAGAGCGCCCCTGGGCAAAATCAACTATACTACGAATGCTTACTTTGCATAACGGTTGAGCCGCCCCTGCCTCCATCCCAACTTTCAGTGCTTTTGAGAGAGAGAAAAACAAGCAGGCAGAACTCAATCATGTCCAGGGATGGTAACAAGCTACGGGAAGGCTCTCCCTCAATCCCAAATGGCCCTACTTTGACATTGGAGGAGAAAAGAGCATATGACAGTGGTTCTCCTCCAATGTCAAAGTAGGGCCATTTCTGGGGTTCTCCAGATGTTTTGGCTTTCAACTCCCAGAAATCCTAACAGCTGGTAAATAACTGGGGACCCACAGGTTGAGAACCACAGGCATATTCTGCTTTCCGCTGGATTTAATCCCCTCCCACATGGATATCCCCTTTTCCTTCTGTGTCTTAAGACACAGAACTGCCAATTTAACAAATGTAAACTGCTCATGTAAAGCACCAGGTATGATGGAGAGGAGGAGGAGGAGGCAGCGACACTCAGGAAATGATTTTGATGTGCACAATTGATCAGTGGCTACATTATTTGCTTCGGGATGATGCTATGACAACAATGCCATCACTTTTCTTCATATGCTGTTTTACCATCTTTACTTTGCGAGCTTCCAAAGCTAATATGATCTCTTTTGTGCCTTCCAGTTGGCCTAATAAAAATATGACTACAAATTGGATTTGGGTTTTTTTTTTCTTTACAGGCGACACAACTGCCCCTACAACTTTTTAAAGTAGTTGTTTCTCATATTCAGAAAAGACATGAATAGCCAACAATAGGCGATACAAAATAGTATAGCAATTCTGCATTTTGATTGTTGTGTATATCAAGAGATATCACCAAGTGTAGATTCATCAGGGAACATGAGTTACACCTAATGACATACTCTACTCTTCTTTGCACCACTATTCAAGGTGTAGCAGTAACCCTGTCTGGTTTTGGGTCTGGGCACCCTACGCTTTGTAGACAATTATAGGGGAAACGGTTTCAAAATTCTATAGTGCCTGTTTGAACAGAGATTAAAGAGGATGGATGGAATATGCTTGGATATCACAGGAAATAAAATTGCAAAACCTGTCTGAATGGAGATTAAAGTGACCAAATGAAACACATGGACTTGTCAGGAAGTAACCATGAAAAATCTGTTTGAACAGGGATTACAATGAGCAAAGGTAGTATAGTATGAGATCTCAGTAAATAAACCTGTCAAACCTGTTTGGACATCACAAATTCTTTTAGCTCTCAAAAAAAGTCCTATTCACTGAATATGAAACAAGTGTAGAGGTAAAGGTAAAGGTTTCCCCTTGACATTAAGTCATGTCTGACTCTGCGGGTTGGTGCTCATCTCCATTTCTAAGCTGAAGAGCCGGCGTTGTCCATAGACACCTCCAAGGTCATGTGGCTGGCATGACTGCATGGGGCACTGTTGCCTTCCCGCCAGAGCAGTACCTATTGATTTACTACATTTGCATGTTTTCGAACTGCTAGGTTGGCAGAAGCTGGGGCTGACAGCGGAAACTCATAGCACTCCCCGGATTTCAACCTGCGACCTTTCTGTCAACAAGTGCCTATTAATCTACTTGTATTTGCATGTTTTCAAACGGTTAGGTTGGCAAAAGGTGGGGTTAACAGCGGGAGCTCATCCCACTCCCATTCAAACCACCGACCTTTTGGTCAGCAAGTTCAGCAGCTCAGTGGTTTAACCCACTGCACCATCATCAATTAACAAGTGGTAGAAACAGTCAGAATAGCTCCATCCCAATATGTTACTCAATAATGAGGAAGATTTCGTTTCTTTTTATTTAAAAAAGGGAAGTTGGCACTGTAATCCTGTTTGCACTTACTTGGAAATAATCCCACTGAACTCAGGCTGGGTCTACACCAACATATAATCCAGTTTCTGAATCCAGATCATGTGCTTTGAACTGGATTATATGAGTCTACACTGCCATATAGTCCAGTTCAAAGCAGATAATCTGAATTCAGAAACAGCTTTGTAGTATAGATAGGGCCCAAGACCCATTATTGAATAGATGGGAGTAGTACTTGTTGTAAACTGCTAAGAGATCAAACATTTAAAACATTCAGTGGATCAAAAAAATCTACATCTATCCTATTTGGTTGATATTGACAATATTATGGAGCAAGCCCCCCAAAACCCTTTTAAAAAATCCGTACAGCAGACGGCACAGCTCTATATTTTACAATCAGAAGTGGAGATATTTAAAAGGTCACAGTGATCTTCATTCAAGGTTTCTCTCTGCAAACACACTCTACATCTGTGTGTTTACAATTTGGCAAAATCTATTATGCTAATGAAGTATATTAGAGACATAAAATGAAAATAAACAGATACTCTTTTTTTCAGGACGAAAAACTATCTACATTGGGTTTTTTTAAAAAAAAGGTTTGACCAAGATTGCATTCTTAATTCGCTTCTGACACAATGAACTATATAAATATTCTCTATGCCTGAGGCCTTAAAGCTTAGTACTGCATCCATAGAAGTAGGCTTATATCCATGAAAGCTCATGCTGAAATAAATACTAGTTAGTTTCTAGTTATTTTCTGCCACATTTCCTTTTTTTAAAAAGAATTCCTCTTTCCTTCTTCCTTTTTATGCTGCAAGAGCCTCAATCGCTACATCTTTGAAAATTATTTCCTCTGCACAAAATCTGGTGCTAATAGAAATCAGCTAGATTTAAAGGCGGTGCTAAATTCCTTTTTCCTTTATTTTTCCATCTCCTCCCTTCCTGCTTCCTGTTAGAAACAGATTTACAGCAGTCTTTTTTAAGAACCTTTTTGTTAGCAAAGCACAGGTACCTGACTAGTTCATAAAGATGGGTTTATAGATCAAAAAGAATCAGATAACCCATGTGTCCTGTTTCTATTCTTTAAAAAGGCAGCAATAACAGTATTTCTGGGGCAGGGGCACAGAAGCCCTTTGCATAATTTGTGGGGGGAAAACCCCCAAAATGAAGACAAGCAAAGAAACAAACTGGGTTGTTGTAGGTTTTTTTCGGGCTATATGGCCATGGTCTAGAGGCATTCTCTCCTGATGTTTCGCCTGCATCTATGGCAAGCATCCTCAGAGCTAGTGAGATCACTACCTCTGATTTCACTTCCTCTGAGGATGCTTGCCATAGATGCAGGCGAAACGTCAGGAGAGAATGCCTCTAGACCATGGCCATATAGCCCGAAAAAACCTACAACAACCCAGTGATTACGGCCATGAAAGCCTTCGACAATACAAAGAAACAAACATTGAAAAATACAGAAGAAAATAGGGACCTGGATATACAACAATGGTAACAGAAGCAATGGACATTTCTTATACTGGTCACATGTATTTTAACAGGATAACCAATCACGCGAACCTTGAGGTTGCACGTTCTCCACATTTCTCCTCCAGCACAACTATGACAGGGAGCTTGGTACCTTTCACTTTCATTTTTCATTAAATATAGTTCAGCGTTCCAGTCAAACTTGAAACCAGCATCAACCTTAACTATGGATTGTTTAAACCTGATAGCTTCAAACCCATCTGAAGTTGCATTATTTCAAATTAAACCGAGTTGAGATTCATCACAATTTGTCCAAGCCAGACATCACAAGAAGGTGTCATTAATGGAAAGGAGAAGCAGAAGAGATGGAAATGAAGGTAATAACTCTGAAACTTACATAACTTTGTTTCTATCACACCAAGCAATGGTTTTGCACAGAAGGGAGCAAAAGAAAAAGGTTGCTTTGGGCCTTAGCTGGATTGTGGCGGACACACATTTCATCTTCCGATTACGTTTATGTTGTACTTTGCAGGCCACAATTCTCTAAGGCAGTGGTTCTCAACTTGTGGGTTCCCCAGAGTTTTGACCTACAATTCCCAGAAATCAAATACAACTTTTGACATTAATTTGCACTTTCATTAACTTGCAAACCATTGCTTGGTGTGATAGAAACAAAGTTATGTAAGTTTCAGAGTTATTACCTTCATTTCCAGCTGTTAAGATTTCTGGGAGCTGAAGGCCAAAACATCTGGGGTTGAGAACCACTGCTCTAAGGGATATGGGGATGGCAGCAATTTCACCATGTTCTGGGTGCTACTTGGCCAGATTAAGTACAGATAAAGTATTTTTAACCAGAAAGTAAACCAGAAGTTGGCTTTTGGTTTACTTCCAGATTGAAAAAGCCCTCTATTGGACCTGAAATGAGAGGAAGAAACTACAAAACTATTAAATAAAATTAATTTCTTAGAAATTTAGAAATGGGAAAGAGACCTTGAGTGCTCAAAAATTTATTATTTGGATTGTTGTAGGTTTTCTTTGGGCTGTATGGCCATGTTCTAGGGGCGCTCTCTCCTGACGTTTCGCCTGCATCTATGGCAAGCATCCTCAGAGGTTGTGAGGATGCTTGCCATAGATGCAGGCGAAACGTCAGGAGAGAATGCCTCTAGAACATGGCCATATAGCCCAAAAAAACCTACAACAACCCAGTGATTCCAGCCATGAAAGCCTTCGACAATACAATTTAGTACTTATTTATTTACGACTCAAGAGCAGCTTACAATACACACACACACACACACAATATATTAGCATAGTACAATATCAGTATTATATATTACTGATATTTATTTATTAATTATTTATTTACGACATTTATATGCCGCCCTTCTAACCCAAAGGAGACTCAGAGTGGCTTACTCTCTCTCTCTCTCTCTCTCTCTCTCTCTATATATATATATATACACATACACACATACATACATACACACACACACAATATATTAGCATTGTACAATATCAGTATTATATATTACTATATGGTACTATACTTTATATTGTAATATTATTTGTAATATTACATATAATATAAAATATATAATTATAACGTCAAACACATTGCTTAAGGTTTGCACTTTACCCAACCCTGGTTTTGCAGAGAATGCAAAAGGAAGGGAGAGCACATTAAGCTTAGATCTTATGAAATAAAGTGAAATAGCAAATCACATGAGAGTACACTACAAGATATGATAACCTCGTATCTTGTGCAGATATGCTAGGAAGTCGTACTTACATTCATGTTGTTCATAAGGTGGATAGGAGAGACGCACCGAGATCAATATGAAGAAGAGAAACAAAGGCCAAGCAACCTCAATCAGCAGCTGGAACTGGAAGAGAATAGAGGAAGAGGGTGATAACAGAATTAAACCTCCATATTTGCTATCACCAAGAAACAGAGGACAATGAGGTCAATCTTCCATTAGTGTTCTCAAATCTCAGGATTTGTGAGAACAAATATCAATTCTAGATACGCCTACATGGTAATCTAATCTCACATATCTACACCGTACATCTCAATGAACACACGACGGCACTGTACATCCATTGTTAAATGACAATGTATGTTAAACAGCATTGAAATGTAGACTTCTTCTTTATATAATACTAGTATTTGTAATTCATAGTTCAGATGTGTCTGACCCACATCTTCTGCATTCTCCAAAGACTGGGAAAATATACATATTAGAACAGAATACATTTCCAGTGAATACAAACACTGCTAAAACACTCTTTAGATGTGAGAGTAATATATACAAGCAACATATACCATCTGAGATGTGCACAAATAGTCATGCTTTGGGAAAAAGAAATTCTTACCCATTGAAAACACAATTAATGCACAGAAGTGAGAAATTGGGGAGAGTCTCCAGTGGAGGGTGAAATCTTGCAAGCTCCTAAAACCTCAGGACTACAACATGACCTCCTTACAAAATATGTTCTCTCTAAGAATCTTCTCATCCACCCAAGCAATTCTATTGTATAATTCTATTGCAAATCTCCTGGGAAGACAAGAGGACAAATGTCAGAATGCTGGAAGAAGCAAAGACCACCAGCATTGAAGCGATGGTCCTCTGTCATCAACTCCACTGGACCAGCCGCATTGTCTGACTGCCCGACCACCGTCTCCCAAAGCAGTTGCTCTGCTCCGAACTCAAGAATGGAAAACAGAATATTGGTGGACAGGAAAAGAGATTTAAAGATGGGCTCGAAGCCAACCTTAAAAACTCTGGCATAGACACTGAGAACTGGGAAGCCCTGGCCCTTGAGCACTCCAGCTGGAGGTCAGCTGTGACCAGCAACGCTGTAGTACTTGAAGAGGCACGAATGGAGGTCGAAAGAGAGAAACGTGCCAAGAGGAAGGCACAGCAAGCCAACCCAGACTGAGACCGTCTTCCATCTGGAAACCGATGCCCTCACTGTGGGAGAACATGCAGGTCAAGAATAAGACTCCACAGTCACCTGCACATCCACCACCAGTACACCGAACTTGGAAGACAATCTTACTCGGTCAATGAGGGATCGCCTAAGTAAGTACCACAGAATCACACTAGAGGACCTAGCAAATTCCTAGAGAGGATACCACTCTAAATTTTTTCTAGGTTCTCCAGGGTAAGTCTATGGTAATTTTCAGCAGTAATAATTCATTTCAATAGGCTTTGCTATTATCCAGATTTCCTATTTCCATGTAAGCCCATGGACATATCCCCTGTTGTTACAGAAGTTGTACTATATATCAAATCCTGAACTGACTGCCTTCGTCCAAATAAATCATTACATCTATGCATTCACACAGTTACTGCCAGAGATATTAAATTGCAGTAGAGGAGCTACTGTTCCGCATGTGTGTACTGCACCAACATGGGCATCTAAAATTAGATGTGACATTTAAAATAGGGTCAAGAAATAAAGATGGTCTGGGGAATATTACTGTACTGTAGCTGAATCTAAACTGTAAATAAATACCATGCCTTTCCAGAAAACAATATATAGTACTAGCATTAAGAACAATGACCATGCTGTAGCTTGAAGTTTGAGAACCACTGGTTTAGCTAGTGGACTTTGTGGACCCATAACTCTACCAAATTGTCTTTGCAGGGAAAATTTTAGGCCACCGCACTTCCGGGGTCTGTAGAGGCCAGGGAGGCAGGCCTTCCCCGCCATGCCTCAGGCCACTGCACTTCTGGGGTCACTGCCCCCCCCCCCCGGCCTCCACTGGGCATAAATATTTAATATTTTTATAAATATTTTCAAAAATCCACAAACCAGTGAGTCTGCTAAAAGTGAACCGTGAAGTAGCAAGAGAACACTATATATGAACTGACACTGGAATATAATCCAGTTCAAAGCAGATAATTTGGATTTTATATGGCAGTGTAGACAAGGCCTTAGATAAATGGTTCTCAACCTGTGGGTCCCCAGGTGTTTTGGCCTACAACTCCCAGAAAGTTGAAGGCCAAAACATCTGGGGACCCACAGGTTGAGAACCACTGCCTTGACACATGCAGAGTTCTTGTGGGGGCTAGAGCTAGTTTTTCCTTATACCTATTGGACCAGCAAGGAGTTGGTCATATATAACTCTATGGGTAATCTCAAATCTAGGCATGATTCAATGGAAGCACTAAAATGACCACTTCTATGTCTGACGTTCTGGGTCTATTGACTGCTTAGGCATCCAGAGTGGCACAACTTGTGCACTCAAAAGAATATATCACCAATACTCAGAAAAATTCAGTGTGGTATACTGGTTAGATTGGATCTTGGAACATCCAGGTTCTCATCACCACAAAGGACCCTTCTACATCACATAATTATAGCACTATGGTTCCACTTTTGACTACCATCACCACATCCTATGGAAATCTGGGGGTAGTAGTTGTAGCGGAGCCCACTCCCTGAAAATTTCAAATGCCCCTTTCTAAGAATCAAATCTCAATATTCCACAGGAATTAAAGTTGGATCACAGCACTATGATGGTGCGGTGTGGAAAGCTTCTAAGCCAGGAAACTTTCCCAGGCAACAATGGGTTAATAATTCTCTCTCCCATCCTGTCCTATCTCATAGGATTGTGTTGGAAAGATAAATTGTGAATGAGAAGAGAATAATTGGTGGGGGCCGGGGGGGGGGGGATGGAAAGTGAGATATAAGTGTAACTAATGCTTTAAAATAATTGTGATTTTCAAATGCAGACTTACAGGGACCTTCGTAATTCTTAGAGGATACCAAGCATGCTCAGTAGTCATGATTTGTTGTAGAAACAAGGGGAAGAGCGAGAAAGGAATCAAGTGGCTAGAATCCTGGACATGGAACAATGTGCAATGCAAAATTTTGTCAGAGGCCCCCTTGTTATTGTCCAGCAAGCCAACTTTTGTTTCGTATTGCTAATGCTCACTCAGAGCTCCTCAATATAAACACGGACTTAAGATTTTTACGGCTCATTGGGGGTTTGTTTGAAAGCTTCCTTCCCCCCTGTTAAGAGCTCGTCCAGTAAACAGCTGGGAAAGCTCTTCCCCTCCCTTCCCCATTTTCCAAACTGCAGCAGCTGAAATAAGCATTGCGAAAGCCAGGTACAAAGCTCAGCTTGACGTGTGCAGCGCAAGCGTTACATTTGTGCTCCTGGAAGACGTCCAGGACAAAGTGTATCCTCACCGAACCCTATGGGGGGGGGGAGCCACCCCGGGGCTCTGACTTGAGCAAACACACTCTCATGGACATTTGTCTCCTTATTCAGCATCTCTTTCTATCCATTTATCCATCTGAAAACAGTCTGTTATCTACAATGCTGATGCAATAACATAAAAGGTGGCCAATGATTGCAGTCCGTCAGTGGACTGAAGAGAGATGGAGGTGGGATGGAGTTGCACCGACATTGCTACCCTTGTAGTTCCACAGATTTCCTTCATCAGATCTGGAAAACTGATTTTTTAGAACTGTAACTTCCAGAATCTCTCTAGACAGAAAGATTTTCAATCTCTGCTCAGGATGCATACAGCATCAGCACCATTTTGTTCGGGCATGATGCATATGCAAAATCTGTGCTAGTACGGTACTGGTAACCCCCCTTCTCTACACCAATTCAATGATGCCACCAAATACTTCATTTGCATGCTGCCTGCACAATGATCACTCCAACATGTGTAATTAATTTGCAGGAGTGTAATTCTACACCACTGTGCCTCTTCTTGGAAGGATCAAGTCCTGAGAAAGCAAGTGATGGACAAGAGCCAGCCAAGGGAGAAGCCACATAGATCACTGCTCTTGGGATTTTAGTGGCAATTTGACTAATAATAGAGCATTACTAGTTGCTGGTGTCTCATCTGTCAGCAAGCTAATTTTTTGCAGGATTCAAAACAAATATTATGGACAATGGTTCGGAAAACAAGTCAAAACAAATGGCATTCTGTGGGTAAACAAGGCTATGCAGTGTAGATGCAAGTGGGGTTGGATTGGAAGTTCTGCATGTAAACTTTGTTCCACGATTGTCACGTAATCAAATATGGGAAACCATCAATATTGCAGAATTACATCAATTTGTTATCACTTTAGCTGCAATCCTATGGAATCCTGGGATTTGTAGTTTGCATGTAAGTAAAGATGTACACATAAAGATGTGAATTTGCCATGCCTGGCTTGGCTCCAGAAATGGAGTTTGACATTACTGTAATTGTAATGGCTCTATGCTATGAAATTATGGGAGCTGTGTTGCTGTTATTTATTTGTTTAGTCACTTCCGACTCTGTGACCTCATAGACCAGCCCATGCCAGAGCTCCCTGTTCACTGTCACCACCCACAGCTCCTTCAGAGTTAAGCCCGTCACCAAGGATGCCATCCATCCATCTTGACCTTGGTCAGTCCCTCTTCCTTTTTCCTTCCATTTTCCCCAGGATCATTGTCTTCTCTAAGCTTTCCTGTATTCACATTATGTGGCCAAAAAACTTCTTTTTTGCCTCTAATATCCTTCCATCTAATGAGCAGTCGGGCTTTGTTTCCTGAAGTATGGACTGGTTGGATCTTCTGGTGGTCCAAGGCACTCTCAGAACTTTCCTCCAACACCACAGCTCAAAAGCATCGATCTTCCTTCGCTCAGCCTTCCTTATGGTCTAGCTCTCACATCCGTAGGTTACTGCAGGGAATACCATGGCTTTAACTATGCGGATCTTCGTTGCCAGTGTGATGGGAGTTGTAGTTCAGTGAAATACAAACACTCTTTGGCAGAGAGGTCTGAAGATCTTATACAACTATAGTTCCCTTGATTCCTTAGGTCTGAGCCATAGCAGTTAAAGTGGTATCAGATTATATTAATAGCTGTACTCATGGTCACAGCTGGGATGTACTGTACTAGCAATTGGCATGTAGCATAATAGATTATTAATTAATTGCTCTCCACAAAGTCATTTCAAAACTAGGGTTGGTATAAAGACCAAAAGAACAACCAACCTGAGTTTTGAATGGGCTTTTAGAAAGATACACAAAGAAAAGTGTTGAAGGATGATCATTCATCCTTTGGAAGAAACCCTGAAATTATGAGTATAGTAGGGTGGTGGGCACAGCTTGCTTACTGAAAAATCAGCAGAGCAAGGACTCCTTTTTGCACTGGTGTGTGTAAGTGGAATATCTGGAATATGTGCCTCCCATTTCGCCTCTTCTCATCTCTTGCTAGATGATGTTACTGCCAGGAATAGTGTATACACTGTTCAAAAGCTTGTCCAAAAGGACTTGGCTTATCACAAAAGACAAACAGTCAGATCAAACTCAATCCAGGAATTTCCTCTTTTTCGATGGATGCATATGGGACAACTGGTCTCTGAAATTGTTAAGCAGGTCATTACATCCAGGAAGGCTTGCCAAATTATTCAGTTAGTACAGAGAAACAGCTTATTGTATGTACATGGAGGAAAAAAAATGAACATTAGGCAGTCACCTTTATTCTCACAGCTAATGACATGAATGAAGTGAAGCCATAGGTGGAGCCCTGTATGTCCTTCAGCTGTTGTGAACTACGACTCCCACAGTCCCTTACTATTAGCCACTCTGGCAGGTGCCGATAGGAGTTGAAGTTCTAAGCATCTGCACAGTAAAAAAAAATTACTCTAATTGGTTCTTAAGCAACAATACGCTATAAGATCCCATCAACAAAGTCCGGTACATAAGAAGGTTACTGTTGATGGAAAAGAAGAAGAAAATGGCA
Organism: Anolis sagrei ordinatus; assembly: GCF_025583915.1. Lineage (NCBI taxonomy): Eukaryota > Metazoa > Chordata > Lepidosauria > Squamata > Anolidae > Anolis > Anolis sagrei. The sequence continues at coordinate 149,408,074 of NW_026845477.1, read as the reverse complement.
AAATAACCTCTTCCTCCTCTTTTTTAGAACTCTCCATTCATTCAAAAGTCCTTCTGTGCAGGAAAAGATTTGCTTTTAGTCATGAAATGCCCCCTTAAGATTGAGCTGACTACTGTATATATTCATGTATATGCCTTAAAATTGCAGTTAAAATATGAGGGAAAACTGGGTCAACCTACCTATAGGTCTATGGATCTAAACTATTATCAAAAAGGGAACCATCCCCTTCTCTGAGTGGCAAAAGGCAAGAGCTTACTCTATTCCAGGACAACCTAAAAGAAGCATCAACCCCTTGACTCTATCATAGCACCATTTCTGGCCTTAACGGATACCTGAGTGAAAAAAAGTAGGTGATTAGTAGTGACTGCCCATCCCCTGAGGCAGCAGTGCTGCTTTCCTCTCTCTGCAGAATGACTCTCGACTACTCCACAGGTTATATCCATTTTATATCAATTTATACATGAGGCCAACTTATGCATGAGTATATACGATAACTATTCATCTATAGGTCTAAAATGCCAATTTAATTAGAAACCTCTGGCAAAGACTGCATGAATGTTTTTGATATCATGAAGGCTATCTGAATCAATGCAAGAGTTGTATGTTTGAGCAGAGCTTGGAAAAGTTTCTTTGGGGTATAATAACTTCTAAAAACCTCCATCTCCCTACCTAGCAGAGTGATTCCATGATGGTGGAGGTGATACTTAGAGTTGTAATCCAGAAAAATAAACTTTCCAAAGTTATGTTCCTATCAAAAACTGTATAGCGAGATAATTACATACAATAGGCTTGCTTATTACACAAGCTTCCTGCATGCAGTTTGTAATGCACAAAGAGATTTGGATGCCGTAGAACAGTGGTTCTCAACCTGTGGGTCCCCAGATGTTTTGACCCTCAACTCCCAGAAATCCTAACAGCTGGTAAGCTGGCTGGGATTTTGGGGAGTTGTAGGCCAAAACATCTGGAGACCCACAGGTTGAGAACCACTGCCATATAATGTCATAGGAAGATCTTGCGATGTCTAGAGAAGTGTTCTTTCTAAGCCTCCTATGCAAGTCTATTGCCAACTTTCACTGGACGTTCCGCTGGAACTTGACCATAAAATCATACTGGAGGACTAGAGAGAATACTTTTCTATGTATTGCTAGGTCCTCGTGAGTGATTCTATGATATGCTTTTGCTAGAAGCCCAAAACGTAGTTTATTTCAGGTTAAAAAAAAAAGAATAGGGTTCCAGATTGTATTATACGAAGCATCCTGGAACAGACCCCTTGCAAAATATGTGGACCTACTGCATATGGCTATCTAAGAAAGCTCTTCGTCAGAACTCCAGGAACAATAGTAGTGCATAGTTAATGAAATCAAAGCAACAGTGCCGTCTTACCGTTTGCCGTCTCCTAAAGGTGAAATTCTTCCATAGCAGCAAACCCAACTGTGTCCAGAAGGCCATCTTCCTTCTGTATACACCAGCAGTCAGCACCCTGGGTGGCAACAGCACACAGCAGAGCTACTGTGGCTGGTCATCAACTAGAAAGAAGAAAACAGGAGATGAACTATCTTAGCAGATTCCTAAAGAGAAGCAAATCACTTTACAGGTATCACGTTTCACTCTGTTATATGTTTCTCTAGGCTATATTTGAGAGGAAGAAACTGGCGAAAGACCATCTGAGTATTCCTTCCCTAAGGAAACCCTATGAAATCATGGGATCACCATAAATCAACAAGCTACTTGAAGGCACATATATACATCCTCACCAAACAAGACTTAGGCACTTATCTTCTGTAAGTGTAGCATAGGGATTATGTGGTATAGTGGTTATAGTGCTGAATTGGGACTTGGGAGATCAAGATTTTGCTCATCACTGAAACTCATTGGCTGACTATAGGCCAGCCACTCTTTCTCAGGCTCACATCTGCCTCAAATGATGGTTTTCATGCAGATAAAAAGGGAGCAGAACCATATATGGTACTTTAAGTCAATTAATAGGATGGAACTATAAAAACAGCGAATTATAACAGAAGCAGAAACCAGTGTGATGTAGTGGTTTATGCCAGGTTCAAATCTCTTCTTGGCCATGGAAACCCAGCCTCACAGAAGAGAATGACAAACTCTCTCCAAACAAATCTGGGATAGGTTTGCCATAAGTCAGAAACAACTTGAATGTATTAAAAAACAAAATAACAGAACCAGAAGATGGAGTTCATGATAAATCTTGTACCAAAGTACATTTTCTACATGGGATCCTGAAAACAAACACCGTAAGATACCAAGGGCTCACTGTACTCTTGTTTCACAAAATAGCATATTTTTCATGATAATAAGAAAAATTAAACAGATAATAAAGAAGACTCTATTTAAGCATCACCAGAGATACAAATTATATATGGTTAAAAAAAGTGGGTGGTTACAACCGTTAACCGTAAATCTTTTCTTGCCGCCATTATTCCCCCGGGTCTATTATTATGGCACCAAAGATACAGATTACATATGGTACTTTACCTGAACTGTTAACAAGAACTGTTCAGTAGTACAGGACATTCATTGACAACTAGTAAAAGTGAGCTACTTTGGATTATCAAAGCCGTACAGTGGGATAATAAGCCCTCTCAGCTGGTGGAAGACCCAAGAGAGATTTATTTCTGGAGCAGTGTCAAATACCACATTTGGGAGAAAATTACTTTTGAGAATCCTCTTGACTTCCTCTCACCACACAGCTAACAGCACTGCTAGCTGATTTTGTAGACCAAAATCTAACTTTTCCACTCATTGATTAGAATCTTAATCACAATGGTTTCTGGTGCCTCTGTAGGATGTATTTATTTATTTTATTTAAAACATTTATATTTTGCCCTTCTCACCCTAAAGGGCACTCAAATCTATATAAATATACACAAACACTAAAATCAATTATATCCATTTTAAAAACAGTTGTTTAGAACCATCTCATATTAGCCATACCGGATCCTATTGTTGCCTTATTGCACTGTCCCAAAGGCTCAATCCCAGAGCCAAATTTTTACCAACTTTATGAAGGACAGGAAGGAGGCAACTGATCTAATCTTGCCAAGGAGGGAGTTCCATGTAGCAGTTACCAACCTAGGAACAATTCCCTTTTTCTGACTGTTCTATATGTTCCCTTCTCAGAACCTCATCACATTAGACAATTTTCCCATTTCTAGATCCTGTTAAATTGAAGTCCCTCAGTTGCCATCACATGACGCAAGCCTACTTCCGCAGGTCGTCCGATGGTCCCCGGCACTTTCATTCAAAAAACGTGCATTATTTGGAGGTGGCGATCTACCAGCTCCAGATGTCTGTACATGCCTAGACGTGGGGGAAACTATGGATTCTCAAATAAGATGGCAACTGGTCATTTTTGCCGTGCTAAACAGTTTTATGACGTCAGTTGGCAAGCAAAAAGTGGGTGGTTACAACCGTTAATCATAAATCTTCTCTCACTGCCCTTACTCCCTCAGGTCTATCATTACTGTCAGTCCCTGCAGTCAAGGGTAAGTTCCTCCCCTCTTCTTAAAAGAAATTACGTCCCAATCTCATCTTTATTAATCAATGCAAGTTCCAAAGTAATTAAGTAATAACTGTACCCCGTTTGGTAGTCAAGCGGCCCGAACACCAGCCACCAACACGATGCCATCCTTATTTAGTTCTCTGCCCCGCAGAGGTTTCATACTCCAATTTTAATGCAGTGGGTGAGTCCTTTCAGGAAGAAAAGGGGGAAGCGAGATAGGCGGGGACTCCACCAATGCGTGTGATGGCAAATGAAGTGGGTGAATCCAGATAAGAAGAACAAATGTGATGGTGAAGAATTAATTCTCCGTTTTATTTAAACACTGAATACTAATGGCAAGGTCCAGATCAACCCAAATCAACCCTCACTATTCTTCTAATATGATGAGGTGCTCAGTGACTTCACCCAACTATATGGAGTGCTAAAGGAAGCGACACTAAATTCGGTAACCTTCAAAGCAACCTCCCATATTCCAGTCTGGAAAGACCTGATCCACACACTGGTGTATCCAGATGCCCATCTATAAAAGAGAAAGGTTTTGTTGTATGCAAAGGTTTGAACAGTTACTTCTGCCAAAGAGAGTTATTGCATGGTAAAGTAGCAGATTTCATTAAAATGTTTTTTTTCCGGATGATAGCTTCTGGAATCTCCCAACCAGTACAGCCACACTGACTAACTGGAACATGCCTATAGGAGGATGACTAAAGGCACCAAAGTTCTGCAAACTTTAGCCTTATGGGAAACAACCTAGGGAGATGTGTATATTTAGCTTTTCTGCCTAAATATGAGGAGCAGTTTGAGAAAGGAATGGATTCCCGAGCAGAGTGGTGAACTCTACATTTTTGGGAGATATATTGATTAATAGAACAAAAAGTGGATGTAAGCTTTCGTCTCTACATATCCTTATATTTTTTCCAGTATTTATTTACTTGTAGGGCCACTTATTTATTTTGACATCTTCAAGAATGCCATACCCCCCCCCCCCCAACTGTGTGATTTTGAGTGATACATATATCCTGTTGCTAAACATATGGACTTTAAGAGATTATATAGATTCATTTGGGGAACAAGAACTCCACAAAACAGACATCACATTTCCAAAGTATCTTTGACTGAGACACTATAGAGAAAATCTCCCTCTTCTTGGTTTGTTTGTTTGTTTTTGTAGTGGGTTATGAAAACATTAGGCTTCAACTGCAAAGCAGCTCCCAAGGAAACAAAGCTTTACTTCTGAGACTTCTAAAAAAGCGGAACCTACACCACTTTTCTCTAACCCAGCAGCCTCTAAATGTGTTGAACTATAATCCCCAGGACTGATAAACTGTCATGCTCAATGGCCTGTGTATCTGCGGATGATAGGAATTGTAATCTGAGTTCCAGGAGGCTACCCTATTTAACTTTATCCATTACCCAGTGTCATATTTTCATAGCTGTATGGTCTGGGAGGGCGGAAATTAAAAAGAGCACATTGGCAGCTCATTCTTATCTCATCCTTTGCCACAGCTGTATTAAGCAAATATTCAACAGCCGCAGGGAAGAGAGAAGCTTTGGCAAACAATGCAGCTGTTTGCTCAGCTCCTGAGAGGGGGGAAATGGCAGGGAAACCTTTTCCCTACAAAATAACTATTTAGTCAATGAATAGCAAACCTCTAAAAATCCCAGAGAGCAGACAGACAGCGAAGGCTCTTCGCAAAAAGGGTTAACCATTGGGGCTATGCCCCTCCAATCTTTTATGCTAAAAACTTTACAAAAAAAAAAAGAAGAAAGAAAATCCAGAAAAGCAGCTTCAGACATTGGTTTCAGACATTGAGTAATTTACACTCAATCTAAAGGGCCTTCAGTGCAATTTCCATACATGCTCCACTCCCCTATGATTCCCTGTAGGAACATCTGCTGACCTGCACATTTGGAGGCTGATCAAAGTTTTAAGGAGGAGTAAAGAGTATAACCCAGTTTCTGCAACCATGCTTTTGGATGCCGGCACATATATGGATCTACAATTGGCACTTTTATATAACTTTACACCAGCATCTGCGACTTGGCACAGCTCACCCAAAGCGATTGCACTCCTGAGAATAAACCTTGAGTATCAATCATTAAATTTCTGCACACAGTATGAGCCCTTTATTTGTAGATTCAATATCCATAGTTTCACTTACCCTCGCATTCAACCCATAAGCCCAAAGTATTTTGGGACTCTAGATCAGGGGTCCACAAACTTTTTAAACAGAGGGCCAGGTCATAGTCTCTCAATCTGCTGGAGGGCCAGATTATAATTGGGGGAAAAAATAATGAATTCCTATGCACACTGCACATATCCTTTTTATAGAATTTCTAATCACTTTAATATGATCCTAAGAAGATTCAAACACAATTCCGAAAGGCATATATCAGCGGTCCTCAAACCTTTAAAAAAAAGGGGGGGGGGCCATGTCACAGTCCCTCAAACTATTGGAGGGCCGGATTATAATTTGAAAAAAACAAAACATGAATGAATTCCTATGCACACTGCACATATCCTATTTATAGTGCAAAAACCACTTAAAACAATACAATAATTAAAATGAAGAACAATTTTAACAAATATAAATTTATTAGTATTTAATTGGGAAGTTTGGGCCTGCTTTTGGCTGATAAGATAGGATTGTTGTTGTTGTTGTTGTTGTTGTTGTTGTTGTGTGCTTTCAAGTCATTTCAGACTTAGGTTGACCTTGAGCGAGGGCCAGGTAAATGACCTTGGAGGGCCGTATTCGGCCCCCGGGCCGCAGTTTGAGGACCCCTGCTCTAGATCCTCCAGTGCAGTTCTATCTTATGCTTTTGTATCAAGTATAGTCAAAATATAAAGTTTGTTTTTAGCCACATTATCAGATATTGATGAAAGGTCAATATCTGCATTAATTTGTCAATGAAGGGTCTAAAACGTGCTTGCTAGTACCTGGTAACAAATGGGCTGCAATTCATTGCAAGCTCTTGATGGAATAACTTGGCTAGCCTTAACAGTGCTATAAGTCTACTTTTTCCCTTCCCTTTTCTGTACTGAAACAAAATGGCTCAACTATCTCTATTGACTCAGGGCCCTTCCAGACAGTTCCTATATTCCAGGATTTGAACCCAGGTTTTCTATTTTTCTCAGATTATCTGGCAGTGCAGACTCATATAATCCATTTTAAAGCAGAACATCTGGAATCAGATCCTGGGATAAAAGACCTGTCTGGATGAATGAACAATACACTTTACATTGAGAATAAAAAAGAAATATAAAAAGTGGGGGACATCTGATCCCCCCTGAAGGAATATAAACATGTGGCCCCTCCCAGATATGACTACACCACAGTCACCTACGGACCCACCACCAGGGCACTACACTTGGAGGACCATCTTCCTTGGACTACGAGGGATTGCCTAAGTTAAGTTACACTACAACCCCCATTTGGAACAGAAAATTTTTATGTTAAAATAGTGAAATTATAAATGAAAAACACGTCTCATAAGTCTCAGGAAATCCTGCCAATGAGAATTGTAGCTTGATACGAGTCCTTATTGTTCAACCATAATTGTATGCCAACTTGTATGTTTTATTTCCTGCAGAAAATGCTGTTCCTATACAAAATTATTTCAATGCAAATTTTATACAGGAGTCCCACTCTATGAATAGTCTTTGAAAATAGTTCATATTTCCAAGACTTTCCCACAGAGGGAAGTAAATTGTTAAAATACCTTTAAGCATAAAAATTTGTATGTTTTTTTCCTGCAGAAAATGATGTTTCTATGCAAAATTATTTCAATACAAATTTTATACAGAAGGAGTCCAACTCTGTGAATAGTCTTTGAAAACAGTTCATATTTCCAAGACTTTCCCACAGAGAGAAGAAAATTGTTAAAATACCTTTAAGAACAAAAATTGTATGTTTTTTCCTGCAGAAAATGATGTTTCTATGCAAAATTATTTCAATACAAATTTTATACAAAGGAGTCCAACTCTGTAAATAGTCTTCGAAAACCATTCTGATTTCCAAGACTTTCCCACAGAGGGAAGAAAATTGTTAAAATACCTTTAAGAACAAAAATTGTATGTTTTTCCTGCAGAAAATGATGTTTCTATGCAAAATTATTTCAATACAAATTTTATACAAAGGAGTCCAACTCTGTAAATAGTCTTCGAAAACCGTTCTGATTTCCAAGACTTTCCCACAGAGGGAAGAAAATTGTTAAAATACCTTTAAGAACAAAATTGGTGGAGAACGACATCCTTAGGGTCTATCATTCCTGGCCATGGGCCAATAGATGTTTACAAAATGTGGAGGGCCATCATGTTCCCCACTTTGGTTTTACTGAGTTCAATCTGCCCTTCATAGCTATGGATTCCACATCCACAGATTCCATCATCCACAGGCTCGCAGATATCAAAAAATATTATATAAATTAAAGCTTGATTTGCCATTTTATATAAAGGAACATGTTTAACCATGCCACTGCATACAACGGGGTTCCAGCATGCATGGATTTAGGTATCCACAGGTGGTACTAGAACCAAACCATAGTGGATACCAATCATGTATTTCCTGCTTCTTGGATGGCCCCCAAGATCTCTTCCAACTCAAGAGCTCTATGATTCAATGATTGCTGGCTTCAGTTAAGTCAGCTCACCCTTGCAACAGAGAACTAAGACCAAGCTGTTCTGCTTGCTCCTAATGCAATTGATTGGAGGTCAGTTCTGAAGCATCTTGGTATACTAATATCAACCTGCCCTGCTGTTTCTGATGTGCTGTCCTTGTTCTGAGAACAAATTTTAAAAAAGGATTCCAGTCTCCAGAGAGGGGAGGGGAGGAGAAGATTATTCAACCCTGACTCTTTCATAATCACGATCAAAGGCTGGATCCAACTCTGACTGCGACTGGTGTTTAACTCCCAAATTTGAGCTTTTATTGATTTTAAATTCCAAAGGCAAATGGCAGCCTTTAGAGAGAGAACACAAAAATTGCAATGGCAAAAAGCCCATTTCTGCAACAGTGCTGCCACCTTTCTTATTAGGCTTAACATAAAGAAGAGTGTAAGAAAATTCTCCAGGTATGCATCTTTCCTTTTGAAGATTAAGAACAGTGCTTGGAAGCACTATTTGGACTATGGCTTTTAGAATCTTTCCCCCAGGAGCTACGCTGGCTGAGGGATTGTGAAAACTGAAGTCCAAAAATAACATCTCTAAGATCTGGGAGCCTAAGGATTTTCTTTTAAACAAACTGAAGGATGCTTTGAAGGAAAACTTTGGCGTGTCTGTGTGCTTTGCAGCCATCTTGACATCTGGATCAGGTCTGTTTTGATCCAATCCATTTCCACGTGAACACAGTGCCACCACTCTTTCCCTGTACTGATCAGCACAGGCAAATAGATGGGTTGTCTCAGTGTCACCACTCCTCACCAGCCATGGAGTTCCCTGGCCATTGCAGCTGCCTCTCTTGAGGTCAGAATGGGGCACCGACATCACCAACAAGTGGGGGGGATCACTGTACCCCTTCTTGCTAGTTGCGTGGTTGCCCCATTATGACCTCAACAGGTATGACAGGCAATGGGAAAGTGGCATGGATATGTGGACAAGATAGTGGCCCCCATAAGCCATAAGCCATCAGGCATGCCTCAACACTGGCAGTCTTTAGGAGCTTGAAAACGTGGTTGTTCCAATGTGCCTTCCCAGAATAAGGAAACTCCAAGCAATTTGTCCCGAATGCACTTTATTAGAGATCTAGGATTGTCTGCATGCCCCACCTATCTTCAAAATACCTATCCTATTTCACCTGGTCATGCCCAGCATTTTTTAACAATTTTAATTATTACACTTGGCCCTGCCAAGGTTCTTTTAATGCATCATGGTGTTATTGTTAATGTTTACTGCTTGTTTATGAGTTTGTTTATTGTTGTATTGTTGTTGTTTTACTGATGTATTTGGGCTTGGCCTCTTGTAAGCTGCACCGAGTCCTTCGGGAGATGGTAGCAGGGTACAAATAAAGGATTATTATTATTATTATTATTATTATTATTATTATTATTATTTATGTGGTCTAACTCTGGCTGGGTGCCAATGTGGCATTACAAAGGGTTCAGCCCAGCAAGTGTGGTCTCCATCATGGCTGCTATGATACTAGTATGGAGCACAATGTTCTGTACTGGTCCCAGATTAAGCTGTCTGTGTAGACACAACCTAAGTGAGGTCACTTTTGTACAGGACCTCCAACATACTTGAGATGGCCCTGGTACTCCATGCTCATCTAAAGGACTGATTGCCCACTTAGAGGTGGAGTCTATGTGTGTGGTGGTGTTACAAGTGTCATCACAGTCTGACAATGGTGCACTGAAGTCAGAGTTCAGAGTCAAAACCTTGTGTCTAACTAGCAGGAAATATGGACTTCATCACACGGATGTTTGCAAGTGTCCTAGGATGCTAGCAGCACACTTCATCTATAAAGCCCCATGCAGCCCATCACACAATGCACACTCACTTCCAGCCGGGTTCTGTAGATGAACTGTGCTGCAAGCATCCTAGGATGCTCTGCCCAGAACACGTGAGGATTCCCGTTTTCTATAGGCAGCAACTGTGCCAGCATGGGGGGAAGCTGAGCAGCAACACTTCACCACATGTAATAGGGAAGCGTCACTGTGGGCAATGTGGCTCATGGGGCAACAGGATCACCCCACTGCCCCATGGATTTGCCATGGACACTGGCAAATCCCACGGACCCAACTGTAAGTGGGATGAAGTCCTTAAATAACATCTGCTAACTACCCAATGGAGCTTGTTACAGGAAATATATTCCACCACCAGCCCATTGAACCTGGCTACTTGTCCTTTTCCAGAAAGAATCCAAAGCGCTGATTATGTCCTATGAACACCTACATGGCTTTGTTCCAGGCTATTTCCATATATTAGCCCGGTTCAAATTTTAAGATTTTCAGAGGAAGGGCTTTCCCTGAGTTCCACCACCATCTCAAGCTCATTTACTAAGGACAAGAGAAAGAGCCTTGATTGATCAGCTCTCTGCTATCTTTCCTGTTGGAAGACCCTTTCTATTTGTTGTTGTTCATTCGTTCAGTCGCTTCCGACTCTTCGTGACCTCATGGACCATCCCACGCCAGAACTCCTCTTGGCCGTCACCACCCCCAGCTCCTTCATAGTCAAGCCAATCACCTCAAGGATGCCATCCATCCATCTTGCCCTTGGTCGGCCCCTCTTCCTTTTTCCTTCCATTTTCGCCAGCATAATTGTCTTCTCTTAGCTTTCCTTTCCTCTCATGATGTGGCCAAAGTACTTCATCTTTGCCTTTACTATTTAGCCTTTCTATTTAGGCTGGTCTAAAATTATGAAGTAAATGGGTGTTTTGAACAGAGGGTGATGTACTTTTATCTTTTATTTAAGTTTTAAACCATTTTCTCTGTATACTTTGTTTTCAAGTTTTGTAAATAAGATTGTTGCTGGACTTTGTTTTATTGTTTTGGTAAGCTGTTCCGAATCCCTTATTAAATACCTAAGTAATTAAGTAAGTAAGCTTATCTGGGAGTAAGTCCATTAAACATAGCAAAACCTACTTCTAAGGAGACACACATAAAACACTGCAGAGTTAACGTATCTTTACCTTCCTTTTCGGCTGGATTCACACTGCCATATAATCCAGTTTCAGAATGCAGATTAACTGCATTCTGAATCTGGATTATATGGCAATGTAGATCCAGTTTTCCTTTCCTGTTAAATTTTACTTGATTTTTTTTGTGGTTTTAGAAACTGTAGAATTAATTCAGTTTGATACTATTTGATACTGTTTAAAGTACCATGGCTCAATGCTATCATGCCATAGGAATTGTAGTATTGCAAGGCCTTTAGCTTCTTTTGCTAAAGGTTGCCAAACTGCAAATCCTAGGTTTCCATAACATTCAGCCATGGCAATTAAAGTTGTGTCAAACTGCATTAATGCCACAGTGTAAATATACTCTTAGTTAAATATTACATCAAAATCTTTTCAAATGTGTACAATTAAGATCCTTTAGAGTTTTTCCCCTAATTCTACACTTGCTCCTGTTAGTCCATTAAAGAATGAAAGGAAGCATACATGGAATTCCTTCATGCTTTCCTCCCCTCCAGACATCAACCAAACCCACTCCTGCCCAACTATATCATATGGTTTCACTCAGTTCTTTCTCTGGACATTTAAACCATTCAATTTAAAAAGCAACACAATTCCATGAGCAATGTTCTTTTCAAATAATCCCCACCTCAGGTAAATTGCTAATAACAACAGGGACAGAATTTATCGGAATTATGCACAACCACATTGCTGATATCCTTGGAAACTGGGAATTCACTTCCCTTCTTTCATAATTAGCTGTGATCGCTAGGTTTCAAAGGCAAATGTGATTTACACTGAAAATGGCTGGGATCATAGTCCCCTTTTACACTGCCATATAATCTAGATTATCTGATTTGAACTGAGTCTACAGTTTAAAGCAGATAATCTGGATTTTATATGGTAGTGTTGAAGGAGTTATAAAGATTCTTGGGGTTCACTTACAATGTAGTATTAATATGGTTTGAGTTCACTTTTACATGACCCAATGCTATGAAATCATGGGAGCTGTCATTTTTCAAGGCCACTAGCCTTCTCTGCCAAAGAATTTACATGAATTATACACAATCACATTGCTGATATGCTTGGAAACTAGGAATTCACTTTCCTTTCTCCATATTTAGCTGTGATCGTTAGGTTTCAAAGGCAAATGTGCCAAACTACAAGTCCCAGGACTCCATAGTATTGAGCCATGGCTGTCAAAGTGGTGTCAAACTGCATTAATTCAGCAGTGTAGAGCCAGTCATGACCGTTTGCACTCTTTCAAAGTTCCTGAGGTGTTATTACAATCATAGAATCAATGAGTTGGAAGAGACCTCATGGGCCATCCAGTCCAACCCCCTGCCAAGAAGCAGGAATATTGCATTCAAATCACCCCTGACAGATGGCCATCCAGCCTGTTTAAAAGCTTCCAAAGAAGGAGCCTCCACCACACTCCGGGGCAGAGAGTTCCACTGCTGAACGGCTCTCACAGTCAGGAAGTTCTTCCTCATGTTCAGATGGAATCTCCTTTCTTGTAGTTTGAAGCCATTGTTCCTTGTCCTAATCTCCATGGAGGCAGAAAACAAGCTTGCTCCCTCCTCCCTGTGGCTTCCTCTCACATATTTATACATGGCTATCATATCTCCTCTCAGCCTTCTCTTCTTCAGGCTAAACATGCCCAACTCCTTAAGCTGCTCCTCATAGGGCTTGTTCTCCAGACCCTTGATCATTTTAGTCGCCCTCCTCTGGACACATTCCAGCTTGTCAATATCTCTCTTGAATTGTGGTGCCCAGAATTGGACACAATATTCCAGGTGTGGTCTAACCAAAGCAGAATAGAGGGGTAGCATTACTTCCCCAGATCTAGACACTATGCTCCTATTGATGCAGGCCAAAATCCCATTGGCTTTTTTTGCCACCCCACATCACATTGTTGGCTCATGTTTAACTTGTTGTCCACGAGGACTCCAAGATCTTTTTCACATGTACTGCTCACAAGCCAGGCATTGTCCCCCATTCTGTATCTTTGCATTTCGTTTTTCCTGCGTAAGTGGAGTATCTTGCATTTGTCACTGTTGAACTTCATTTTGTTATAAACGCGGAGATGCCCCAATCCATTGCTTTATCCAGCCAATTTATGTTTTCTGTACTTGTTGTGTGGTAGATTACTTAACTACATCTATGTATTGCTTTCTTTCTATGGCTTCTACCCTGCCTCCACAGTTACATAAGCCAGTCATCCAGGCTGAGCAAGGGGCTACATAGGTGCTAAATGAGATGGGCAACAACTATCTAAAAGGGCTGTGGGTGCTGTTCTCATTCCCAGTCCAAACCATTAGGATTGTGGCTATAGAAAACATTACAAAAGTCCCTTAACCTGTTCATCAAATGCGGGACGGCAGCATTTCTTTCAAGAGGGTGCCACATGTACAACTTTGGCAACTTCTGGCAGACTATGTTGCATCAGAATGATGAAACATACCAAAGGGGGGGGGGGGGGGGGGGGATCTCATACCAACATTAAATCAAAATTTAAAAATTGACCCAATATGACTTTTTAAAATGGTTTTATTTTAACTAAACAGCTATTTTGGGTTTGTTTTTTTCCAAGAAAAGAAAAAGTGCCTAGAAACAGTATACTGATCAAAACATTTTGATTCACAGAAGAGACAGGTAAGAAATAATAATAATAATAATAATCATCATCATCATCATCATCATCATCATCATCATCCCAGGTGGCAGCAGGATTGCAGAGAAATAACTGGAAAAGCTGTCACGATATGAGAATTTAAAGATCGAACTGCAAAGACTCTGGCACAAACCAGTCAAGGTGGTCCCACTGGTGATCGGCACATTGGGTGCAGTGCCTAAAGACCTTGGCCTGCACTTAAACACAATCGGCATTGACAAAATTACCATATGCCAGCTGCAGAAGGCCACCTTACTGGGATCTGCACACATTATTTGCTGATACATCACACAGTCCTAGACACTTGGGAAGTGTCCGATGTGTGATCCAATTCAACAGCCAGCAGAGTGTCTGCTGTGGACTCATCTTGTTGTGTTTCAAATAATAATAATTTAGGAATGCATCCAAAGGAATAGCTGAGACATCCTATTTAACCTCTGCTCTACAATGAGAATGCTACCCAACCCCCATTGAAACCAGTGACAGGATCTACTGCAAGGAATTCCATCCATAAAGCATCCTGAGTTTTCCCATTTGAGTGCATTGTCATAGTCAGAACTCTTGAAGATTAAAGTCTTACCTGAATTGCCGCAACAAATACAGGAAAGTAATACAGCCAATGGAGCCAGCCTTGAGCTCTCTAAGCCCTCGGGAGCACTATGGTCCCTGCCAGATTCGGTCTGCTGCAAATGTCAGCAGTGGATGTGAGCTTTGACCCCAAAGTCTGGTGGCAGATCCGTTATCAGCTGAATGGAGCCAATACAACCATTTGTGTTCGGGAGAGTCCCAGAAATGAGGAACCTGGCTCCTGTTGATCAGATCATTTTCTTTAAGGCAAATCCCCCTAAATTTTCTAGTGAGATATAAAGTTAATACATGTCCCAATTATTACTTAGTTTTATATTTATAAGTGATATTTTTGACTGATACTTAACATGTCTACATTTATTTATGCTTTCCTATGTATTATGATTTGTTTTTATTTCTATCGATTTAATTTTTCCCAAATTGTCACGTGTTTATTCCTATTGTAAGCCCCTCCAAGTCCACTTGGGGAGAGGGGGTGAGATATAAATAAAGCAATAATAATAATAATAATAATTCAGAAATTGTTCCCCGTAACTTTGAGATATGGGCGCATCTATCTATCTATCTATCTATCTATCTATCTATCTATCTATTGTATTTATATACCGCTTTTCTCACCCCTGGGGGGACTCAAAGCGGTTTACACATAGATAACAGCAAAAATTCAATGCCTTACAACTACAATAGTAAAACCACACTTTAAACATAAATCATATTAAAAACAGTACATCACCAAATATATCAAAAGTTATTAAAACCATAAAACAATCTTATCCGTTGAGTCGCCATTCCAGTCCTTGTCCCACTAAAAAAGCTACATACATCTATTGTCTGAAGGCCTGATCCCAGAACCATGATTTTAATTTTAATCTAGGAATAATTGTTTTTATTGTTTTTAAAATATCTTTAAATCATAAGTTACGAGGGTCATTCATTAAAGATTTCCCCTGACCCACTTCCTGTGGACTGAGAGCAATGAAACTTGGCACAGTTATTAGTCCTTCTCTCCATAGATGCCACCTAGGGACACACACTTCTCCCATCTTTTTAAGCAACTGTAAACACCTCGCTTGTAGAAGTCGACAGGTTGCTCCAAAAGCCACGTTATGACTTCAGAAATCAGTCTCATCATTTGAAAAATGCTTGCCCTTCAAAAATAAATTCATTGTTGGAAAGAGACAGAAGTCCAATGGTAAGAGGTCAAGTGAATAAGGGGGATGCGGTAGAATTTCAGAGCCACAGAAGCATGCTTCCATTTGGGCAACATATAAGTTGTGAACTGGTGCACTGTCTTGCAGAAGGCCACATCTCTTGGTTTTGATAGCCTCCTGCAATTTCTGCAGCAGTGAGACATAGTATGTCCCAATGATCATGGTACTCTTTGCTAGGAAATCCATCAATACTATTCCGTGCTGGTCCCAAAATATTGTGAGCATGACCTTGCCTGCCGAGAGTTGGGCACGTGCCTTCTTTGGAGGTGGTGGGTCATGATGATTCCATTGCATCGACTGGACTTTAGTCTCAGGATCACAATGAGGGACGCAGCTTTCATCCTGTATGATCAGTCTGTTGAAAAAGTCCTCCTTGTTTCCATGGCACATCATCAATAAAGCCTGAGAGCATTTGACTCGTTCCTGTTTCTGGAAAGGTGTGAGCAGCCAGGGGACTCAGTGAGTGGACACCATATGCATGTGAAGATGGTCTTGGATGATTTTTTCCGTGGACCCTAGACTAATCTTGACATTTTGGGCTAAGTGGTGAATAGTTATGCTGCGATTTTCCAAAATGGCAACCTCCACTTGCCCATTATTGCCGAACTTATGATATGCTTGCAGATTGAGCAATGAGTGGCTCCATTTTACAGTACTACACGTTTCATTATTCATCACCAGCCATGCAAGTGTGAGTCATAATCCAAATATCTGGACAGCTACACAACCCTACCACTAATTTACTCTTATGTATTAGAAACCAGGCTTGGTAACTCTAGAATCCCAACAGAGAGCACAGCAAGATAGGTGCCAGTTATTTAGGACAGAGCCATTATGACTATCAGCAAAACACTTGATTTCTTCCACCATGAGTTTGAGGATCATCATGTGAGAAACAGAAATGGATCCTCATATGAGAAACAGAGGAGAGGACAATCTCACAGGCCATTACTGTTACACTATATTGCTCAGATGCTGTTGTTCATCCTCCAATGTTTTTTTGGCATCTGCCCTTCTACTAATGCACATACCTACAAAAAGTGAATGCAGAGGAAATGCTGAGTTACAGACCTTGTGAAATTGCACGCTGGTCTGCAACTGGGGCCCCATCTACACTGGCATATAAAATCCAGATTATCTGCTTTGAACTGGATTATATGGCAGTGTAGACTCTAGCCTCTTCTACACAGCCATATGATCCTGATTATCAAATCAGATAATCCACATTATCGGCTTTGAACTGGATTATATAAGTCTACACTGCCATATAATCCAGTTCCAAGCAGATGATCTGGATTTTATATGACAGCGTAGAAGGGGCCTCATATAATTTAGCTTAGTGCAGTTAATGTATATTATATGATTTGATGGTGGTGGTGGTAACTTTATTTTTGTATCCTGCCACCATCTTCCCAAAGGGACTCGGAACAGTTTACATGGGAATAATCTGGATTATATGTCAGTGTAGATCCAGTCTTAGATATCTAATGCTGTTGCTTATTTCACTCATTTAGTATATTTATAACCCACTATTTCTTCCAATATGATATTCAAGCAGTCTGCAAAGCAGACTTCCATTTGAAATGTGACCATGTCCAACTCTGCCCTGCATTTAGGTCCAACCCTGGAAAGTTTGTTGCAAAAGACTGGAAAGGTACCCAATTCAAGTACATTTAGGCTGCGTGGGGCCACACAGCATTACTCTCTACGTAAGAACCAGTGATTATCTATCAAATAATCTACAAGGACTAGAATGATAATATCACATCAGTAGCTCTCCAAGGTCTTTGGCAAAAGTTATTCCCCAGCTAGCACCCTGTGATGCTTTGAAATTAATCTGGGACCTTCTACATAAGATGCTTATGTTCTTGTTGTTTATTTGTTCAGTTGGTTTTGACCTTCGTGACCACACCAGAGCTTCCTGTTGGCCATGGCCATCCCCAGCTCCTTCAAGGTCCAGCCAGTCACTTCAAGGATACCATCCATCCATCTTGCCCTTGGTCTACCCCTCTTCCTTTCTCCTCCCCTTTTCCCCAGCGTCATTCTCTTCTCCAAGCTTTCCTGTCCTCTCAATATGTGACCAAAGTACTTCATCTTTGCCTCTAATATCCTTCCCTCCAGTGAGCAGTCGGGCATTATTTCCTGGAGGATGGACTGGTTGGATCTTCTTGTGGTCCAAGGCACTCGCAGATTTTTCCTCCAGCACCACAGTTCAAAAGCATCTATCTTTCTTCATTCAGCCTTCCTTATGGTCCAGCTCTCACATCCATAGGTTACTATGGGAAATACCTCTGCTTGAACTAGGCGGATCTTCATTGCAGTGTGATGTCTCTATTCTTAACTTAAAAAGCACATGCTGTCTACAGACATGTACTCAAAAGCCTTTGAAAAATATATTTTCCCCCCAAAAAAAGTAAATATATTTTGGATAATAGCAAATACACAATTGTCATACTAGCTGAGGGAATTCTAGGAACTATAGCCAGCCCTCCACATTTCCTGGTGTAACTTTGGGTGATTATTAGTTTATTCAGAGATTTGCTCAATAACAATCTCTCTAGAAATTGCCAGGTCCTCCAGTACAACTTTATGGTCAATGTAAGGTGTACACTGACCATATAGTGGCACTGGAGGACCTAGAAATTCCTAGAAAGTGTTCTTTCAGGTAACAAAAAATAGTGTGGGTTTTTTTGGTGCTTTTCCCACTTTTATTGGGATCCTGTGACTCTAATCCACATGAAGTTGATGACCTACTGTATAGTTAAATAAAGTACTCTTCCAAGCTCTGGATTTTCCACACCAGAATGCTAAGAGGAAAGCATTATGGGATTCAATACGCAGACTCAGTGATGATTTTTGGTTAGACCCCAAATACATAAATCCTGCTAATTGACTATTCATTTATAAAATGTATGGTTAAGTGTTGGAGCCAAGTTTTGTTTACGACCTAAAGCAATGAGCAAGTTCATATCTCAACCAAGATAAACTTATCTAAGGATGTCAGTTTTAAAAAGTCATTAAAATACATTCGCTTGAATAAAATAATTATAAAGATAGGCTAAGTGCCAACCTGCCATGAGATTATTAACCTCCCCTTGACTTTGAATGTTTATGGCTTGATATACTTAAACCAAATGACAAACGTATTTTAATTCACCTTTTCTCCCAGTACTGGATTCAATGCAGCAAACATGGTTTCACTGCACTAAGGCAAAATGCAGCTAAACCATGTTTGATACAAAAGTTAAAATGGTTAAAGATACAATTATATTAAAAATACTAAATTAAAGTATTTTATAAATACATTAAAACATGTTATAAATACATTAAAATATGTTATAAATACATTAAAACATATGTTTTATGACACATATGTGGTTTTTATGATTTTTTTTAGGGTAAAGGTATAACACACCCCATTAAAGCTTGTTTCCAGTTTTAGTGGATACACCACCTGTGCCCATTCCTAGAATTCGAAGATCAAAAGATGGTAGTGCATGCACTGGTAACCTCAAGATTGGACATCTGGCTGCAGTGCATATGCATTGGGCTACCTCTGTACCAAGTTCTAGGAGTGAGCATATTACACCCATATTAAAGTCACTCCACTGGTTGCCAATTAGTTTCCGGGAATTATATGGGTTAAAACCATATTATATAGTACTGTACATGCAGCCTCTTTCTACTAGTGGAAAAAAGTAGATGACAAGCCAACCATGCCTTCCACTGTAGGAAGTTTCACAACTTGGGAGCAACCAACAAGAAGTATCTCTTCTGCCATCTCACCAGACGCACTTGTGATAATAGGATGGAAAGAAAGTCCTTCCCTCAAGATCTTAAAGGCAAGCAGACTGACAGAGGCCATATTAATTTAAACTTCAAATAATAATAATAATAAACACGATCTGTCAACTGCAAAAGGCCACCTTACTTGGATCTGCGCGATCATTCGAAAATACATCACACAGTCCTAGACGCTTGGGAATTGTTCGACTTGTGATTTTGTGATACGAAATCCAGCATATAGATCTTGTTTGCTGTGACATACTGTGCTTTTGTGTCAGTATAATAATAACAACAATATAACTTTATTTATACCCCATCACCCTCTCCCGAAGGGATTCGGAGAGGCTAACATGAGGCCAAGCCCAAATAAAATTACAATGAAGCAAAAAACATATAAAAAACAATAACATCACATAAGATACTTCATAGTAAAATAAAAAATAACAAAATCATAATAGAAACACATGATAAAATGGTAATAGAATTAGACAAAGAGAGTGAGGCCCTTGACTAAAAAGGAATAGAAATTGATAAAACACATAGGTGAGATAGATAGAAGTGCTATGATTTAAGATGAGGCTTGGACAGGGATAAAACTTCAACTGAGAGATAAGGAGAAGAACATCAGAAAGACAAGTTGGACTTGGGACAGGGCATGGCATGGAAATTGGTAGTTCAGTTCCCAAAGGCACACTGGAAAAGCCAGGTTTTTAAACTTTTTCTAAAGGCTGTCAGGATAGGTGCCTGTCTAATCTCCCTGGAAAGTGTGTTCCAGAGCTGGGGGAGGGGGGGGGGACACAATGGTGAACTCGCTTTTCATAGAGTCATAGAATCATAGAATCAAAGAGTTGGAAGAGACCTCATGGGCCATCCAGTCCAACCCCCTGCCAAGAAGCAGGAATATTGCATTCAAATCACCCCTGACAGATGGCCATCCAGCCTCTGTTTAAAAGCTTCCAAAGAAGGAGCCTCCACCACATCCCGGGGCAGAGAGTTCCACTGCTGAACGGCTCTCACAGTCAGGAAGTTCTTCCTCATGTTCAGATGGAATCTCCTCTCTTGTAGTTTGAAGCCATTGTTCCGTGTCCTAGTCTCCAAGGAAGCAGAAAACAAGCTTGCTCCCTCCTCCCTGTGGCTTCCTCTCACATATTTATACATGGTTATCATATCTCCTCTCAGCCTTCTCTTCTTCAGGCTAAACATGCCCAGCTCCTTAAGCCGCTCCTCATAGGGCTTGTTCTCCAGACCCTTGATCATTTTAGTCGCCCTCCTCTGGACACATTCCAGCTTGTCAATATCTCTCTTGAATTGTGGTGCCCAGAATTGGACACAATATTCCCTCGTCTCCACAAGCCGTGCCTGTGATGGAGGCGGGAGCAAGAGCCTCCGCCGAAGATCGAAGAGATTGCACAGGTTCATAGGAGGAAATGCGATCACGAAGATAGGTGGGTCCCAAACCGTTCAGGGCTTTGTAGGTGATAACTTGCACCTTGAATTGGGACTAGAAAATGAATGGCAGCCAGTAGAGCTCCTTAAACAGGGGTGTTGACTGCTCCAAAACAAGAAATGTAATATGTGGAAGAAAGATAATGTGTCTCGTTTTTGCTTGTCAAGCATTGTGGAGAAGTCTTAAAATGTTTTTAAATGTTTTAAATGCTTATTCTGTATTAATTTAAATTTTACAGGATTGTATGTGTTTTAAGGCATTAAATAATTGTCTATATGTAAGCTGCCTTGAGTCCCAATTCGGGGTAGAGAAAGGAAGGGTATAAATAGGGTAAATCAATCAATAAATAAGTCTGCCATCTAATTACAATTAAGCTTGGAAAGGGTACTTATTTGGGATACAACTTTTAAAATCTCCCAGCACTACCTCTGTGGCGAGGGAATTCTGTCTGAAACAGGGGTCTTCAAACTAAGCCCCGGGGGCCGGATACGTCCCTCCAAGGTCATTTATCTGGCCCTCGCTCAGGGTCAACATAAGTCTGAAACTACTTGAAAGCACACAACAACAACAACAACAACAATCCTATCTCATCAGCCAAAAGCAGGCCCACACTTCCCATTGAAATACTAATAAGTTTCTATTTGTTAAAATTGTTCTTCATATTAATTAGTGTATTATTTTAAGTGTTTTTTGCACTACAAATAAGATATGTTTAGTGTTCATAGGAATTCTTTCTTCTTTTTTTTTCAAATTATAATCCGGCACTCCAACAATTTGAGGGACTGTGACTTGGCCCTCTGTTTAAAAAGTTTGAGGACCCGTGGTCTAGAACAACAATCTATCTTTCCCGGTTGTGGCAAGAATACAGCTCCCTTGCTATGTCCCACACAAAAACAAACCAGAAAGTCTAATATCAGCACTAGAAGCCTGTATGGGCATTTTCTTTGGGCATAAAGCCTATCAGAGGAACTGCATGCTCTCCCATGACCAATAAGGCCAAACCTGATTGTGCCACATTCACTTGCACTCAACTCTGTATCTTCTTTAGAATTAGCAAGTCATGGACATGACAACATTTATTTTTCTTGCACGTTTCCTCTAAAAGGCTCAAGGCAACAAACCTCCCCATCACCACCACTATAACTTCTTAGCAGTCTGATGAAGTAAGTCAGGCCGAAGAGAAATGAGCCATAGGGCATCCGGTTAATTTCTTTGCAGAAGATACTGGAGCCTAACTCTCCCAAATCCCACCACTGCACTATCTCAAAATTTAGCCAGAGCAGAATGTAAAATTCTGAATTACACAACTCCTATACCCATATGACCATTATCCATGGGTTTGTCTATCCATATCCAACAAAGCATGTCCACTTTAAAAATGTCTAGATCTTTAAGGTCATTCTATGGAATGAAGGACCTAGGCTCCATCTACACTGTGATATAAAATCTAGATTATCTGCTTTGAACTGGATTATATGGCAGTGTAGACTCATATAATCCCGTTCAAAGCAGATAATCTGGATTTTACATGACAGTTTCTCAAGAAGATACTTCTTTAATAATTTGCTAGGGCCTTCAGGGTGACTCCATGGCAACATCTAATGAAAGTTACTCATTTCAATTTGTGTTGTTGATTCGTTCAGTCACTCTGCCTCTTGGTGATATTATGGACCATCCCACACCAGAGCTCCCTGTCGGCCGTCACCACCACCAGCTCCTTCAGAGTCAAGCCAGTCACTTCAAAGATACCATCCATCCATCTTGACCTTGTTCGGCCCCTCTTCCTTTTTCCTTCCATTTTTCCCATCATCATTGTCTTCTCTAAGCTTTCCTGTCTTCTCATGATGTGGCCAAAGTACTTCATCTTGGCCTCTAATATCGTTCCCTCCAATGAGCAGTCAGGCTTTATTTCCTGAAGCATGATCTGGTTGGATCGTCTTGCAGTCCAAGGCACTCACTCATTTCAATAGTGTTCACTAGTATCCATATTTTCTATTTTCTCAGTGAATTCAAGAACATATCCACAATGAATATGGAAGTCACATTGTACTTCCAAAACACATGCTATATTTTTCTATATTCTCACAGGACCATTGTATCCATAGAGTTTTGAAGCCGTCAAGAGAATGCCAAACTAAAAATTTAGATATCTTTGAGAGCTCTGTCCCTGAAGAATTATTAACCTTCTCTGAAAGCATGAAATAAAGAAATACAGAGTGATGTAATTTAATGTTTGGGGATCTATCAACCCATTACTTAAGCCTCTTCAGGATTCTGAGCTAATAAAGCATCAGATAGAGTGTTCCTTTAATTGGCTCATGAGCTCACCATAAATTGAAGAGCCTCCTACAAGTCAAGCCATATTTTTTAACTGACATTACATTTTATCCTCATAAAACCGTGAAGCATCCAGAGGCAATTTTATGGTGCCCCTCCATAAAAGTTGAACTCTCAAATGTCATCAGTGAAGACTGGTGATGAGCATCAATCTGAAAGATTATTTTATGTTCCAGGAAGAAGGGCTATGTTTCGCTTTCAGAAATAGCAAACATTCTGATGAGAAGATATTTAGAAAAGATCATCTCTAAAGGTGGTACATAAGATTGCTGGTAATACAACATGGAGAGAAGAACTGACCGTATGCTTCACCAATCAATGATGGATGTAATACCGTAAATTGTGATGATGCAGCCAGAAAGCCACTATTAAAGACATCATTGACTGAGACGCTCTAACTCATCCAAGATGTAATTTGCTTTTTGTGTGTAATGAGATCTCCAATATTCCAAACCGCACACTTTCCCAACACTCAAATGCTGCCATCTATTGTGGATGAAAAAAAATCAGGTCTGATCAAGGAAACGCAAATCCCATAGTCAATTAATAATGCCCAGCCTTTTTTTGTTTTGGTTTTTCTATTTATTAAGATCAGCAAAATTAAACTCCAAGAAAATTAAACTGAATTTCAACATCAGTCCTCCAGATGACAAGACCAGAGTAATGTTTTTCATTTTTAGACTGTACAATTGTAGAAATAAATGCAACTGTTTCTCTGTGGCAATGTAAAATAATCCACAAAACCCTTTAATTCCTTGGAAGCCGACCAAAGCGTTCTTTAAAAACAAGTTGCCTAACATTATTGTTCTTTCGCTGCGATTCAGCACAGAAACAGGAACACATCTGGTGAATTCCAGGGAGCTTTCATACTTCTTACAGGGAACAGGGAGGCCCAGCAGAACTGGCCAGAGATCCATCAAGCTAAATAGCTACTAGATATGATGTTTGCATACTAACTCCAAAATCAGAGGCAACATGCTGGTCGCTCCAATTATCACTGGGGTTCCCATCTACATTGACTATATAATGTAGTACCACAATGTAGTTTAACTACTGGCGCTTTCACATAGCCATATAAAACAGTATACCAAGGCAGAAAATCTCACAATATCAGCTTTGAACAGGGGGCCCTTCCATACAGCCCTATATCCCAGAATATCAAGGCAGAAAATCCCACATTACCTGAATATGGACTCAGATAACCAGTTCAAAGCAGATATTGTGGGATTTTCTGCCTTGATATTCTGTGATATAGGGCTGTGTGGAAGGGACTTGGGTTATATGGCTGTGTGGAAGGACCCCCAGTGAGTTTCTGTGGCTGGGTTATCTGAGTCCAGATTGCCATATATTCCAGTTCAAAGCAGATAAAGTGAGATTTTATTCAGCTGTTTGGGAGGGGTCAACATTGAACTTCATTTTATGAGCCTACACTGCAAAATAATGCAGTTCGGTGCAGTTAAACTGCGTTATATGGCAGTATAGATGGGGTCTGGGTCAATGAATCTACTCTGGATTTTAATATGCATTTTAATGGAGCCACCCAGAGTGTTGGACTAAGTTTGAGGACAGATTGAGCACTCTGAAGAGCTCCTTATAGCTCAGACTAAAACTCAGGCTGGATTCACTATGGCTGGATCCACACTGCCCTATATCATAGAATCATAGAATCATAGAATCAAAGAGTTGGAAGAGACCTCATGGGCCATCCAGTCCAACCCCCTGCCAAGAAGCAGGAATATTGCATTCAAATCACCCCTGACAGATGGCCATCCAGCCCCTGTTTAAAAGCTTCCAAAGAAGGAGCCTCCACCACACTCCGGGGCAGAGAGTTCCACTGCTGAACGGCTCTCACAGTCAGGAAGTTCTTCCTCATGTTCAGATGGAATCTCCTCTCTTGTAGTTTGAAGCCATTGTTCCGCGGATCTGATCCTAGATTATCATCATTTTATCACAGATTATCTGGCAGTGCAGACTCACATAATCCAGTTCAAATGATATAATCTGGGATCCGATCCTGGGATACAGGGCAGTGTAGATCCAGCCTATCCCACTGATCCGAACCACAAACCCCTCTGACGTTTCATGGTTGAGAGATCCAATTCTATTTTACTTTGATGGCACGCCTTCCCTCCTTGTATATATTTAGTACTAGCCGTCCCCTGCCACTCGTTTCTGTGGCCCACATGGGGGTTCTGTATGGGAGGTTTGGCCCAATTCTATCGTTGGTGGGGTTCAGAATGCTCTGTGATTGTAGGTGAACTATAAATCCCAGCAACTACAACTCCCAAATGTCAAGGTCTATCAAGGTCTATCAAGGTCTATCATTGGTTCTATCATGAAAAAATGGGAAAGCGTATTAAACTGCAAAACTTTCTTTTTGCAAGACATCCAGCAGCACATTTTGCTATAGTTTTTCAATGAATATCTCATATAGTCTCACAGCCAATTCAACATAGTTTGCGGCAGCCACAAAACTGAGTTTCTGGAAGATAACAACTACTTCCAAAGTAAGTGCTGCACAATTAAACAAGAAATAACACTTTCAAACCAGGAACAGATTTCTTTTTCAAATCTTGTTACATAATGCTATATAGACTGAGCGTTGGACTTCAACTTTGGAAACTGGGTTTGCAATTCCTGGAAGGAAATCCATTGGGTGACATTAGGCATGTCACACTTTCTCAGCCTCAGAGGGAGGTGGTGACCAACTCCATCCCAAGAAACCCCTGAAGTTTCTGGAGTATAAAAACTACTTTCAAAGTAGGTATCATACAGTTAAACAGGAAAAACCACTTTCAAACAAGGAACTAATAATTTTCCAAAATTGTTTACATAGTGTTGTATTAATAAATAGTCCAGAAGATACAAGGATATTTTTTCTACCATATAAAATATTCTGAAATTCCAATACTTAAAATTACTGAAGGGTAATATTTATATTTGCCTGCTTATTAGGGCAATGCAATTGTCCATGTATTCAGAAGCTTGGGAACTTCCAACAAATATAGACTGATTGACTAATGGCAGGGTGGAAAAATATCCCTGTTTCCTAACTCTATCAACAAAAGCTGAGCATCAAAAGAAATTGGAGGAGAAAGACATATAGGGATTCTTCAAATTCTTCAGCAAGACATTTGCTAACACACAAGAACAAGATAAAGAAACTTGAAAGGGTTATTCCAAAAGAAGAGACATCCACCAGAAACCAAAAGTTTTTGCATTGTTTGAAAACAGAGGCCAAAGATAAGATATAAATCTAATATTCAGTGTACAAGACACAAGAGCACATGTGCTCAGCATTTTAGTCCATCTTATAGGCTGGATAAAGAAGGACTCAGATTGAATAGCACATCAATGGAACTGATTTCTAATTTAAACTGGAGTAATGCCTTGGACCGAGAGAAGATCCAACCAGTCCATACTTCAGGAAATAAAGCCCAACTGCTCATTGGAGGGAAGGATATTAGAGGCAAAGATGAAGCACTTTGGCCACATCAAGAGAAGAAAGGAAAGCTTAGAGAAAACAATGATGCTGGGGAAAATGGAAAGAAAAAGGAAGAGGGGCCGACCAAGGGCAAGATGGATGGATGGTATCTTTGAAGTGACTGGCTTGACTCTGAAGGAGCTGGGACGTGACGGCCTACAGGGAGCTCTGGCATGGGATGGTCCATGAGGTCACAAAGAGTCTGAAGTGACTGAATGAATGAACAACAACAACAAAGCATGCATTTATACTTTCTACATTACTGTTTCAGTGAAAAAAATAAATTATATATATATCAGGGGTCCCTTGATGTTAGAAACCAATTGGATTGGCATGCATAGTGTATTCCTACATCAGGAGGAGGGAATGTGGAGCAACATGCATTCTGACAAAACAATACTACCATAACATGGAATATCTAAACGGCTTGTTCATTTTGGCTGAACCTTGATCTATTTCTGCTGACTAAATTCTGAGAGGCCCATGGATCCATTTTCGTGCACCATCCGAAAATGGACAGGTTGCTGAATAGCCATTTCTAGTCCTCAACTGAAACATCCAGGAAGATCTGGCCCATTAACAGGAATGGGAAACTTACGAGGCTCCCCTTTCCATTCCTGGGATCCTTTCCTTTCTTAAAAGGCTGGTTGAAAAGAAAAAGCAAGAACCAGAAGCAATACATGCTTGCTTGTAAGGGAGCCTGGGCTTGAGCAACTAGGTTAAGGAAGCATCCTTCCTGGGACCTTTTTCTATTTTCCTTTCAAGGGAATCTGGGTTTGAAGAACGAGGTTAAGGAAGCATCCTTCCTGCAACCCTTTTCTAGCTTCCTTTCAAAAGAGTCTGGGTTTGAAGAACTGTGTTAAGGAAGCATCCTTTCTAGGACCATTTCCTATCTTCCTTTCAAGCGAGTCTGGGTTTGAAGAACAGAGTTAAGGAAACATCCTTTCTAGGACCATTTCCTTGGACTCAGCTTGTGTAAGACACCACACAGCATTCTTGTATTCTGATTGGCCCAACAGGCAGGGCTCACAGGAGACGCTGTGATCGGCTGCCACGTGGTCCCATAATAGCCAAAAATGCCTGACTGTTGGGCCCTTACCATTACAGCCATCTGACCAGACCGAACAAGTCGGCTTGGCTGAAGAGAACCGACCACTCCGAATAAATACACAAGCCTAATATCTTGGGAGATGTACAAGGGGTATTTTTTAAGTAAGGTCCGTTGGAACATAAGTACACAACGAAAGTTTATTTCAGAAAAGTAAATTTATTTTCAGAAAGTACATACTTCACTCTATTTTTCGACATAGTTGCCAAGTTTGTTCAAACACTTATCATACCTCTGAACCAATTTTAAAATACCCTCTTCATAAAAACTTGCCGCCTGCTCTGATAACCAAATCGTCTGTAATCAAAGAAGGGTGACCGGAGCAGTCCTCATCATGGATGTTGTCACGGCCATCTTTGAACTGTCGTACCCACTTACGCACTTTGCTTTCACTCATAACAGTATCACCGTACACTTCACAAATCTGTCGATGAATTTCTGCAGCAGGCAGGTTCCTTGCTGACAAAAACCGTATCACTGAGCGAACCTCACATGCGGCGGGTGAGTTGATAGTCTTAAACATTTTTAAAGCACAGAACAGAACCGTACAGGTTAGCTACAGAGCGGAAACTGAGCACAGTTGTTCCCGAGGCATGCCGTACACGACGCACATGCTCGTTGCGGTATGCGCGCGAACTACTAGTGTCTAAAACAAAACGGACCTTACTTAAAAAATAACCCTTGTATATGTGAACAATCACACAGTATCATTCTTGCATGAACCAATTTCATAGCAAAAACCTTGGTCTAAATACCCTAAACACACCAAATTGATAGGGTCTGAAGGCAGATAAAGATACACAAACTACCTTAAAGGGCTGCTTGAAAAGAAAAAGCAAGAACCAGAAGCAACACTTTTTTTTTTGCCCACCACACTGTACAGAAGCTTTGTACAGATTCCCCAAAATCCCATGCAAAGCAACACTATCAACCTCTGGATTCCCTTCTCTACTGAGCACCACACTGGCACTCAGATGTACCCCCAAATAGGTTAAGACAGGATTAAATATGCTTTTGTGCCATGCATTAAAAGAGAGGTGTCCAGAATGTTTAGTTAATCATTACAAACACTGCAGACCAAATGAATATTTTCAGTGTAAATACACTGGCTTATTGCTAAATCCTCAGTGTAGTGACTTTTGGAGTTATTAGAGATTCCTAGAAAAAAATACTATTCACTCCCAAATTATCATTTGTTGCCGTTGTTGGGGGTGCTGAAATTGTTAGCGAGTAATGCCAACCCTAGGGAAACCTTTTTGCAGGGCTTTCTTGGTAAAATTTGTTCAGAGAGGGTTGGCCATCACTTTTCTCAGGCCCCTTCTACATTGACAGATAAAATCCAGATTATCTGCTTTGAACTGGATTATATGACAGTATACATATAATCCAGTTTAAAACAGATAATGTTGATAATCTGGGTTATATGGCAGTGTAGAAGGAGCCTCAAAGATGGAGAAAGCATAACTTTCCCAGGGTCCCCCAAGGTTTTCCATAGCTAAGTGAAGATTTCACGTATGATTTCCAGTGTCGTAATGCTCAGAACATTACACCACATTGGCTTCCAATTCTGAGTACTGCCTACAGTTAATTGGCGAAGGTAGGTAGTCCCCTGACATTAAGTCCAGTCATGTCTGACTCTGGGGTGTGGTGCTCATCTCCATTTCTAAGCCGAAGAGCCAGCGTTGTCCATAGACACCTCCAAGGTCATGTGGCCGGCATGACTGCATGGAGCGCCATTACCTTCCCGCCGGAGCGGTACCTATTGATCTACTCACATTTTGCATGTTTTCGAACTGCTAGGTTGGCAGAAGCTAGGGCTGACAGCGGAAGCTCATGCCGCTCCCCGGAATCGAACCTGCAACCTTTCGATCAACAAGCTCAGCAGCTCAGTGCTTTAACTCACTGCGCCACTGGGGGCTCTTTGGCTGAAGCTTTGTCTAATTGATTGTGTTAATGATTTGCGCATTAAACATTTTAGAAGTGTGCAAACATCTTTGATTGTATGCATGCTTCCAAAAGAAGTTGCAGCACATGATTTCCATTTTCTCCTTTCGACAGCACCTCTCAACAGCCTGTTAAAAATGAAAACCAGACTTTATCAGGAAATGCACTCTGGACCCTGGCATTGGGACTGTGATTGACTTCAGTTTGTTTTTCCAGAAAAATGTGCCCCTAAAGCAGCTCTAACCCACATCTACAGACAGGCTGTCTTTCTCACGTAATGCATTAACCCCCTTCAACAGGACTGGCGTCTACCATTTTTCACTCATCCTCTTTGTGTCTCATTTTTCTTTTACAGGCCTTGACATAAGATCACATGTTTTCATTGCAGAACTAGTCCTGTAGAAGTGCAAAAGGAGCAGACTTTTCCCCCGTGCGACTCATACATTTGAAAAAAAGGAACCAAAAATATTCAAGAGAACCTCTCTTAAATGCTACAAAAAAATGATTGCAAACTCACTCACTTGCTTAATGCTAAAGCAATAATGAACACAATTGTTTGCTTATGAGGAATATAGTTTAGGCTCCTAAAATACAAAGACCGCATCTACACTGTCATATAATCTGATTTCAGATTATCAGTTTTGAACTGGAT
Organism: Anolis sagrei ordinatus; assembly: GCF_025583915.1. Taxonomy (NCBI): domain Eukaryota; kingdom Metazoa; phylum Chordata; class Lepidosauria; order Squamata; family Anolidae; genus Anolis; species Anolis sagrei. The sequence goes on along the minus strand of NW_026845477.1, from coordinate 149,377,710 downwards.
TATATGGTAGTGTAGACTCAGGGGCTTTCCACACAGCCATATTGTTCAGGAAATCAAGGGAGAATAATCCACAATATCTGATTTGAACTGGGTTATCAGAGTCCACACTGCCATATAATCCAGTTCAATGAGGATTTTATACAGCTGTCTGGAAAGGGCCTCATATAATCCAGTTCAAAGCAGATAATCTGGGAAGACATGAGAATACCCAGAAGATATATAGATGCAGATATATAGATGTGGATACTAGGCCTGGGTAACAACGGAAAAATTTGTTTCTAAAATCGATTTGTATTTGGGGGTTTTTTTTTGTTTCGATATTTAAAATAATTACAAAATTTTCCTTTTAAAAAGTTCGATATTTACGAAATTTCGTAAATGGTAAAAAATTAACGAATCGATTTCCGAAACAATAACGAATCGATTCGTTAATGGCGGACGCGACCGCGAAATACGCTAAAAAACCTCCAAAACCTTCTGAAGCTCCCCTCTCCTCTGTTGTTGACTGTTGGTGTGATATTATAATTTTTTTTCACTAATTAAACCATAAAACTGGCCCGAGACATGCGGAAATAATAACGAAACGACCTCAAAACAATAACGAAACGAATACAATATCGAAATACGAAGCATTTACAAAACGTTTTTGAAAATTCGTTTTTTTAAATAATTGCTCCAGAATGGTTCGTTATCGTTTTGTAATTGAAAAAATTAATGAATTATTAACGAATTACGAATTAACGAAACGAAACCGCCCAGCCCTAGTGGATACATATTTTCATCCTGACATGTCAAGAAGTAGATATATCTTCATCTAGATGCAGAGGCAGCCCTGGGTAATTTTCAATGGTAAGCAAACAGTATTTTGGCGCCCCCGCCCAACCAATCACTGATATATATTTTCTGTTAGTCGTGGGAGTTCTGTGTGCCATATTTGGTTCAGTTCCATCATTGGTGGAGTTCAGAATGCTCTTTGATTGTAGGTGAACTATACATCCCAGTAACTACAACTCGCATATGTCAAGGTCTATTTTCCCCCAAGAGCGCCTCAAGAGCGCCCCTGGGCAAAATCAACTATACTGCAAATGCTTACTTTGTGTAATGGGTTGAGCCGCCCCTGTCTAGACGAGCCATGTTTCCTAAACTTCCAGAGTTTTTGGATGTCAGCTCCCAGAACTCCTGACTGTTGCCAAAGCTGGCTGGGGCCTCTGGGAGTTGAAGTACAAAAAAGCTGGAAGACCACTGTTTGGAAAAAACTGGCTGGATCTACACTGCACCATATCCCAGGATCTGATCCCAGATTATCTGATTGGAACTGGATTATATGACGACGTGCCTATGTGATTGTGATGATGACGATGTTGTATTGTAATATGTTTTTAGTTGTGTAATGATGATGCATTGTGTGGTTTGTATTTTTGTATATGAACACATGTTGTGAACTGGATCTGAGTCCCTCTTGTAGGTGAGAAGATCGGTATAGAAAATTTTTAAATAATAAATAAATAAATAAATTATATGAGTCCATACTGCCAGAAAATCTGGAATAAGCAGATAATCTGGGATCAGATCCTGGGATATATATATAGGGCAGTGTAGATCTAACCACTGATCTAGAACATCAGAGAATATGGAACAGTTGCATTGAAGTTTGATTGTAGTTACTGGCAGATCATTTCTTACCTTGGCAAGACGACATAAAAGAATTTCCATTTTAGAAACAGAATTGTAGCACAAGAGTGCCTGGCTTCCTGTAACAAGATGCTCCCTAAAACTGGAATAATATGATTGCTAGTTCAAAACAGTGTGCTTTCAATCAGTTTCTAATTCATGGAGGCCTTAAGGTAAACCCATCAGAGGGTTCTCTTAGCAAGATTTGTTCAGGAGAGGAGACTTGCCTTTGCTTTCCTTTCTGGCTGAGAGTGTGTGACTTGTTCAACAACACTCATTTATTAGTCATTTATTATCTATACCCTAACTGGCACAACTTGGGGATCACAACCTGATACAGTGAAGACATCGGCCCTTGCGCTTTGCTACTCTGCTACTGACAGGGGCGGCTCAACCCATTACGCAAAGTAAGCATTTGCAGTATAGTTGATTTTGCCCAGGGGTGCTCTTGGGGAAAAATAGACCTTGACATATGCGAGTTGTAGTTACTGGGATGTATAGTTCACCTACAATCAAAGAGCATTCTGAACTCCACCAATGATGGAATTGAACCAAATATGACACATAGAACTCCCACGACTAACAGAAAATATATATCAGTGATTGGTTGGGCGGGGGCGCCAAAATACTGTTTGCTTACCATTGAAAATTACCCAGGGCCGCCTCTGCGTCTAGATGAAGATATATCTACTTCTTGACATGTCAGGATGAAAATATGTATCCACATCTATATATCTGCAGTTGTAATCCAAACCACCTGGAGGGCCGAAGTTTGCCCATGCCTGGCCTACATGGAGGATAGTGAGCTTTAAATATTTTTTAAAATAGTATTTATTGTATTTTAACTGTATATCCACTCACAAATATTTAATTGGGTTTTTTTTTACTATATTTCTTCCATTTTCCTATATAAATATCCTATATAGACATCCCCAAAACCGAGGAATTGCAGAGGTATTTTTGTCAGTGATTGGTGGTACGAAAATAGGGTGCATCTCACCATTGAAAAACTGTGTCTTACAATTGAAGAAATAAATGTTGTCCTATTTAAAGTGTTTATTAGGTTGTGTTATATGACGGTTACATGCCTTGACTCTCTATGGGGAGAAAGGTGAGATAGAAATAATTGTTGTAATTATTACACTATGTAACTGAAATGCATATGTGTTAAGTACACTATTGAACTGATTACATATGGAACACAATTCTGTTCCTGTGTTACAAATGCCGTTTCCTAATTGGTTCTGTCATCAAAACATGGAAAACTTTTATTAAACTGCAAACACTCTGTTTTCGTGGGACATCCTGCAGCACATTTTGGTAGTTTTTCAATGAATATCTCATAATTGAGTCTCAACCAATTCAACCGAGTCTGTGGCAGCCACAAAAATGAAGTTTTGGGGGGATAACAACTACTTTTAAAGTAAGTGCCACACAATTAAACAGAAAATAACACTTTCAAACCAGGAACAGAAAAAAATTCAAATTTCGTTACATAATGTTATTATTTTGTCCCTAACAAACATACAATGGGCTCTTGGTTTTTCCTGAAATTTGGTTCCAGGATTGGATGCCTTTAGGATATTTTTGTCACTAAATACAAACAATGTGTCCTTGTGTTGTCAAAATCTTTCATGGCTGGAATCATTGGGTTACTGTGAGTTTTCCAGGCTGGGTTGTTGTAGTTTTTTTCGGACTATATGGCCATGTTCTAGAGGCATTTTCTCCTGATGTTTCGCCTGCGTCTATGGCAAGCATCCTCAGAGGTAGTGAGGTCTGTTGGAACTAGGAAAATGGATTTATATATCTGTGGAAAGACCAGGGTGGGACAAAGGAATCTTTGTCCTGGTTATTCCACAGATATATAAACCCATTTTCCTACTTCCAACAGACCTCACTACCTCTGAGGATGCTTGCCATAGGAGCACACAAAACATCAGGAGAAAATGCCTCTAGAACATGGCCATATACCCCGAAAAAACCTACAACAACCCAGTGATTCCGGCCATGAAAGCCTTCGACAATACATTTTCCAGGCTGTATGGCCGTATTCAAAAACTCTAAAATCAAAACAGTAAATAAAGAACAACACTCAGAAAACAGTGGAATTCCAGACAGGAAACAATCTCCCAACTAACACCTCCCAATAAAGGATTCCCCCAGGCAGGAAGCAGCCAGGCTTTGAAGCTGCAAGGCTATTCAATGCTAATCAAGTTGGCCAATTGCAACATTCACACTTGCCTCAAGCAGACAAGAGTTCTTTCTCCCACCCTGGACATTCCACAGATATATAAACCCCACTTACCTAGTTTCTAACAGACCTCACAACCTCTGAGGATGCCTGCCATAGATGTGGGCAAAATGTCAGGAGGGAATGCTTCTGGAACATGGCCATATAGCCCAGAAAACTCACAGCAACCCAATGTATCCTTACAACCTTACACATATGGAAGCCTGACTGCACATACATGTGTGTTCGTACACCTTCACATCACCTTACGGTGACCCCGTGGATTTCCAAGGGTTTTCTTAGGCAAGGACTAGCCAGAGGTGGCTTTGCTTGCATACATACAGCTTAAAGTAAAGCCCTAGCCTGGCAAAGACCTCCACAGACAGGCATACAGGCATTTGCCCGGCTGCTGGCTTTCATTAAGCTCTCCTTCCAAGCCGGGGTTACTCTCGGTCATTTCGTGCAACTTGGAGCTGTGTGGGTTTGTTTTTTGTCTTGTGCCTTTTTTCTGTCAGTACATCTTGCGCCTCGTCTCAGCAGCCCCAACTGGAGGCGCTTTCCGAGAAAGCAGCAGCAGAGGAAAAAAGTATTTGTGAGAGATAGAGAAAGAAAGAAAGAAAGAAAGAAAGAAAGAAAGAAAGAAAGAAAGAAAGAAAGAAAGAAAGAAAAGTGTGTGACAGAAAGGAAGGAAGACAAGTGTGAGAAAGGAAGGAAGGAAGATGTTTTATATACTGGTAACATAATCACACCTTATTTAATAAGTCTTCTTTTACTTCCATATTGATTTTATATTGTTATTTTGCCCATCTAATTTTAAAGAGATTGTTAATCTTATTACTGTTTATTGTTTGGGTTGTTTAGAGCTACTCCGAGTCCCCTTGGGGAGATGGGGCAGGAAACAAATAAAGATGATAGTGATGATGATGGTGGTGATGATGATTAGAAAAGTGTGTGTGTATATGTGTGTGAGAGAGAGAGAGAGGGAAAAAGGAAAGAAGGAAGAAAAGAAAGAAGTGTGTGAGGAAGGAAGGAAAGAGGGAGGAGGGAAGAAAAGAAAAGTGTGTGAGAGAGAAAGGATGGAAGGAAGAAAAGAAAGAAAAGTGTGTGAAAGACAGAAAGAAGGAAGGAAGGAAGGAAAAGAAAAGTGTGTGTGAGAGAGGACGGAAGGAAGGAAAAGAACAATGTGTGAGAGAGGAAGGAAGGAAGGAAGAAAAGTGAATGAGTGTGCGAGAGAGAGAGGTGTGTGAGAGAAAGGAAGAAAAGTGTGTGAGAGAAAGGAAGGAAAGGAAGAGAACAATGTGTGAGAGAAGAAGGAAGGAAGGAAAGAAGGAAAGTGTGTGTGTGTGTGTGAGAGAGAGAGAGAAGTGTGTGTGAGAGAGAAAGGAAGAAAAGTGTGTGAGAGAAAGGTAGGAAGGAAGAAAAGGAAGAAAAGTGTGTAAAGAGGAAGGAAGGAAGGAAGGAAGAAAACTATGTGTGAGAGAGGAAGGAAGGAAGGTGTGTGTGTGTGTGTGTGAGAGAGAAGTGTGTGAGAGAGAGAGAGAAAGGAAGGAAGAAAAGTAAGAAAAGTGTGTAAACAGGAAGGAAGGAAGGAAGGAAGGAAGGAAGAAAGGGAGGAAGGAAGGAAGGAAGGAAGGAAGGAAGGAAGGAAGGAAGGAAGGAAGGAGAAGAAGAAGAAGAAGAAGAAGTGTGTGTGAGAGAGAGAGAGAGAGAGAGAAAAGGTGTGAGAGGAAGGAAGGAAGGGAACAATGTGTGAAAGAGAAAGGAAGGAAGGAAGGAAGAAAAGTGTTTTTGAGAGACAGAGAGAGAGGAAGGAAGGAAGAAAAGGAAGAAAACTGTGTACAGAGGAAGGAAGGAAACAGTAGAGAGAGGAAGGAAGGAAAATGTGTGTGTATGAGAGAGAGAGAGAAAAGTGTGTGAGAGAGAAAAAGAACAAAAGGCGCTTTCCTCTGCTTTGTGTCTCAATACTTTCTGTATGTCTTTCTTCCCTTTCTTTTACATGCCCAATCTTTAATGTTCAATGTCAATGAAGCTTGTGGGTACACCACAGAGACATTTGGGGGAAGCTGGACAAGAAGAGTCCTGAGGGATGTGTGCTTTTCCTTTGGTGGGCAATTCCTCCATCTCCACTAGAGAACCAATGCAGCTTGACTCCACTTTTTCATTGCCAAGACTCAATGCTGTTGGGTTCCTTGGAGTTGTAGCCTAGGAGTTGTCCCTGGGAGTTGGGCAGAGAAGGCTAAAGGTGATGGAGAACTATAGGATTTCCATAGCACTGAGCTGTGGGGCTGGGACAGCTCCCCAAACGTTCCCTTTCCTAACCCAACACCGCCTTCTTCTTTGTCCTTTCCAAGCCAGAAAGGACAAAGGAGTGTGTTTTCCCCTCCTCCGCCTTTCCAGTAACTCCCATCCAAACAACCCCCCAACCTTTGGGGCTCAAGCCACTCTTGACCCCGGGTTCGAATCCCGATGACCCCAAATTGGGTCAGAAAAGCCTTGGGACACCTTGCCAACGACTCAATTCTCCCTCATTTCCCTGCCTGGAGCTAAGAAGACAAACAATTGACGGGGCAGGCAGGAGAAAGCACTCTGCACACGCTCAGAGATCCTCTGGTCTCTTTTTGTTCTCAGCACACAAAGATCCACCCGTGGGACAAAGAGGGTGAGAAGAAATAACCCCCTTCTGACTCTCCTCCCCAAGTTTGCCCCCCTCCACCCTGTTGTTATTGTTGTTGTTGTTATGATTACCTCCTCGCCAGTTTGATGGGGAGGCGATTTTTCTCTCCCTCCGGCCAGGAATTGGAAAGATCTCCCGGAGTAGATCGGGGAGCCACTCGATCGGGGGCTCCTCCGGCTTCCTTTGTGGCTCCCACCGACGCGGCTGGGGCCAAACCAGGGCCAGTCCCGGACCCGGAGCGCCTTATATAGATCCCGCCGGCGCTGCGCCGAGGAGGTTATTATCGGTCAAGCGCGGCTTCCTTTCTGCCGCTCTGTTTATGTGTGGCCGTCACTCAGCCGCGGCACGTGGAGGGCTGGGACCGCCTCTTAAAGGGGACGCGTACATTTGGGGGGGGAGAGTAGAGAGCCCCCACCAATCTCTGCTGCTGTTCTTGTTGTCATTGGGGAACTCCAAGTCCTTTCTCACCCATGGGGAACCCCCAAACGAACCTACCCCAGGATTTCTTAAGATGGAGTATGGCCACTGCCTTCCTCTGAGGCTGAGAGAGTGTGACTCGCCCAAGATCATCCAGTAGGTTTCCAAACCTGAGTGGGGATTGCAGCTCCAGTTCCCAGACCTCTGTCTATAGCGCAGTGGTCCTCAACGTTCCTAATGCCGCGACCCCTTAATAGAGTTCCTCATGTTGTGGTGACCCCCAACCATAACATTATTTTCGTTGCTACTTCACAACTGTCATTTTGCTACTGTTATGAATCGTTATGTAAATATCTGATATGCAGGATGTATTTTCATTCATACACCCAAATTTGAATACTAGTGGGGTTGTGGGGGGTTGATTTTGTCATTTGAGAGTTGTAGTTGCTGGGATTTATAGTTCACCTACAATCAAAGCATTCTGACCCCTATCAATGATAGAATTGGGCCAGACTTGGCACAAAGAACTCCCATGACCAACAGAAAATACTGGAAGGGTTTGGTGGACATTGACCTTGAGTTTTGGAGTTGTAGTTCACCTACATCCAGAGAGCACTGTGGACTCAAACAATGATGGATCTGGATCAAACTTGGCACGAATATTCAATATGCCCAAATGTGAACACTGGTGAAGTTCAGGGAAAATAGACCTTGATATTGGGGAGTTGTAGTTGCTGGGATTTATAGTTCACCTACTACCAAAGAGCATTCTGAAGCCCACCAACGATAGAATTAGGCCAAACTTCCCACACAGAACTCCCATGACCAACAGAAAATACTGTCTGTGATGGTCTTTGGCGACCCCTCTGACACCCCCTCGTGACCCCTTCAGGGGTCCCAACCCCCAGGTTGAGAACCACTGCTATAGCGCTATGTAAAAAATTTTTGATTTTTTTTCTGTTCCTGGTTTGAAAGTCTTATAAAAGGTAAACGTTTTCCCCTGACATGAAGTCCAGTCATGTCTGACTCTGGGTGTGGTGCTCATCTCCATTTCTAAGCCAAAGAGCTGGCGTTGTCCGCAGGCCCTTCAAGGTCATGTGGCCGGCATGACTGCATAGAGCACCGTTACCTTCACACCGGAGCAGGCCCGTTGCCAGGATTTCAATTCGAGGGGGGGGGCTGAGTTTGTTTCGGGGGGGTCTGAGTCTGCGTGAAAGAGGGTCTACCCTAGCAAATCTTTTATATTGTTACCCCAATACCCCCATGCATATGGGAAATATTGAGTATGGTGATCAGATCATGATATGAATAAACATGATAGTTTAAACAGTAAGGCCTTTTCGCAAACCACCATGAGAATTTCGGGGGGGCTGAAGCCCCTCAAGCCCCCCCCCGGCTACATGCTTATACTCTGGTGTGGTGCTGTGGTCATAGGCAGGGGCGGCTCATCCATTACGCAAAGTAAGCGGTCGCAGAACACTTTTTTTGCCAGGGGCGCAGAGGCGCCTCTGTAAATGCCCCTCAACCGCCACTTGAGGAGCGCCCCCTCAGCTCACAACAGCCCTAGCAGTCCGGGGGGAGCCTCGGCTTTCTTGCCTCACTGCCGGGTGATCCTCTTCCCAAAGGGGCTGGACCCTGGAGCCTCGCCTAGCCCCTCTCGTTCCTGCTCCATCCAGCCACCAGGTGCGCGAGCAGAGTCTGTGCTCAATCGTTCTCTGCGTTCGATCCCTTCCCATGACCGGCTCCCATGACCAGCTCCACCCGCCTCCTCTCCTTTCCCCAATCCGCGGGTGGTCCAAGGGGCAGAGCCACTGCACCTAGCCCGCTTCGGGTCCGGAGGCATGTGGATCTACTCACATTTGCATGTCTTCGAACTGCTAGGTTGGCAGAAGCTGGGGCTAACAGCAGAAAGTCTTATAAGCATACATATATATATAGATATACGTGTATGTACAGGGGCGGCTCAACCCATTACGCAAAGTAAGCATTTGTAGTAGAGTTGATTTTTCCCAGGGGCACTCTTGAGGCGCTCTTGGGGGAAAATAGACCTTGACATATGCGAGTTGTAGTTACTGGGATGTATAGTTCACCTACAATCAAAGAGCATTCTGAACTCCACCAATGATGGAATTGAACCAAATATGGCACACAGAACTACCACAACGAACAGAAAATATATATCAATGTTTGGTTGGGGGGGGGGGCAAAATACTGTTTCCTTACCGTTGAAAATTACCTAGGGTCGTCTCTGTGTATGTATTTATTTATTTCATATACTTGTACCCCACCCTTCTCATCCCTGGGTGGCCTCAAAGCAAACACAATTCGGTGCCATCATAATGATGAAAACCATCAACAAATTCATTAAAACAAAACATTAAATAAACAGTTGTTAAAACATGCCAATTAAACTCCGGGTTCGGTTCAATTCATTGTCACTTCGAAATTGCTTATGTCTTCTTCATACAAGCCGCTGTTCAATGGTCAAATGCAAGGTCCCACAGCCAAGTCTTGAGTTTCCTTCTAAAGGACAGGAGGGAGGTGGCCAGTCTGATGTCTTTGGGGAGGAAATTCCACAGACGGGGGCCACTGTTGAGAAGGCCCTGTCTCTCATCTCCACCAATCACATTTGCAACGGCGGTGGGATCGAGAGCAGGGCCTCTCCAGATGATCCTAAACTTCATGATGTTCGTAGCAGGAGATACATTTGGACATATAGTCTGGGCCAGAACCATCTAGAGCTTTAAAGGTTACAAGCAGCACTTTGAATTGTGTTCAATAGCGGATTGGCAGCCAGTGGAGCTGATGTAACAGGAGTTGTATGCTCCCTGTACGCCACTCTGGCGTGCAACCTGGCTGCCAACTGTTGGACTAGTTGAAGTATCCGAGCAGTCTTCAAAGTCAGCCCCATGTAGAGTGCGTTGCAGTAATCTAATTGGGATGTAACAAGAGCGTGGCCCACCGTGGCTAAGTCAAACTTCCCAAGGTACATACAGACATATACACACAATATCTTTCTATTTATCTATCTGTGGCACAGCTAGTTAGTAGCCAAGGAGGCTGTCCAAACCTTGAACTGGTGCTTGGTTGCTGTGTCGGGCCGGATGAGAGCTAACCAATTGAAATTGAATCCAGACAAGACAGAGGTCCTACTTGTCAGTCGTAAGGCCGAACAGGGCATAGGGTTACAGCCTGTGTTGGATGAGGTTACACTCCACATGAAGACGCAGGTTCGCAGCTTGGGAGTGATCCTGGACTCATCGCTGAGCCTGAAATCCCAGGTCTCGGTGGTGGCCGGGAGAGCTTTTGCACAGTTAAAACTTGTGCACCAGCTGCGCCCGTACCTTGGGAAGCTGGATCTGGCCACAGTGGTCCATGCTCTTGTCACATCCTGAATAGATTACTGCAACGCACTCTACATGGGGTTGCCTTTGAAGACTGTTTGGAAACTGTAATTAGTCCAAAGGGCGCCAGCTAGATTACTCACCGGAGCATCATACAAGGAGCATACCACCACCACCACCACGTGGTGTCCGCTCCATTGGCTGCTGATCCAATTCCAAGCACAATTCAAAGTGCTGGTCTTGACCTATAAAATTCTATACGGCTCTGGTCCAGCGTACCTGTCCAAACGTATCTCCTTCAACGTCCCACCTCAGAGCTTAAGATCTTCTGGGGAGGCCCTGCTCTCAGCCCCACCTTTGTCTCAAACACGTTTGGCAGGGACGAGGGACAGGGCCTTCTCGGTGGTGGCCTCCCGCCTGTGGAATTCGCTTCCCAGGAAAATTAGGTCATCATCATCCCTCCTCACCTTTAGAAGGAAGGTAAAAACATGGTTGTGGGACCAGGCCTTCGGGCAATTAGGTTAAATGACTATTGATAATGTTTGACTATGGCTTGGAAGTGAATTTGGATAAGTTAAGCAGAGTAATCATTCGTATATGGATAGATAAATAGCCACCAGACTGGCAATAGTTAAATGGATCATAAGTATACTGTTTAATCTTTATTTCTTAATGTTCATGTTTTTAATTATTAAATTTGCTATTTTGTATTTTATGATGCTGCATTGAAGCCGCCCTGAGTCCCCCTAGGGGTTGAGAAGGGTGTGGTAAAAATGTTCAAAATAAATAAATAACTGCTTTAAATTACTACTGACCAAGAGCCGGCGTTGTCTGTAGACACCTCCAAGGTCATGTGGCCAGAATGACTGCATGGAGTGCCGTTACCTTCCCACTGGAGCAGTACCTATTGATCTACTCACATTTGCATGTTTTCGAACTGCTAGGTTGGCAGAAGCTGGGGCTGACAGCAGAAACTCAAGGTGCTCACCCAATTTCAGCCTGTGACCTTTCTGTCAACAAACTCAGCAGCTCAGCGGTTTAACCCACTGCGTCACCGCAGTTATGTGCATTCAAATTATTTGTGAGCTTTGGCAGCCCTAAGTAAAACCTTTCACAGGGTATTCTTGGTAAGATTTGTTCATAATGCTTAGGTCAGCTTGCTACAACGTAAGGAAAATGAACATCATGATGACCTAAGCATTATGAGCAATAAACGAAATGTAACTGATCAGAATTGTCCTTCCAATCTTTTATTTGTCCTGCAGAGCAAAACATACAGTTTCCTACACAACATATGTGGGAAGACACCAACGTCTGGGCAGTCGATCTGCAAATCCAATCAACAATACCCAATATAAACAGTGGAGGGTCATACAGACCCTTTTCCCCTATCTCAGGCAAGGGTGTTTTGGACTTCAACTCCTACAATTCCTAACATCTGTTAAGTTGGCTGGGATTTCTGACCAAAGTTTGTCCATGCCTGCCCTATATGATCCTCTGTGTTTCCCTCCATAGGGCAAATGCCAGCTTAGGGAAGTGAAGTGTGTGGGACAATTGGGAAAATGACACAGAGGTATCTCCACTATCCGTGGGCTGCAGCTGCTGTTAATATCTCTATATAAAAGTAGGAAGGATTATTCACAGGTCTCCTATGTCAAACCAGGTTGAAAGAATGTAGCCCAAACATTAGAGGTCTCTCTGAGGAACAGTCACATGTGCAAAAAACATGGCTAATGGTGCAGTCAAAAATGTACTAAGTAAAACCTTTGTACAAAATCTGCCATGAACTCCCTCTTTTGCTTCTGCTATTTTGTTGTTGCGTGCCTTCACATTGCTTCTGACTTATGGTAACCTTGAGGCAAACCTATCACAGGATTTCCTTGGCAAGATTTGTGCCTCCAAGGCTGGGAGTGTGGGACTTGCTCAAGGTCACCCAATGGGTTTCCATGGCCCAGCAGGGATTTGAATCCTGATCTCCAGAGTTAGAGTCCAACAGAGCCAATCTGGTTTAGTGGTTTGGCTCCCGTTTGATGCCCCAAATTAAAACAAGTGAAGAGAAAAAACACCACGTGCTGATAGATGATCATTTGCTTTATTTGTTTTTGCTGATTTGCTTTGACTTTTCATATTTCTACCCTTTGATGCCCCAAACCAGCCAAGTTATTTTGGCACCCAAGTTTAAAAAAAGAAACCCCACTAGGAATCCTTTCCTTTTACAGACAGTAAAAATAGAGGCACAACACACTAAATAACAATTTCCTACCCTTTCATAATACCCATAATTTGCTGCCTGAGGCAGTTGCCTCAGTCTGCTTAATGACAGGGCTGCCTTGAGGACTGCTGAGTTCCTAGATGGCAGAAATTATATTTTCTCCAAATCTATCCTTCATATGACAACTGTAATATAGCAGAAAGAGCAAAATGGAGGCCCTTTGTATCTGCCGGGCTTGGTTCTATGGGTATCAAAATCTGTGGATGGTCAATGGTATAATAAAATGGCATTCCTTGTATGAAATGGCAAAATCTAGGTTTGGTTTTGTCCTATGGAAGGAAATTCCCAAGAATCCAAACTGCATTCATTCTACAATGTAGACCCAGTTCATGCCTAGCCCTACAATTGGCAGCTGATGGCTTCCATGTCAGAAGGGTAGTGAATCTATCCTGGGTTTAGCCCAGACTTTAAAATAGTTATAATTAATTGCTTAATTGCTCTTTCGAAAGGATAACAGACCCCTATGACAGCATCAGTTGCTTCCCACTTGTTTGGCCCAAGGACGTGGACAAGATCTCAGGAGAAATGAGGCCAACCACTTGTTCTCTCAACCCTTCTCTGGAGCCATCCTGGCTTATAAAATCGGCCGGGTGGGATGGGGGACAGGACAGGACGGGACTGGCAAAGTGGTTGAAAGTGCTGGTGAATGCCTCCTTGACCCATGTCATGTCTAACTGTTTTTAATGATATGTGTTTAATGTTTACACATCCTAGTTTATTGTCTAATTCGTTTATCCCCAATCTCAATGTTTAATTCTTTCATTATAAGTTTATTGCTCTTGTTGTGTATTTTTTTTATTATTCCTGATGTTGCTTGCTACTTTGTCAGGCATTGTTTTTTCTTACGCTGTAAACCGCCCTGAGTCCCTTTTGGGAGAGACGTGCAGTCTAGAAATTTATTATTATTATTATTATTATTATTATTATTATTATTATTATTATTTGAAACACAACAAGATGAGTCTATGGAAGACACTCTGCTGGTTGTTGAATTGGATCACACGTCGGACACTTCCCAAGTGTCTAGGACTGCGTGATGTATCGGCGAATAATGTGTGCAGATCCCAGTAAGGTAGCCTTCTTCAGCTGGTAGATGGTAATTTTGTCAGCGCTGATTGTGTTTAAGTGCAGGCCAAGGTCTTTAGGCACTGTACCCAGTCTGCCGATCACCTCTGGGACCGCCTTGACTGGCTTGTGCCAGAGTCTTTGCAGTTTGATCTTTAAATCCTCATATTGTGTCAGCTTTTACAGTTGTTTCTCTGCAATCCTGCTGTCACCTGGGATTGCGACATCAACGATCCATACTTTGTTTTTTAACACAATTGTGAGGTCAGGAGTATTATGCTCCAAAACTATGTCTGAATCCGGAAGTCCCAGAGGAGTTTGGCATGTTCATTCTCTGTAACTCTTTTATTATTATTATTATTATTATTATTATTATTATTATTATTATTATTACTACTACTACTACTATTATATTGGATAGCTCTTTTCAAGCTCCAGTTGAAACCAAGAGTGGATTCACTGTTCCATTCACATGGAAGCCACCAAGCATCACTAAGGGCCCTTCCAGACAGGCCATATATCCCAGGATCGGATCTCAGGTTTTTTTGCTTTAAACTGGATCATATGAGTCCACACTGCCAGATAATCTGGGATAATCTGGGATAAACAGAAAACCTGGGATCAGATCCTGGGATATAGGGACAGTCTGGAAGGGGTCTAAGTCCCATCTACTTATCCACGTGAAGTGAGTTGGAAAATGTAAGAGCCATTGAAGTTTCTTTCCCTCAACAGAGAGAACCCAGAGAGCAAACTACTACTATCCACAAATGTCCTCTAAATGTCTTTTTATAACGAACAGATGTGAAGTTCATGAAATATATGGCTTATTTTTGTGATCCTTCCCTCTTTCCTTCCATTGAACTAGCCATTCCATTATGCTTACAAAATTTCATTCCAAAATTTCTGTGATGAATGGAAATATTATATTACAGACAGAAAGATGGAATGTCAAGAAGGCCAATGAAACCAAAAAGACTGCACTCTGCTCACCACTAAGGGTGTGTCCGTACCAGCAGTTTTTCATTAGACATTGTCTGCAGAATATTAGTGACATTCATACCACATCCTGGGTGGTGTATTGTTCTACATTGGGACTTGGTCACAAGGAAATGAGTACATCATTCAAGAAGTAGTCAGGACTGTCGCAAAACAAGCACAAGACATTCTTCTGCAACGCTCACAATAAGAGGCCAAGGTTGACCAATTCATTTTGGCACCTATGGTAGCAAATCTAACAAGCACTGCTTCCTGGAAGTTGCGATACAATGAAAACAAATCGAATAATTAACAATGTCCTGTCCTTATTGGAACACCCCTCCCAAACTCTTTCTATGATATAGAGCTGGCCAACATTAAGCAGAATGAGGCAGCTGCCTCAAGTACAGACATTTAAGGGCACTAGGCACTGCCAGTGGATCTATGTGTCTAGAGCTATCTGTATTTCCTAAGTTAACCTGTGGCCTGCAGATGTAGTAGAACATGATGTCCAATTTCACTGCTGAATTAAGATTCAACCAGTTGTCTGGAGTATGGAGTAAGAGGGACACAATTTCCCCTTCATTCTCTGGCACCCCTGATATTTCAGCTCAGTTAAGGCGAGATAACTTCTCATACGGTCGTATGAATGTGTTCATTTTGATATGTATTGATGTCAGAAGGTTGAAGGCAAACAAGTTTCGGGATAGAGCTACTGAAAGTGCTAACCTGGTACAGAACTTTGGACTGTATCTGTTCTGTCGCGCGCTGGGCTTGAAACGAATTGCTTGTAAAACAGGACGTGCAACTTTAGCCCAGCGGGAAGCCAGGGGGCCCAAAGAGAAATTCTTAAGGATTTTCACCATAAACAGTCTTTAGAGGGCTTGTGAAATCTAACAAAGTCTTTTATTGGTGAACAATCAACAGAAACTTCCTTTGTCCTCAAAAGGTTAAACAAATGCTTCCAGGCTTTTGTGCAACTGGTGGCTTCTAACTGTTACTTTACTCTAAAAGGAAATCCCTTTCCAAACTTCTCCCAGGCTGACTGTGAACCTAAACCTAACTGATGTGAGCGCCACTACCGGGTTGAACTGCGTCTCAAAGCAACAAGTGGACCTACCAGTAGGCCTGTAGTCACTTCAGCTGGAGTTCTTAGATATTCAAAGCTAGGTCCTTGTGGGTTTTTTCGGGCTATAGGGCCATGTTCTAGAGGCATTTCTCCTGACGTTTTACCTGCATCTATGGCAAGCATCCTCAGAGGTAGTGAGGTCTGTTGGAATTAGGACAATGGGTTTATATATCTGTGGAATGGCTGGGGTGGGGCAAAGAGCTCTTCTCAAAGCTGTTTTTCCCTCTGAAATTCCTCAGAGCTTTAGGGCTGTTTCCCTGGGAATCTTTGGGAATTCTTTTGCTCTTAAGACTGTTCTCCCCAAGGAAGTCTTAAGGGTTGAAGCCTTTGTACAGGAGAAGTCTGTACATGTCCTGTATATTGACTTTCCTTGCTGAGACCGGCTGAAAATGGCTCCCTTCCCTTCTCAATTGTCCTGAACAGGGGGCAGAACCCAACTTAATGATGATGGACAGGGGGCCTGCCCTGTAACTGCAAACTTTAACAGGAAGCCACCCTTCTGCAGAATCCCAAGCCTTGGGCTGCAAGCAAACACTTAATACAAAGCAAATAAAGTTGGAGCTTCTGGTACAGCTGTACCAGCACAGTATCCATTTTAAGGGATTTTGATGATGAAAAACATTATGGATCGTATTGTATAATGCTGAAGACAACATTGGTAAGACCTGGAACTCTGGTGTTTAGTAGCGGTGGTGCTTCAAATAGCAAATTCGGGAGATAATAAGGAAGACACAATCAATATAATTCTGATTTGTTGGAAGTGGTCAGAAAGCAAAGCAAATATGGGGTGAGACCGAACCTGTTAAGAAAGCCAGTATGGTGTAGCAGTTTGAGCACTGGACTATATTGTGTCATCAAAGGCTTTCATGGCTGGAATCACTGGGTTGCTGTGAGTTTTCCTAGCTGTCTGGCCATGTTCCAGAAGCATTCTTTCTCTACGTTTCACCCACATCTATGATAGGCATCCTCAGAGGTTGTGAGGTCTGTTGGAAACTAGGCAAGTGGAGTTTATATTTCTGTCGAATGTCCAGGGTGGAAGAAAGAACTCTTGTCTGTTTGAGGCAAGTGTGAATGTTGCAATGGCCACCTTGATTAGCATTGAATAGCTTTGAAGCTTCAAAGTCTGGCCTCTTCCTGCCTGGGGAATCCTTTGTTGGGAGGTGTTAGCTGATTCCGATTGTTTCCTGTTTGGAATTCCCCAGTTTTCTGAGTGTTGTTCTTTATTTACTGCCCTGATTTTAGAATTTTTTTAATACTGGTAGCCAGATTTTGTTCATTTTCATTGTTTTCTCCTTTCTGTTGAAATTGTCCACATGCTTGTGGATTTCAATGGCTTCTCTGTGTAGTCTGACATGGTGGTTGTTAGAGTGGTCCAGCATTTCTGTGTTCTCAAATAATATGCTGTGTCCAGGTTGGTTCATCAGGTGCTCTGCTATGGCTGACTTCTCTGGTTGAAGTAGTCTGCAGTGCCTTTCATGTTCCTTGATTCGTGTTTGGGCAATGCTGCGTTTGGTGTCCCTATGTAGACTTGTCCACAGCTGCATGGTATACGGTAGACTCCTGCAGAAGTGAGAGGATCCCTCTTGTTCTTTGCTTGAACATAGCGTTTGTGGAATGTTCTTAGTGGGTTTGCAAATAGTTTGTAGTTTTATTGTCGAAGGCTTTCATGGCCGGAATCACTGGGTTGTTGTAGGTTTTTTCCGGGCTGTATGGCCATGGTCTAGAATTGCCTCCAGAACATGGCCATATAGCCCGGAAAAACCTACAACAACCCAGTTTGTAGGTTGTGTTTCTTCATCTGGACTATATTTCTAGAGACTAGAGCAGTGGTTCTCAACCTGGGGTCCCCAGATGTTTTTGGCCTTCAACTCCCAGAAATCCTAACAGCTGGTAAACTGGCTTGGGATTTCTGGGAATTGTAGGCCAAAAACATCTGGGGACCCCAGGTTGAGAACCACTGGACTAGAGTTTACCTTGCTTGGACATGGAAACCCATTGGGTTACCTTCGGCAAGTCACACTCTCAAACCCAGAAAACCCCATTATAATTTTGCCTTAGGGTCACCATAGGTCAGAAATGGCTTGAAGGC
This sequence comes from Anolis sagrei ordinatus, assembly GCF_025583915.1. NCBI lineage: Eukaryota > Metazoa > Chordata > Lepidosauria > Squamata > Anolidae > Anolis > Anolis sagrei. The sequence goes on along the minus strand of NW_026845477.1, from coordinate 149,359,844 downwards.
ACACCATAACAAGAAACTGCTAAGTATGGACACCCCAGGAAATGAGGCCTGGCTGAGTGCCATTGTACATGGGCTGGGTTCTGTTAAAAAGGGGGGGGGGGACCACTCAACAAGTTAGTTATTGAGTTAGACCCTTGCTCAATGCACACAGCATACGTGGTTTATTTTATACGACCCAATATAGAACCTGTGGCTAAAAGACAAAATAAAATACCTGACGTTTAACCTAGAAGGAAGGAAAGCAGACATCCCCTTCTCTGGAACTCCCTGGAGCATATAACGAAGAACATTTTGGAGCAGGGAGGAGAATGTCTGACAAGTATTTATTTATCGGATTTATATCCTGGCTTTCTCCCAAAGGTGAGGCTCAAGGGAGCTTACAGTAATATTAAAGAATACAATTAAAATACAACAAAAAAAGCTTTGGATAGAATTAAAATAAAGGACTGGTGTAAAACAATTTGGTATTGTCAAACAAAGCAATTCTTCAGTTGTTGGCTTTTTAACTTTAAAATAAGTACCCTGGTTTGTGTCCTGGTTAGGAGACAGCACGATCCTTTGAGTCAAAAAATCACATTCAGGAAATTGCATTCTAGAAGAGAGTTCTCTGGCATTAGATGACAGTGAGATATAAATTTTATTCCTTTTTTGGATTCAATGTTCCTTTGGTTTTCTTTGTGCAAATGCCTTACTTGTATTACATTTATTTAGCCCCTAGAATCTTCAGATTTCCTACTTTAGGGTCTAAATACCCTAAAAGCATCAGATCATATAATATCATCTATATATATAAATTTGTTAGGGGCATCCAACGGAGAAACAAAACTCAAACCCCCCCCAACGAAACTTAACCAAAATTCCCATGCCCATAACACAACCCACAAGGTACAAACATATCTACTCAAAATGAAAAACAACACAACAACACACTCACAAAACGGCAAAACAACAAAACTCAAAAAACCCAACGAAACATAACCAAAATTCCCATGCCCATAACACAACCCACAAGGTACAAACATATCTACTCAAAATGAAAAACAACACAACAACACACTCACAAAACGGCAAAACAACAAAACTCAAAAATCCCCCAACGAAACTTAACTAAAATCCCCGTGCCCATAACACAACCCACAAGGTACAAACATATCTACTCAAAATGAAAAACAACACAGCAACACACTCACAAAACGGCAAAAGAACAAAACTCAAAAAAACCCAACGAAACTTAACCAAAATTCCCATGCCCATAACACAACCCACAAGGTACAAACATATCTACTCAAAATGAAAAACAACACAACAACACACTCACAAAACGGCAAAACAACAAAACTCAAAAAAACCCCCAACGAAACTTAACCAAAATTCCCATGCCCATAACACAACCCACAAGGTACAAACATATCTACTCAAAATGAAAAACAACACAACAACACACTCACAAAACGGCAAAACAACAAAACTCAAAAAAACCCCAACGAAACTTAACCAAAATTCCCATGCCCATAACACAACCCACAAGGTACAAACATCTACTCAAAATGAAAAACAACACAACACACTCACAAAACGGCAAAACAACTGAGCATGCGTATTGGCGCCCAGCCGCAAGTTCCCTGGCGCGCACATGGCCTTCCGGCCAACGTTCCCTCTGCGGAAACCATGCCCACTCCAAGCCCCGCCGCGCCGCTTCCCGCACACACACACCCCCTGCCGCACACACACACACAACCCCACTCTCCATCACTCCCCCCGCCGCCGCGCACACACACGCAACCCCACACTCCACTCCCCCGCTGCCGCACGCACACACGCAACCCCACTCCCCCCGCTGCTGCACACACACACGCAACCCCACGCTCCATCACTCCCCCGCCCCAATCTTACCTCCTTTTACTTCACGCCCCCTCCAAACCCCACCCCGCCCCTTCCCGCCCTGTCAAAATCCCACCCGCCCCTCCCCGCCCTGTCAAAACAAGTGAAAAAGGCATGAGAAGAAGGAAAGGAAAGAGAAAAGGATGAAAAGGGGAAGGAGAGGAAAGAGGGAGAAGAAAGAAAGAAAAGGAAGAGGAAGGAAAGAAAAGAGAGACAAAAGAAAAAAAAGGGGGGAAGGAAGGAAAGAGATAGAGAAAGAAGAGGAAAAAAGAGGGAAGAAAGGAAGGAGGGAAAAGAGGGAGAGAAAGAGCGAAGATTGGCCACAGCAACACGTTGCGGGTAAAGGTTGTTATTTCTATTATTATTATTATGCTATTGTTCCTATGAGACCCTTTTAGGGGAATGGGAGAGGTGTCAGGTCCCAGAGGCAATGCATTGCATTATTGTTATTGTTATGATGGTGGTGAAATAAAAGGAAATAAAAAGTGAAAGAAGGAAGCAAACAGGGAGGGAAGAAAGGCAAAGGAAGAAAGGGGGAGGGAATGAAGGAAAGAGAGAAGGATGAAACCAAGTAGTGAAAGAAGGAAAGAAAGAAAGAGGTAGAGAAGGAAGAAAGGAGAGAAAGGGGAGGAAAGGGGGGAAGGAATAGGTAGGTACCTCTCTTTCATAATAGTCCAGATATCTACCTCAACTTTGATAAGTTTTACTATAGGCCACAGCATCGCGTGGCAGGGCACAGCTAGTACAATAATAAAACTTTATTTGTATCCCTTCCCATCTCCCCTCTGGTGACTTGTGACAGCTCACAACAAAAATGTCAGTCATTTGATGCCAAAATACATAATAAATAATCAAAATAATTAATATAACACAGGGGTTTTTTTTGTTTTGTCATGTCAGGAGTGACTTGAGAAATTGCAATTCGCTTCTGGTGTGAGAGAATTGGCCGTTTGCAAGGACGTTGCCCAGGGGACGCCCAGATGTTTTGATGTTTTTATCATCCTTGTGGGAGCCGATAGAGGGAACTCTCCAGATTCGAACCTGTTGGCACAAGGATTTAACCCACTGCGCCACCGGGGGCTCCATATAACACAGGTAAACAAGGTAAACATAACAAATCAATAAAGCACAATCAAATAAACATTTCATGCAAATATTAAAAGCTGAGTCAATAAATTAAAACACATATCTGTATTTAAAAGAAAGTCTGATCTTGGAAGCTAGACAGGACTAGGTCTGGTTAATACCTGCATGGGAAACTGCCAATAAATATTATTCACAATTGTCTATGTTTGCTACTAGGGCTGACGGGAATTGCAACTGACCCCTTCCACACTGTATAAAATCCAGATTGAACTGTATTATATGGCAGTGTGGACTCAGATAACCCAATTCAAAACAGATATTGTGAATTATCTGCTTTGATATTCTGGGATATAAGGTTGTGTGGAAGGGCCCTGGGTTATATGGCTCTGTGGAAGGACCTCCAGTGGGTTTCTGTGGCTGAGCAGGAATTTGAACCCTGGTCTCCAGAATCTCAGATCCCTTCCACACAGCCTTATATCCCAGAATATTGAGGCAGAAAATCCCACGTGATCTGAGTGTGGATTCAATAACCCAGTTCAAAGCAGATATTGTGGGATTCTCTGCCTTGATATTCTGGGATATAGGACTGTGGGGAAGGGTCCATAGCCTAGTGCTCAAACTACCATACTGGCTTTATAGCTCTCCTACATTGTAGTTTTTCCTTACAGCCATCCTCTGCAAAATTGATCAAGCTAACTGGCCCATGGTCAGTTGGTGAGGACATAAGAAACTGCCTTATATTGAGTTAGGCCTCTTCCACACAGCTCTATAAAATTCCACATTATCTGCTTTGAACTTGGTTATATGGCAGTGTGGATTCAGATCACCCAGTTCAAAGCAGATATTGTGGGATTTTCTGCCTTGATATTCTGGGATATATGGTTGTGTGGAAGTGCCCTTAGACTCTTTTCCCACCTGACTGTAATCAATTCTGGCTGGCCATGGCTCTCTGGGGTTTCAGGCAGGATCTTCCCTTGTCTGTCTTGCAGATCCCTAGTATTCCCTTGAGTCTCCCATCCAGGTAACTGCCAGGCATAGCCTGCTTAGTTCCCAATATCAGATAAGTGAATGCATTCAAGATAGTGTGATGGTAAAGAATTTCTAATCACTTTAATATGATCCTAAGAAGATTCAAACACAATTCCGAAAGGCATGCATCAGGGGTCCTCAAACTTTTTAAACAGAGGGCCATGTCACAGTCCCTCAAACTGTTGGAGGGCCGGATTATAATTTGAAAAAAACATGAATGAATTCCTATGAACACTGCACATATCTTATTTGTAGTGCAAAAAACACTAAACAATACAATAATTCAAATGAAGAACAATTTTAACAAATATAAACTTATTAGTATTTCAATGGGAAGTGTGGGCCTGCTTTTGGCTGATGAGATAGTGTTGTTGTTGTTGTTGTTGTTGTGTGCTTTCAAGTCGTAGGTTGACCCTGAGCAGGGCGGGTAAATGACATTGGAGGCCCGTATCTGGCCCTCAGGCCTTATTTTGAGGACCCCTGGCATACATCACTGAATTCTCAAGTTTTAACTTCCATGCCTTGTGTTGATACATATCTAGGGCAGGGAAACAAAAACATATGTTGGCCTATGTTTTGGTTTCAAATAGCAAGAGACTTCAGTGCTGCAGCCCATAGTGTAGACTGGTTGTACCAGCTTGGTCAACAGCATTCCAGTGTTATTTGATACACAAGGAAAATGGAAGCCTCCAAAACGTAGGAGCTCGGCAAAATGTGTTTACATAATTACATAGGTTTGCCCTCACCTCCTTTGCAGGTTGCATCTTCATTCTGCAAACAATAGTGTTTGAATACACTTTGTAAATAATATGATTTTGAATATATATAATGTTGTTGGTGAAATATGCCTGAGGCTTTTTACACTACCCAATTAGAGCACTTTAATAAGTGAGATGGCAACACTCTGTGGAAACCTGTTGTTTGTAGTTTGGTGAGGGACTAGAGCTCTCTTGCTGCACATTTTAAATCCCACTTCCTAAACTAGAAATCCAAGGTTTCTGCAGGATGGAACTGTGACAGCTGAATCATAGTGCTGTAACTATGTAGTGTCAAGGGTTTTACTTTTACACTGACAATGGTACAGTGTTCTCTATTGTATCTGAGTTTACCCCAGTTGGCATATACTGACAGGCAAAATAAAGCAGATACCTGAGTAGTAGATGTCAAAGTGGAAAGAGTGGGCAGTGCCATATGTGGCACAGTGCTTGTCCTGTGCCCCGAAAGCTGCTTCCTGCACTGAGGTACAATGGAGGGCACTGTACCATTGTCAGTGTAAAAGTTAAAATACTACTGCCAGTTTCCTACCTACTTCAAATGTCTCTATGAAGTCCCTAACTAGAAATAGATCAAGCTGCCTAAACTGGGAAGCCATGCTACAGCAAAGCAAACCAGGAAAACCACTGGTCTGGTGTGCTTATGCACACAGCCCTCCGTAACCATGGATTCAACCATCCACAGCTTGAAAAATGTGATGTTTCCATACCACTGTGAAATCAAGCAATATAAGCAACTGTGGATAGTGAGATCCAGGCCATAGATAGAGAAACCTGAAGCTTGGATATTGAGTCCCGATGAGTGTATATATCGCTACCGGCAGTGGGCCGCCCGTGGATCCATGTGCCTAGCAAGATGAAGACACTACCTAATGTTCCCGAATCAAGAAATCTCACCAAGTTGAAGAAGAAGACACCAAGGTATTTTATTCAAGTTAGCTAAAATGGATGTCATCTTGTGGAAAGCTGCAGAAGGAAGCTGAGATGCCATACAGTCCAAACATACATTTTTATAGACAGAAACACTTTGAATTTCCCACTCCTGCCCCAGCTGGGCCCAGCTTTGCTGTGATTGGCTGAGCTCTGATGACATCACAATCAGCTGGGAAGGATTCCCCTGCAGAGGTGGGACTACAATGCCCACTGGCCAATAAGAAAGTGTTCCTCTCTCTCCAATGGTTGATGGGGCGGCGGGGGGGGGGGGGGGGGGGGGGGGGGGGGGGGGGGGTGTATAGGGGGTGTATTGGCAGGGGCGGCTCAACCCATTATGCAAAGTAAGCATTTGCAGTATAGTTGATTTTGCCCAGGGGCGCTCTTGGGGGAAAATAGACCTTGACATATGTGAGTTGTAGTTACTGGGATATATAGTTCACCTACAATCAAAGAGCATTCTGAACTCCACCAATGATGGAATTGAACCAAATATGGCACACAGAACTCCCACGACAAACAGAAAATATATATCAGTGATTGGTTGGGGGGGGGGGGCAAAATACTATTTGCTTACCGTTGAAAATTACCTAGGGCCGCCTCTGCCAGGAGACAAATAATTTTGTAAAGTACTTGAATGAATCACATTTGTCCCAATGAACAAAGAGAGGCCATCAGTTCCCATGCATGTTATGGAGTGTCTTTTGTGTACATGAATGACCCATTTAGGTGGGTCCGGCACCCACAGTATCCATGTCCATTGTGTTTAGTGCGGAGTATTGTCCAAAGTGATGGGATTAGTAATCCAGTTCTGGGAAAAGGGGAAATCTCATTGTGGAAAACGGGACATGACCATCTCAACATTGGGATGGCCATGCCAGGTGATGAATGTCTTTGTAATATCCAAGTCGCTGCACAAAGGATAGGTAGCCTGAATCCAGGATTCCTGGTATCCTCTGCACAGCTGGATTTCTGCAAGGTTAATAAGAAAGTCCAACATTTCTTGTCCTCCTTTCAAAAGGCAGAAGCCTTTTGATATTTTTCATTTTTGCATGGGCAGACAAGGCCAATGATGAATTACATCCCTAGTTTTATATTCTGTTTCTTGGCCAAGTTTCTTGTTGTTGAGTTTCATCAGATTACCTCTTATGAAATGGATGTTGGAGTGGAAGGTTTTATAGGTTCAAAAGAATGTATTGGATTTATGAAGTCCAGATTGCTCCTTTGCATTGACTTACATTTTCAGGACAGTTTTTTAAAAAATGCCCATTTGTCTTTTTGAAAACAGTTTTTATCCTGTTTTTACTCACTGCACATGACAATTTTTCAACATGCAAAATATATCCGACAGCTCCAAAGTTTTGGGAAATGTGGCCATCTATATAAATAAAAATGTAATGTTCATCTGTGGGATTAACAGAACTCAAAAACCAGTGGGCCAATGGACATCAAATTTGGACAGCATACACCTAACAACCCAATGTATGTCCTTCACTCAATTTTTTTTGATTTTGTCATTTGGGAGTTGTAGTTACAATCAAAGAACATTCTGAATTCCATCAATGATGGAACTGGACCAAACTTGGCACACAGAACTCCCATGACATACAGAAAACACTAGAAAGGTTTGGTGGGCATTGACCTTGAGTTTGGGAGTTGTAGTTCACCTACATCCAGAGAGCACTGTGGACTCAAACAATGATGGATCTGGACCAAACTTGGCACGAATATTCCATATACCCAAATATGAACACAGATGGAGTTTGGGGGAAATAGACCTTGACATTTGGGAGTTGTAGTTACTGAGATTTATAGTTCACCTACAATCAAAGAGCATTCTGAACCCCACAAACGATAGAATTGGGGCAAACTTCCCACACAGAACCCCCATGACCAACAGAAAATACTTAAGGCCATCCAGTCCAACTCCCTTCACCAGGGCAAGAAAATGTAATCAGAGCCCTCCTGACAAAGAGCCATCCAGCCATAGATATCGATAGATATGATTCACACACAGAGAGAGATATAGTATCATAGATTTGAAAGGGACCCCTAAAGAAGGACAATGATATGTTGCATGTTCCAGAGTAGGCAAACCAGACACTCTCCACATCAACACTGACAAAGAAACAGCAAGAAATACTGTTTACTCACAAGCAAATTACATATATTAGAAACCAACACTTTCTCTGACTTTATTTTCCAGATCACAGCAACACGTGGTAGGGGATGGCTAGTAGAGAAATAAAAGATTAGAAACTGACTTTTTACAGTTTTCATGCAGCTGGAGGACTAGCTCCCAGTAAGCCACACTGATTTTATTTTTAGTCAGTTCCTTTTTCTCATTTTTTAAATCTGATGCCAACTATGAGATTCTTTACCAAGTAGTTTGTGCTTCTTTTCTCGCTAAAGCTAAACGGCATGAATAATTGTCATCTTGCCCAGAAATTTTCCAAGCCAAACTTAGCATTCAAGAAATATAGATGGAAAGCTGATTCCTTATAATTCCCACCAGTCGTGAATTTAAATTGAAATCCAGTGTATTCTTTGGCTAGGTAAACCCTTTTGAATTCAGCGGAGTTCAGCCAGCCCAGCGCTACAGTGTAGTGCAATCTCTGGAATTCAGTTTCAGGAAAGAGTGAGTGAATAATGACTGCCTTTTCTTTCTTTCTGTAATGTTACTTTTTTCTGTTCTGGTTCTCTTTTCTGTTGCCATGGATTCTCTTTCAAGAAGTAGTGTTCACAAACAGCCCAAGGACTAATTCTTGATTGTTGCTTAGTTGGCATCACTGTCAGCTACAGTTTCCCGAATCGGTATCTGGGCTTGTCAAGTTTTCCTATTTTTACTAGTCTCGCTTCTTTGTCTGTACCAACATCTTCATGACCCTGGTGATGCTGCTCAAGTTGTTTTGACACTTGTTGCAGAGTGGCAAATGGCATGCCAGCAATCCCCATACCAGTCAAGATTGAAAATATTCAAGAGCAGCCGTGTTGTTTTGAGACCCAAGGCGGAAGATCCACCAGAATTTCCCCTCTCTGGAAAAAAAATAAAATAAAACGATGGGTCTATCTACATTGTAGAATTAATGCAGTTTGAAATTGGGTTGTTGTAGTTTTTTTCGGGCTATATGGCCATGGTCTAGAGGCATCCTGCTCAAGAACATGGCCTATAGCCTGAAAAAACCTACAACAACCCAGTGATTCCAGCCATGAAAGCCTTCGATAATGCAGTTTGAAATTATTTTATCTACAGTGGCTCAATGCTATGGGTTCACAGTTGTACTTCTAGTTATTATTATTTTTTATTTCACATATTTGTATCTCCCTTCTCACCCTAAAAAGGGACTCAGGGCTGCCTTACAGCAGGCAGCGATTTGGTTCCAATACATATAAATATAAAAATAAAGAAATACAATTAAAACCATACAATTAAACATTAATTATTAAAACATCAATTAAAATCATGTAAAATCAAGTCCAAGGCCTGTCCAATTGCCAATTCCATCAGTACGTTATCCTTTTTGCACTATTTACTGGTTGAATGCTTGGTCCCTCCCACAGTCACATCTTAAGCTTCTTCCTGAAAGACAGGAGGGGGAAGCTGACCTGATTTCATTGGGGAGGGAGTTCCATAGATGAGGGCCACCACTGAGAAGGCCCTGTCTCTTGTCCCCTCTTCTCTCAAACTGATCACTGACCGTAATAAAGTGAACTCAGAGAAGGGTGCCATTTTAAGGAGAAATCTATATAAATAAAAACATAATGTTCGTTTGTGGGATTAACAGAACTAAAAAACCACTGGACAAATTGACACCAAATTTGGCAGCAAAACACATTCTAATCTGATCTATGTCTTTCAAACAAAAAAAAACCCCCATAAAATGAAGGGGAAATAACTTAAAAACTCCCCAAAAAGAAAAATGCTTTACAGAGCATGCACAAAAGCCCCCTCCCCATTGTGCGAGAAGAATGAAGCACCAACCGTTGTGAGGGAAGAGAAGCCTCGCCATGGAGTCCCTTTCCATGCAGGAAGGCAGTGTCCTTTTTTTCTTTTGGGGAGGGGAGAGATTGAGGAAAGGAAAGAAGGAAAGAAGAAGACCTGGCCCAACAGAGGAGTGGGTGCTTGGTGAGGAAAGCCCCGGCAGTAGCTGGAGCCACCGCAGCAGCTCCATGAGGCCCACGTGACTACCAGGCAACTCTTCTCCCAAGACCAGAGGATTGCAAGGCAAGCCTGACTGCAACCGGCAGGAATCCTTTGCTGGGAGGAGTTCCCTAGTCCAGATTGCTTCATGTCTGCAAATCCTCTGTTTTCTGAGGGCCACAGCAATGCGTGGCCGAGTACAGCTAGTGAATATATAAATATATATAAATGAGAGTAGGTCAAAAAGTAATACCTCCATCGCTCTAACTTTTGTTTCTTTCACAGCTGCTGGACTATCTATGCATGATATGATATAAGTAACCATACTCTACTGATATAGTATTTTCTTTTTCCAATTGACTGATTAGAATCACAAATCTGAAGCTAAAAGAAAGAGTTATCATTGAATTTCTGTCTAAAGAAGGTTGTGCACTTCGCTTGAAAAATGTTTATGATTTGGCCCCTTCTGACTTTTCCCTGTTTGGACCTCTGAAAGGTAACCTATGTGGTTTCAGAGTCAATGACCTGAATGATGTTAAAGCAGCTTATTTATTTATTTATTTATTTATTTATTTATTTATTTATTTACAGCATTTGTAGCCTGCCTTTCTCAGCTTACAGCGACTCAAGGCTGCTCACAGAATTGGCAAATTTGATGCCATACACTCATAAAATACAGTTAAAAACATTCAACCCAACATTATAAAAAACTATATATAAACCACTAAAAACATATAATCACTGGTGTCATCCTGTTAGAATCATTATCCAGCAGCATCAGCTAACCATTCCGCTTTAAAAATCATGGGTCACAATGCAAAACCCTGAATTTTTCCAAAATGGTTTTGATGCCTGGGTTAAATGATAGTGATATTGAGCACCCCCCCCAAAAAAAAGGGATAGTGACTTATAGTTCTGCAAAGGGCAAGGGCACCAGACTACACAACAAGGGTTAAGTCTTGGTCACATTGCCAAGGCACTGACAACAATAAGGACCCCACGAGGCTTTTGGGAAATGGCTGGATCTTGGGACTTCTGCCCTTTGTGAGAGTTGTAGTTCCCCAAGGGCTGAGCGATGGATTTTGTTATGGATCAACTCAGCGCCCATCTGTTGACTTCTGCAGGGAGAAATAACTCTTTGCTGCCTGACTTGGACTGCAAGCCACCTCCGCTTCCACAAACCTTCCCCAGGGGCATGGGATTTCCAGTTCTTTTAATAAATCAATATTGTAATAAAATAATAAAGATGTGGGGTGGGAACGAAAATTTTATATGAACTTTGTATAAGATAATACTGTATGAAATGCAGTCCGTTTCCCCCCTTCCCCCTTGACTTTTGCCCTACTAAAAGTGACCAGGAACTGTGGAAATGCCCGAGGGAGACCCCCTGCCTCCCTCGGAACCCCTACTAAAGGTGACCAGGAAATGTGGAAATGCCCGAGGGAGACCCCCTGCCTCTCTCGAAACTCATTTTTGATTGACTCGTAAGGCATGGACAATAGCCATTTATGATTTCCTTCCTCACCCTCTGAGTTCGTCTGGCGAGATAAGAAAGTCAAAATGAGATACCGGACATTTGTGATTGATTAACAAGGGGCAGCGTTGACCCCCTGAGGTCCGCTGCCCACCCTGTTGTCATTCTCAACCGAAACCCATCATGGACAGGAAAGCCTTTGTTTACAGAAATTGTATCTTGCCGGCCAGAAACAAAGACGATCATCACAGCTGGCAGGATATCTGTAATCCCATCATTTCCCCCATTGTCTGCGGTTGTCCCGCCTTGCCTGCTTCTGATTCGTCCATCCTCAGAAGCGAGGAAAGCCTGCTGATTGGCCCTCCAGAGGCAGAAGAACTTGCTGATTGGCCCAGAACAAGGCGGGCCGCCAAGCCTCCTCCCAGCTGATCGTGCTGTCAACCAATCAGCGCGAAGCCGGCCGGCAGAGGGCGGGCGGGAGATTTGAACTGTTTTTCTTTGTGTTTTCTCTATAAATATGCTTGTAACTGCCCTAGCAGCATGCTTGTGGTGGAATTATTCCTACAATGCATCCAATCTCAGCTGAATCGCTAATAAAGACACCTTGATTGCTTGAAACTTCTTCTGCTTTGGTGAGGATTTATTATTTTAAATTATTTTATCGCTGAAATTGGCTTCGCCTGGCCTCACCAAGGTTTAAGGACTCTCTTTGGTGCAGTCCTCAGGGATCCCCTCTGCAGGTGAGACCCTCCTAAAAGAAGCTCGATATCAATACCCTTATTTTTCCCCCTAGTGCCATGTCTGTTCAGAGCAGCACAGACTAAATATCCTCAATCTGAAATGGTCAGATCAAATGTGTTTTGCATTCAGATTTGTGAGTTTGTTTGAAATGCCTGTATTTGCATATACATACGTACCTGGGAGATGCAGCCCAAGTCTAAACATTGAATTCATATACCTTATTTACACAGCCTGAAGGTAATATTATACACAACACGTCTCAATAATTTTGTCCATGAAACAAAGTTTGTGTACTGAAAGCAAAGGTGTCTCTATCACAGCCATCCATATGGTTAATTTCAGGTTTTGGAGTATTTTAGAATTCCAGGTAAGAGAGGCTCAATCTATGGGTGAAAAGGTTAAAGAATCCTGAAAAACTCTTTGAATCTTGTCTCCAACTCCCTGGATGAAAACAAATGCCTGCCTTTGTCCTTACATTCAATGATTGTATTCAGCAGCCATTGCCCTTTTAAGAAGAAAGGAGTCAGCTGTTTCGCAGGCGAGAAATGTACTGGGAAATGTAGCCCTTCAGATGAAGTCAGTATCAGAGAAAGAAAAAAAACCCACAACAGCACTTGCTGATGAACTATAGTTCCTTGGGCCTAACATGCAAGCTATTGTCTAAGGCAAAGAAAAAGCCAGTTCATATAAAGGCGATTTCAATCTGTTCCCCATTTAGAGGAGGACTAGCTGGAAGTGATGGGGGCAACTTGCCAAGCGCAGTCTTTTTTCATAGAAAGGACTACAGCACAAGCAAGTTAATGGGTTTTCAGGGCTTCTGCTCCATGAGATGGGCTGTGCTTGCTCTACATATGGAGGTGAATGCCAATATATCTCTTGCCATGAAATCATGGCTTGAAACATGAGCTGGACTAATGCACTGCAATTGAAATTGGAGAGTGAGAGAGTGGCATGCAATGCTGAACAAATGTGAAGTATAGTATCTTGGATTTGCTTAGACACCCATGTTTATTGCTCCTAGGTTTCCCCTGACATTAAGTCCATTTGTGTCCAACTCTGGGGTGTGGTGCTCATCTCCATTTCTAAGACGAAGAGCCGGCATTGTCCGTAGACACCTCCAAGGTCATGTGGCCAACATGGAGCACCGTTACCTTCCTGCCGGAGCGGTACCTATTGATCTACTCACATTTGCATGTTTCCGAACTGCTAGGTTGGCAGAAGCTGGGGTGATAGCGGAAGCTCACGCCGCTCCCCAGATTCGAACCTGCGACCTTTTGGTCAACAGGCTTAGCAACTCAGCGCTTTAACCTACTGCGCCACTGACATCTCCTTATTGCTCCTAATGTACTGTCATTTGGGAGTTTCCAATCCTTTGAAAACATTGTTAATAAATGTTCTTTAATCAAAACAGACTATTTTTTCATTTCCTCTAAGTCAATAATTATCAATAGTAAATCACTCTTCCATTCCTGTGCATATAATATTCTTGCAGCTGTTACCATATATGGAAATATTCATCCATGATGTTGGAAATTGCAATCTTCTTCAAGTATCCACTAGTACAGTGGTTCTCAACCTGGGGTCCCCAGATGGTTTTGGCCTACAACTCCCAGAAATCCCAGCCAGTTTACCAGCTGTTAGGATTTCTGGGAGTTGAAGGCAAAAAACATCTGGGGACCCCAGGTTGAGAACCACTGGTAATTAGTTTATCTATAATCCTGTTGTTTACTTATTGTATGTATGTTCTGATATGCAGCTTTCCCCTCTTGCTCTATGTTTTTCCTGAAAAGTTATGGGAGGGGCTGCAGAACACATGATCCGCTCTGAGATGAGCATAGAGCACAGACTTTTTAGACTTTGAGACTTCTCAGATTACAGACCTGCAAACACTCACCTTGCTGTTTATTGTAAAAGCGATATTGTGGCCGGATGGCACAGTCTGTAACTGACTGATTAGTTGTGTGTCTGTGTATGCTGAACACATGAAGGTTGTGAGTAAACCAAATATTACTTTATTTTGTTTCTTGAGTGCATAATATAAAGTTATTTTATGGGAGAGTAGATATATTTTGGAGCATTGACAAACACTTCTGAAGAACTGCTATTTTTATGCACTGGCATATTCTCTTTTTCCTAACAAATCAGAGACAACAGGTTGTTCAGTCTAACAACTGAAGCCAATTGCCTTGCATAATGACCTTTGGTTATATACCACTTGAGAAGATTCTACTCAAATGGGGTTTTGGCTCTTCTCTAAAAGGTTTTGATCTCTAAAAGGTCGTGCTTTTCTAAAATATGATTCCTTTCTTCTTGATACTCCAGCAAATCCAAAAGAAAAAGCACAGGTTTCAATCGAATATTATCCCCTTGAATCAGACTATGTATTTAAATCATTTTTGTGTGTGTTTTTGCAAGTCCACCACATTTGATAGATGTGGTGGACTTCTTGCTTAGCACATTTGATAATTGCCTAATGCCTATCCATCTTGGACAATGTTTCAGCTGTAACATGCAAATGACACATACTTTCATAACAATTCTTTTTTAAATCATGGATAATACAATATTGTTGTTAATTGCTTTAACTGCTATCAAGTTATCTTGTACATCAGACAACTCTAACTGTTCTGTTGCCGCTGGACCTGAAATGAAGTGCCTTTAAGAGAGGATGTATGGCTTGGATCCAGCGGGAAGCCAGGGCCCCCGAAAAGAAGCCTTTAGAGAAATTTCCCTTATTAAACAGTCTTTATAAGGCTTGAGCTTAAATATAACAGTCTTTTATTGATGAACAAACAGGAATTGTAAAACTTTCTTAACAATCTCTTGGCTCTTGCAATCTTGTTCACAGGGAACAGGCACTATCTTCAAAAACCTTGTTTAAAGGAAAATTCCCCTTTCTAGCTCCTCCCAGGCTGCTGTGAACCTAAACCTTATTGATGTGGATTAAATACCAGGCTGAACTACGTCTCAACGCCGAGCGAACCTATCAAAAGGCTTGTAATCACTTAGCTGCTTTGATGGTTAGAGCTGTTATTCCCTCCGGAATTCCTCAGGGCTGTAAGGCTGTTTCCCCGGAACCTTTGGAAATCTTCAGAGGCTCTCAAGACTGTTCTCCCCCGGGAAGTCTTAAGGGATGAAGCCTTTGCACAGGAGGACGTCTGTACACATCCTCTGCATTGACTTCCTTTGCTGAGACTAACTGAAAAATGGCTCCTTCCCTCCAAAAAACCAGAGAGGGGCGGGACCAGGGATCCTAACTATTATTGACAGGTGGCTTGCCCTATGAATGCAGCCAAAGGAGCCACCTATCTGCAAAGTCCCTGCAACTTAGGACTATGAACAAACACTCAGTGCAAAACACAAAATTGGAGCCCCTGGAACAGCCGTTCCAGAACACTAACATTTTCCTATTAAAAGCCCTGCTCATGTCTTGTGAACTTAGGGCTGTGAAGTCTTTCACTGGGGCCCCTTCCACACAGCTGTATAAAATCCCACATTATCAGCTTTGAACTGGGTTATATAGCAGTGTGGACTCAGATAACCCAGTTCAAAGCTGATATTTTGAATTATATGCCTTGATATTCTGGATTATATGGTTGTGTAGAAGGGGGCTGAGTTCATTTATTTGAGGTGGGTCTTCCTCTCTATATGAAAGCCCCCCACACTTTCAGGGATTCTGGGAGTTGTAACTTGTTGGATCCTGAATCCCTGATCCAGACTAACCAATAACCAACAAAATATATTTTCTGCACTCTAATGATTCTTAGTCATGGTTAGGTCACAAGTGAATTTACCCATGTAGCTTGTACTCTGGCCCTAGGCAGCACATTTTAGACCAAGCTATTTTTACTTATAAGAAACTGGCCATTTATTATGAGAAGGAACATTCGCTTCTGAGGAGCAGCATCAGTTATGAGAAAGGTAGAAAGAAGCTGGACCCAGGCCCGTAGCCAGGATTTTGATTCGGGGGTGGGGGGGGTGGGGGGGCTGAGTCTGAGTGGAAGACGGTCTACCCTAGCAAACCTTTTGTATCGTTACCCCAATACCCCATGCATATAGGATATAATGAGTATAGTGATCAGATCATGATCTGAATAAACATAACAGTTTAAATAATGCACCAGTAAGGCCTTCTCGTGGACCACCATGAGAATTTCAGGGGGGGGGATGAAGCCCCTCAAGCCCCCCCCCACACCGGCTACATGCCTGGCTGGACCTATAAGTGCCTGCGGGGACAATCATTGGGGTGAAAGCCTTCAAATCTGGCAGACATGAATTGGGTGAAGCTCATACTATCCAACATTTCATGGATGAGTGTGGCCAAGCAATATAAAAGTGTGCTCAAGAGGTAGAAGTTTTTCATGAGGAAGAGCAGACAAGCTAGAAGAGCCTGCAGCAGTTTGCTTTTGCCTGAGCCCACTGGAAGAAACAAGATTCTTACCCTCCATTTTCTCCCACATTAATTGAATGCAAATTGTTTTTGCACTTTGAACTTGAAGTAAACTGAGGACAAAGGGGAAATGGGGATATGAGGAGTTGAAACATGGGCCCCTTTCTACACTGCGATATAATCCAGATTATCAAAGCACATAATCCACATTATCAGCTTTGAAGTTGATTATATGAGTCTACACTACCAGTTCAAATCAATTTTATATGGCAGTGTAGAAGGGGCCTGGGATAGTTTAAAAGGAGCTGGAAAAGGGAGATGATAGAGAGTTAATTGGTATTACTTCTGCCAAATTGGGATAGTTGGAGAATATGCAAATCTACAGAGCAGAATCTATGGCTAGACTGCACGTTGGGAAGGATAAGCTCAACTCCACATTAACTATGCCCAAAGCCTATTATAAAAGATATTAGCCGTCCCCTGCCATGCATTGCTGTGGCCCAGTCTGGTGATCTGGAAAATAAAGTAATATGAAAGTGTTGGTTTCTAATATATGGAATTTCTTTCTGCTTGTGGGTAAACAGTATTTCTTGCTGTTTCTTTGTCAGTGTTGATGTGGAGATCATCTGGTTTGCCTGTTCTGGAACAGGCAATGTATCATTGTCCTTCTTTAGGGATCCTTTTCAAATCTATGATACTATATCTGTGTGTGTGAGAGAGAGAGAATCATATCTATCTATCTATCTATCTATCTATCTATCTATCTATCTATATCTTATTTACATTTACAGTATTTGTATACTGCTTTTTAGGGCTGGGTAACCACGGAAAAATTTGTTTCTAAACTTGATTCGTTTCCAGGGGGCGCTAGCGTTTCCAAATTCTAAATACTTCCGAAATTTTGAGATTTCAAAATTTCGTTATTTACTAAATTTTGTTAATTTCGAATCGATTCGTTAATGGCGGACGCGATTGCGCAATATGCTAAAAAACCTCCAAATGGGACAGGGGGAACTTCTGAAGCTTCCCTCTCCCTCTGTTGTTGATTGTTGGTGTGATAATTTATTTTTTATCACTGATAAAACAAACAACAACTATAAAACTTGCACCAGACATACGGAAATAATTACGAAACAATTACGAAACAATTTCGAAACAATTTTGAACCAATTACGAAACAATACGAAATAAATTGGAAAAATTGTTTCAATTTTTAATTACTCCTCACACTATTCCTGCATTGCTCAATATCGGATCGTAAGCTAATTTAAATATGAATTAATAACGAATTACGAAATTAACGAATGAAACCGCCCAGCCCTACTGCTTTTCTCACCCTGAAGGGGTCACAAAGCAGTTTATCTATGGCTGGATGGCTCTTTGTCAGGAGGGTTTTGATTACATTTTCTTGCCCTGGTGAAGGGAGTTGGACTGGATGGCCTTAAGTATTTTCTGTTGGTCATGGGGGTTCTGTGTGGGAAGTTTGCCCCAATTCTGTCGTTGGTGGGGTTCAGAATGCTCTTTGATTGTAGGTGAACTATAAATCCCAGTAACTACCCAAATGTCAAGATCTATTTTCCCCAAACTCCATTTGTGTGCATATGGAATATTTGTGCCAAGTGTGGTCCAGATTCATCATTGTATGAGTCCACAATGCTCTCTGGATGGAGGTGAACTACAACTCCCAAACGGAAAACCAATGCCCACCAAACCCTTCTAGTGTTTTCTGTTGGTCATGGGAGTTTGAGTGCCATGTTTGGTTCAATTCCATTATTGGTGGAGTTCAGAATGCTCTTTGATTATAGGTTAACTATAAATCCTAGCAACTGCAATTCTCAAATGACAAAATCAATTTTTTGAATGATGGTCACTCGTTGGCCTGATAGGTGTCTTGTGTCCAAATTTGGTGTCAATTCATCCAGTGGTTTTTGAGTTATGTTAATCCCACAAACTAACATTACATTTTTATTTGTATAGATTACACAGACTGCAGCCAAAGGTCAGAGAGCTGCCTAATAGCTTCTTGCTGTAAAATTTTGCTCAGGCTGAAAGAAACTGGCCAGTTCAGGAAGTTTGCAGCAGAGAACTGGCATGGGACTGACCACTGATTCCTACACTCAGGTAGATTCTGGGCTGTGCTATCAGCGACCTTGCCTTGAAAAGCCTACTGGGTTTATCTCTCATTAGTAGCAATTTATGGGATATGGAGGAGTTAACTAGCACCTGACCCACACGATTGCTGGTTCATGTTAGGCATTTGCTACTTTTGGAGAACCAAAGAGAAGTAGCCAGACTTCCTTGGGTTATACAGCTTCAGGATGAAAGAGAAATGTTACATATTTGAATACATCCCATATTGCCCATAGTGCTTGACTTCTGTGTTTTAAACATTGTGATTTTATATTGTTGATGTGTTATTTATAATTGGTTTTGTATTGTATTTTTATTTTTACATTTTATGGCTGTGTTCTGTTATATTGATGTATGTATTGCTGGGCTTGGCCTCACGTAAGCTGCCCCGAGTCCCCATGGAGAAATGGTGGCGGGGTATAAATAAAGTATTATTATTATACCGGGATTGTGGCGCAGCTGGCTGAGTGTCAGCTGCATTAAGATCACTCTGACCAAAAGGTCATGAGTTCGAAGCCAGCCCGGGCTGGAGTGGGTGTCCAGCCATTGTGTAGCCCGTTGTCGACCTTTGCAACCCGAAAGACAGTTGCATCTGTCAAGTAGGAAAATAAGGGACCACCTTGTGTGGGAGGCTAAATTTAACTAATTTATGAGGCCATAAAGAAAGAAGACTCCGGGGAATGTGGAATGCGGAAGAACTTCATCGGTGTCGTTGATGGACGATGAAAAGCAGCAGCTCCCCTGGCGGCCAGAAAAAAAAAAAGTTAAATAGCCTTTGTCTGTTAAATGTTGTTTGTCAAACTGGCATTGAATGTTTGCCATATATGTGTTTACTGTAATCCGCCCTGAGTCCCCTGTGGGGTGAGAAGGGCGGAATATAAGAACTGTAAATAAATAATAAATTATTATTATTATTATTATTATTATTATTATTATTATTATTAAATAATTGTGCAAAGAGGAATGCAACATGCCAGTGAAAGCATTCACACTACCTTTGGCATGACATGTTTTTCTCATATACACTGAGGAAATGATGCAATTTGTCACCACTTCGACTGTTATGCCTCAATGCTATGGAGTACTGAGAGTTGTAGATTTACAGGATCTTCTCTGCCTCTTTCCATCATCGTAAAGAAGATAACAATATCCATGAGGAAGTAATGCTCAGTCCCACAAGCAGGCCCATTCAAGTCAACAGCATCCATATACATTCAATATTGATCACAAGAGAAACGTTATTGATATTGATACAGGCAATATTGATGCAGGCGAAACGCCAGGAAAGAATGCTTCTGGAACATGGCCATACAGCCCCAAAAACTTACAGCAACCCAGTGAAAGCCTTTGAAAACACATTGATCACACGAGAGCTCACAATTTCAAGTCTTGGAGACATAACAACACTTCGTACATCAGATGAGCCCTTCTGCCACAGTGTTTTGGTGCTCAGCCTCAAATGCAGGCAGAAAGTGCTATGGAAGCCAGAAGTGAAAGTGCTGAATAACAGGAAAACAGATTCAAGCTGCACAAAGGAGACAAATGGATCATTTACGAGAGTGCTTCTATAACAACTTTTAAAAAACAATCCATAATATTACTTCAGGTACTGATGGGTTTTCATAGCACCCAAGTGTGCCCAGCTCTTCTAGAAAAATGGATGCTCTGGGACATTGAAAGAGCATTAACTCTAGTCCATTGGAGAATACAAACAAATGACAAAACCATCAGGATAACGTTTCTTCCAAACACTATGGGATTGCTTAGAAGGACAGAACTATAACATAATAATAATTATTGCAACAACAAAGTATGGATCATTTATGTTGCAATCCCAGGTGATAGCAGAATTGACGAGAAGCAACTGGAAAAGTTGACACAATACAAGGATTTAAAGATTGAACTCCAAAAACTGTGGCACAAGCCAGTAAAGGTGATCCCAGGGGTGATTGGTACACTGGATATAATGCCTAAAGACCTTGGCCTGCACTTAAAAATTATCGGCGCTGACAAAATTACCATCTGTTAACTGCTAAAGGCCATCCTACTTGCATAGCATACACATTATGCACCGATACATCACACAGTGCTAGACACTTGGGAAGTGTCCAACGGGTGATCCAATACAAAGCCAGTATAGTGATCTTGTTGTGTATCTAATAGTAATAATAATAATAATAATAATAATAATAATAATAACAATAATAATCTTTATTTATATACCATCCTATTTCCCCAAAGGGACTCAGGGCGGTGAACAACAAAATCAGCAAATATTCAATGCCGTACAACCAATATAAGTAAATACTCATCCCATCCAAATCCCCAAACAAATACACATTTATGCCAAAAGTAAGACTCATTAAGACACCACATCACAAGTGGAATGGGACTCCTGCTTCAAGCAAGTCCCCATGTGCCAAGGCGCTGTGCATCCATGGTCCTTTTGTCCTTCCCTCCCCTGCCACCTTATTGGCACAACTCCATTTTAACAGCTGCCCATGGTCTAGCCCTGACAAATGTCTCTTTAACTCTCTCTTTCCAGTGTGATCAGCACCAGATGCCTTATTGTGCCCTTCAGTTACTCTGACACTTACACAATACATGCCATTAAATGTGTGGTCGTTTTTTAATTTTTTTAAAAGTGTAACTGCATTCTCAACAAACTCAACCACCACCATATGCCCCTCTCCCTCCTCCTCCATAATAATATCTGGGACAACACAATGACTTGACATTGTGTCATGGTGCATTTTCTTGGAATAATTCCCATTGCCCTTGTTAGAGATTCACAGCACCAGCAGGCAACTGCATGAGGCTGAGGCTGTTTCTACACTGCCATGTAATGCAGTTTGGACTGAATAATATGGTCAGTATAAACTCATGTAATGCAGTTTCAACTGCATTCCACTGCATTACATGGGTCTACACTAACTGTATAATGCAGTTCAAATGGCATTATTTGGCAGTGCAAGTCCAGCCTTAACTTAGAAATTTACAAGATCATGGTACCCAGGGATGTTAACCTGAATTAGACCTTACTGGTGCAGCGTGGGATGTGCATGGGAGCATTTAATGCACAGTATATTTTGAGTGGTCACGTCATGTTTACTTGAATATTTAATTCCCACTTGCTTTGTGCTTCTCTTGTTGTTGAGACAGGAAAGTGTTGTGAAAGAGTCCTTTATATGTACCTTGGGCCTTATCTACACTGACTATTTAACACAGTTTCAAACCAATGTTGGAGAAAGTGTTTTAACTGTGCAGATAGTAATGTTTAGAATCAGTTTAAGGCTCAGATGGGGATAACACAAACCAGAGCACTGATACACATTAAGGGCTTTCTTTTGTCTGACCATTGCTGCTTGAAGACAGCCTTGAACAGCATTAAATGATTAGTGTAGATGGGACTTTGAATTAAGCTTTAAGAGCTGATGATGACAAAGCTCTAAAAGGGCTGGACCTCAACCCTGATGGAAGATTTTTCCCTATATACACATCTCTATTCAGTGACATCTGTCCCTGTGGTGGGATCAATACACTACATGGAGACACAGGGAAGGGCCTTCTCTAGCGTGGCACCCCAATTGTGAAATCCTGGGTCTCTTGAACTAATGGCACCAGTAGCTTCATTTCTGTGTCAAGATAAGACATGTCCACTTATCAAAGTGGTATCATTTTGTTTGAATCATGTCCATGTACATTAAGATGGTTCTAAACTGTTTTAGTTTTTTTTAAATGGCTAAACTGTTTAATATATGCTTGTATGCTGTTAACTGTTTGCATTTCTTTTAAATCATGTAAATCATTTTAAACTGATTTCATTGTGTGCCCTGCTGTGGTTTTGTGATAACGATTGTTGCCCTAATCTGCTGTCAAGTTAGCCTCAACCAATGCAATCTGATGAGACATCCAAGATATTTTGGCATTAATATCCCTACTCAAATGTTGAAAACTAAGTGGTGCTTGTACTGTTGAAGGCTTTCATGGCCAGAATCACAAGGGTGTTGTGCCGTTTCCAGACTGTATGGTCATGACCCTTCCCATGTCAGATAGTGTGTACATTTAATCAAGGTTTTATGCCCTAAATTTAATATATAGCAGAAGATAACAAATTTATTACTGAAAACCATGCCACAAAAGTCATTTGACTTTTTCCATCTGAGACACAACTGGGCTAGAGAATTAATGGTTCTCTAATTGGTTTCCCATCTCTGTCAACAACTCACAAACAAAAGGGACTCCCTTTTGAGCTGAGAAACATTTATATATCCAGGCTAATGGATGCCCCAACTGCTTCACCCATTGTCTTCATCCCCTTGGCTGAAACCAGCAACAAGATATCATGTTTTCTCGATAAGAATGTACCGTTCTGCCTTGCAAAACATGTCAGTTTTTGGCAAGGAATTGCAGCTTGACATCCATACCAGCTGGGACGAAATAAAGGCAACTCAGTGGTATTTTCTTCAAATTGTTGAGACTTTTATTGGAAAATCAGGGAAAACTCTATTGGATAGTTCTTTTCTCACCAGGGCTGAAAGGACTCTCTTTGATAGGGCCTGGCAAAGACCCCTAAATTCTTGCTCGATATCAGGCCCATGGCCTACCAAATAGTTCAATCGTTGCTGTTGGGTGTCTCCAAGTCAGCTGTAATTTATGGCAGCCCAAAAGCAAACCCATCGTGGAATTATTTGTCATGATTTAGTCAGAGGGGGGTTTCCATTGTATCCTCTGAAACTGATAAGAAGCATGATTTGGTCAAGAACACCCAGTTTCCATGTTAGTCTCCCAGAAACCTATCCCAGCATTTGAACCAATGCACTATGCGGACTCACTCAAAATGGGTGGTGCCTTTAAAAATAGAGACAGTGGTCAGCAATAGGAGAAGGAACTATGTAACCCTCCAGATGCTGTTGAAAGGTCAGTAATTCTTATATTTGAACATACTGGTTATGGCAATTGGGAGATGCAGTCCAACAAAATCTGGAGGTTGTCATTATTTCCATTTCAGTATATAGCCTAATGTTTTCTCTGTCTATGTAGGAATGCATCCTGCTGAAATTGGAGGAGGAGGGGTTTACTGGTAGACAAGTGGAAATTCAGACTGTAGTCTTTATACTTTTTTTAAAAAGGCATTAATGGCAGCCAAATGAAACCTTATCTGCTGCTTTGCCACATTTATTAGTTTTAGGATAGGTGGGTGGGTGAGGAGAAAAAACAGGCATATTTTGTATAAATATCTCAAGGTCACCTAACTGGGTTGTTTTTCCAAACTTTCCCCACATCAGCACTTAGTTATTGCAGTTTCTCAGAAATCCAGTGAGGGAGGATTGAAAGACCAATCCAGAAATATCTCCACAAAAGGACCATGGGAGCAGAGCACTTTCAGGGATTGGGAGGAAACATTCCTGTGATGTCTAAGACATGCACTTCTGCAACCCATCACATGCAGATCTTAAGCCCTATGCAATAGTCTGACATAGGCTTCTGAACCACACAATGTCCTCTTTAGGCACGCAAAAGGGAAGATCCACACTGCATTTTCCTCCTATCAGTTTCACACCAGTTTACTCTCATGGCTTCCCTCAAGACCTTTATAAATCTGTGCAAATCTGTCATACGAATTTTCCTCCATATCCATTTCAGAATGCGATGTGGTAAGAAATGTATGCTTTAAGTCCAACTACGCTGTGGAATTAATTTAGTTTGACATCACGTTCATGGCTCAATGCTATGGAATCATGGTAGTTGTAATTTGACATGGCTTTTAGCCTTCTTTGCCTCATCAAACAGCAACAACAACAGTAAATTTTAATTGTTACCAGCCTCTCCCTATGGCTTGAGGCAGAGTGCAACACAATTACCACAGACAGACAAATCCCAGCATTCCATAGTATTTTATTTATTTATCGTGTCAGGAGCGAACCAAAACAGTTGTATTGCATTAAAAACAAACAAACAAACAAAACACAAAGTTTGCAGACTTGGTATTCTATTAAATGTCCTTTGACCAGTAGCTGGCCACTTGGAGTGCCTCTGGTGTTGCTGCAAGAAGGTCCTCCATTGTGCATGTGGCAGAGCTCAGGTTGCATTGTAGTGGATGGTCTGTGGTTTGCTCCTCTCCACACTCGCATGTCGTGGACTCCACTTTGTAGCCCCATTTCTTAAGGTTGGCTCTGCATCTCATGGTACCAGAACGCAGTCTGTTCAGCGCCTTCCAAGTTGCCCAGTCTTCTGTGTGCCCAGGGGGGAGTCTCTCTGTAAATTTGGTATCAGCCATTGATTGAGGTTCTGGGTTTGAGCCTGCCACTTTTGGACTCTCACTTGCTGAGGTGTTCCAGCAAGTGTCTCTGTAGATCTTAGAAAACTATTTTTTGATTTAAGTCATTGGCGTGTTGGCTGATACCCAAATGGGGTGGCCCGGAGATGTCACTGCCTTGGTCCTTTCACTATTGGTTGCTACTCCCCAGCGGATGTCAGGTGGTACAATACTGGCTAAACATTGTAATTTCTCCAGTGGTGTAGGCCCACAGACACCCCGTGATAATGTAGTATGTCTCAGTAAGAGCCACATCCACTGTTTTAGCGTGGTGTAATGTGTTCCACACTGGGCATGCATACTCAGCAGCAGAGTAACATAGTGCAAGGGCAGGTGTCTTCCATAGTATTGAGCCATGGCAGTTAAAGTGATCTCATCACCACTTCATCACACTAAAGAAAAAAATCCACTTAAAATCTGGTTTCATGACAACATATCATCATCATCATCATCATCATTATTTATACCTCAACTTCCTTGCTGTAGGGACTCAAATCACTTCATCACACTAGGGAATGAATCCACTTTAAATCTAGTTTCTGCCTCATGCAGAATTCTGGGGTTTGTAGTTTAGTGAGGCTGTTAAAGGCTTCTTCCTAAACTACAAACCCCAGAATTCTGCAGAAGGCAGATTTTAAGTGGATTTTTTCTCTCTAGTGTGATTAGACTGCATTAATTCTACAGTGTTAAAGGTAAAGGTTTCCCCTTGACATTAAGTCTAGTTGTTTTTGACTATGGAGAGTGGTGCTCATCTCCATGTCTAAGCTGAAGACCCAGCATTTTCTGTAGATGCCTCTTAGGTCATGTGGCCAGCATGACTGCATGGAATGCCGTTCCCTTCCCACTGGAGCGGTACCTATTGATCTACTCACAATTGCATGTTTTCAAACTGCTAGGTTGGCAGGAACTGGGGCTAACAGTGGGAGCTCACCTGCTCCCTGGATTCGGACTACCGACCTTTTGGTCAGAAAGTTCAGCAGTTCAGCGATCTAACCTGCTGCACTACCAGTGACTCCCTGAATTTTACAGTGTAGATGCACCCAGAAGCAACCTACGTGAACCAAATGGAACTTGGTAAGTCAACAATGACGTATGTTTGACTAATTCAGTGGATCTACTCTCACTGGAGCTAAAAATTGGATTTAGGTCACGTTCACGGCTGTGCTTTTCCTCTGAGTGCCAGCTCAGTGGGCATTCTCTTGATTTCTTGCTGTTCAGTGTGTGAAATGAATCAAGAAAGCTGGATGCTTGCAATCCCCTCTCTGTTGTATTATTTAATATAAGTGCCGTAACACTGCTGTCTCTGCACACACTCGCTTTTTTTCATTCTACTTATGATAAAGAAAGAGAAGATGCCACTGCCTTGGACAAAGGCACAAAACTATTCTTAAGGGGGTTTGGAGGGGGGTGAAACTGAGAAGCTGTGTACATTGCAACATTTTACCAGGGCAAGAGAATGGGACCGAAAAAGGGGGAGAAAGCAGCAAGCAAACCGTGATAAAGCTGCTGGACCACAGCACACAGTTTCCTGTAAAAGGAATGGTTGATACATGCATCACACACCACTCACACCCTGAGGATTTGACCGATAGTAACCTTAAGAACACAAAGACATAAACTCAGCAAGAATGGAAAACATGCTGTTTCGGTGCCAGCATTCAACAGGAACAAGCAAGGGGAGGAGGGGTATCTACAGTCTATATCAAAATGTACCCTTTCTAATTGCAACCAACGAATTGATTTAGCCCAATTTCCCCCTTTATATGCCTAATTATTCACTTTCTCTGAACTGCCAATTTTACATGGGTAAAATAAGCTTTACATCTTAAAAACAAGATTTTAAAATTCAGTTGCTGTTTTTTTGTCGTGCCAGGAGCAACTTGAGAAACTGCAAGTTGCTTCTAGTGTGAGAGAATTGGCTATCCCAATTACTATGGTTTGGATTACTGATCAATTTGGTTTTGTTCTGTGCCTTCGAGTCAACCCCAATTTATGGCAACCCTCCCCTAGGTTTTATTTTGTTTTTAGCAAGAGTTATAAATAGTTTGTCATGCTTTCCACATAGGCTGAGAGAGTTACTTCTCTAAGGTAATTTAGTTGAGTCGGGATTTGAATCAGAGTTCTAAAGCGCATCTACACTGTAGAATTAGTGCAGTCCAACCCCACTTTAGCTGTCTGGGCTCAATTCTATGAGATCATGGCAGTTGTGGTTTTACAATGTATTTAGTCTTCTCTGCCAAATAGAGCTGCGACCTCATCAAACTACAACTCCCAGAATTCCATAGCATTGAGCCATGGCAGTGAAAGTAGTGTCAAAGTTGCATAAATAATTCTACAGTGTGGATGCACCCTAATCCAGTGTTTCTCAACCTTCCTAATGCTGTGACCCCTTAACCATAAAATTATCTTTGTTGCTACTTCATAACTGAAATTTCACTATTGTTATGAATCATAATGTAAATATCAGATATGCAGGGTGAATACTGGTGGGGTTGGGGGGAGATTAATGTTGTCATTTGGGAGTTGTCGTTGCTGGGATTTATAGTTCGCCTACAATCAAAGAGCATTCAGAACTCCACCAACAATGGAATTGAACACAGAACTCCCATGACCAACAGAAAATGCTAGAACTGTTTGGTAGGCACTGACCTTGAGTTTTGGAGTTGTAGTTCATCTACATCCAGAGAGCACTATGGACTCAAATAATGATTGATCTGGACCAAACTTGTCACAAACACTCAATATGTCCAAATGTGAACTCTGGTGGAGTTTGGGGAAAAATAGACCTTGACATTTGGGAGCTGTAGTTGTTGGGATGTATAGTTCACCTACAATCAAAGAGCATTCTGAACCCCACCAATGATAAAATTGGGCCAAACTTCCCACACAGAACCCCCATTGCCAATAGAAAATATTATATATTCAGATGGGTCTTCGACGAGCCCTCTGACATCCCCTCGTGACCCCCCCTAGGGTCCCGACCTCCAGGTTGAGAAACACTGCCCTAATCTAACAGTCAAACAACTACACCAGAGGTGTCAAACACAAGGTGTGCAGACTGAATCCACAATGCCATGGCATCCTTATGAGGCTTTCAGTTCATAGCTACATTTATATGGTGGTCCATGTCTTAGTTACCTCTAGACTGGATTACTGAAATGCACTCTACATGGGGCTACCCTTGAAGACGGCCTGGAATTTACAACTTGTCCAATGATCGGCAGCTAGATTAATAACTGGGGCGACTTACAGGGAGCAGTCAACCCCACTGTTTAAGGAGCTCCATTGGCTACTGTTCATTTTCCGGTCCCAATTCAAGGTAGAGGTTTTTACCTATAAGGCCCTAAATGGTTTGGGACCCGCCTACCTTCGTGATTGTATCTCTCTTAATGAACCAGCCCGAATTCTTCGTTTTTGGGGGAGGCCCTCCTTTCACCCTTGCCAGTTTCTCAGGCTTGCCTTGTGAGTACAAGGGAGAGAGCCTTCTCCTCTGTGGCCCCCCGACTCTGGAACTCATTGCCCGGAGAGATTAGGAAAGCCTCTACCTTAGAAACCTTGAAAAAGAATCTCAAGACCTGGCTCTGCCATTGCGCTTTTGGAGAGTAGTCACATATTCTTAAGCTATTGCTCCACACAATTTTCTTGTCCTAGGAGTACACCCCTCTTTCACGAAGGTCTGTCTATCACCCTGTCTCTCTATGAATTCTCCTTTAGAAATAATTCTGCTCCTTTATCGCACCCTGAGTTTTTAAATCATTTTATGTATATGCGGCCCGCTCACTGTCATTATGTTTGGTTTACTTCTTCTTTTTTATGTTTTGTGTATATTGTTTATTGTATTTATATGTTTTCTATTTTATTGCGATGTTGTAGTTTGTATTTTATTTTATTGTATTTTGTTGTTTAGGCTTGGCCTCACGTAAGCCGCCCCGAGTCCCTGTTGGGGGAGATGGTGGCGGGGTACAAATAAAGATGATGATGATGATTATGAGCCCACGAGGGCCTTGAGATCGTCTGGGGAGGCCCTTCTCTCGATCCCGCCTGCCTCACAGGCACGCCTGGCGGGGACGAGAGAGAGGGCCTTCTCGGTGGTGGCCCCCCGGCTGTGGAACGCTCTCCCTGCTGACATTAGACAGGCGCCCTCCCTTATGTCCTTCCGTAAGAGCTTAAAGACCTGGCTATTCGAGAGGGCATTTAACTGAGTGCTATACTAATTGGTAATGACAACCGGAACGAAATGGATTACGAGATTGGTTACGATTCGATGATGGAACGGAGCGGATTATTTAGTGTAATTTAGATTATTGTGTATTTTGATATGTTGATTCTCTGTTTGTGTTCTATTGTAAATGGTTTTATATGTTGTACACCGCCGCGAGTCGCCCCAGGGCTGAGAGCGGCGGTCAACAAATGCACCAAATAAATAAATAAATAAATAAATAAATAAATAATAATAATAATAATTATTATTATTATTATTATTGAGCCTTGCCATTACAAACAGCCCTTTAAATCTGATGTGACCCTTGCTGAAAATGAGTTTGACAGCCCTGCCCTAGCTATATTGGCTATATAGTAAAGGTAAAGGTTTCCCCTGACATTAAGTCTAGTCAAGTCCAACTCTGGGAGGTGGTACTCATCTCTATTTCTAAGCCTAAGAGCTGGCATTGTCAGTAGATGCTGCCAAGGTCATGTAGCTGGCATGACTGCATGGAGCACTATGACCTTCCTGTCGAAGCAGTACCTAATGATTTACTCACATTTGCATGTTTTTGAACAGTTAGGTTAGCAGGAGCTTGGGCTAACAATGGGAGCTCACCCCATACGCTCAGCAAGTTCTGCAGCTCAGCAGTTTAACCCGCTACACCACCACGGCCCCTTATATGAGGGGTATTTTTTAAGTAAGGTCCGTTTTGTTGTAGACACTAGTAGTTCGCGTGCATACCACGAGCGCATGCATCGAGTACCAGCATGCCTCGGGAACAACTGTGCTCAGTTTCCGCTCTGTAGCTAACCTGTACGGTTCTGTTCTGTGCTTTAAAAATGTTTAAGACTATCAACTCACCCTCCACATGTGAGGTTCGCTCAGTGATACGGTTTTTGTCAGCAAGGAACCTGCCTGCTGCAGAAATTCATCGACAGATTTGTGAAGTGTACGGTGATACTGTTATGAGTGAAAGCAAAGTGCGTAAGTGGGTACGACAATTCAAAGATGGCCGTGACAACGTCCATGATGAGGACCGCTCCGGTCGCCCTTCTTTGATTACAATGAACTCTTGGTTATTGGAGCAGGCGGCAAGTTTTTATGAAGAGGGTATTTTAAAATTGGTTCAGAGGCATGATAAGTGTTTGAACAAACTTGGCAACTATGTCGAAAAATAGAGTGAAGCATGTACTTTCTGGAAATAAATTTACTTTTTTGAAATAAACTTTCGTTGTGTATTTATGTTCCAATGGACCTTACTTTAAAAATATCCCTCGTATTATACTAGCCGTCCCTTTCCACACGTTGCTGTGGCCCAGTCTGTGTATATGTGTTGTGTGTGTATATATATGTGTGGTTTTCCGCATGCGCTGTGATGTATTTTTTCCTTTTTACATCTTTTCTGCTGTGTTTTTATGAGTGATGGTAACTTGTTGGCCTGATAAGTGTATTGTGTCCAAATTTGGTGTCAATTCGCCCAGTGGTTTTTGAGTTATGTTAATCCCACAAACGAACATTACATTTTTATTTATATAGATTGTCTATAGTTAATTTCTTACATGTAAATTTGTGAGATGAAGTCCTTCACATATTAACTTTGGAGAGAAAGGCTGAAATTCCATGTGATGGTTTCCACTGAACAAAGTAGTGCTCCGTTCTGAATAAGCATGTTTCAACACGCTTATTCACGATTGCTGAAAACACATCCCACTAAACAAGTAAAGACTTCTGTTTAAGATTGTCATCTATACATATTTGCCTGAGAGTCTATGGAGCACTACAGGATTTACTCCCGAGTACGGCAATTGCACAGAAACATACTTGGACTGTCAAAATGCAGAAAACGAATAAAGGAAACAATATTTGGAAAAGATGATCCAGTTCAAAAGAGGGCAGGATTCTTGGATTTTTAATCCTAACTAAATTTATTTCTATTGATTTCCAAGTTGTTTTAATGCTGATTTTCCATAATGAAAATAATAAAGGAAGAAAAGAGAGTCGTGGTGGAACAGCTTATCATAGAGAGATAAATAAAACTGAAGCTGTTCTGAGACCTAATCTTGCCAAACAGTACCCTTTTGTTTGTGGTCAATATAGTTACCATTCATGGGGAGAGCAAAGCCTATTATCAAAAGATTTGCAGGGTTTTGTTGTTGCTTTCAAAGTACTTCGAACATTGTTTTGAATTCTATTTCTGTATTTGATCTCTTTTTTAAATAAACTATTTAAGACTGTAGTCATTACCTTTAAAAGTGAAAATGACAAACTAAGGCCTCTTCCACACAGCTGTATAAAATCCACATTGAAATGGATTATAATGGCAGTATGGACTCAGATAATCCTGTTCAAAGCAGATATTGTGGATTATCTGCCTTGATATTCTGGGTTATATGGCTGTGTGGGAGGGTCCAAAGTTACATTGCAAAATAACTGATTATATAAGTATGAAAAATGATTCCTAAACAGATTTGCCTATACCTGCTGGGGAAGGAAGGCAGCATAGTCCAAAACATTTTTGAAATACACTAATGGAATAATAGTGCTATTATTCCACTTTTCACTGCCACCACATTTCCTATGGATCCCTGAGATTTGTAGTTTTGTAGCAGTTAAAGTGGAATAATAGAACTTTAACCATGTTGCGCAATAGAACCATAAAGCAAGAGTGGCCCTTCATACATTGCTGGACTCTGAATTCTTCATCTTTGATCATTTAATAATAATAATAATAATAATAATAATAATAATTTATTTATTTATATTCCGCCATTTTCCCCAATGGGACTCAAAGCAGATTACAGCATATAAACAGACACAGGCAAGTGTTCAATGCCTTGTTACAATGAAATACAATGAGACACAGATACCAAGACAAAAGCAAAGGCTTCTCCTTTCATTTCTGGCTCTTGAAGTGGTGCTCATCTCTGGCTATGAGGGAGGTGCTCTTCTGAATTTCCAAGCCAAGGAGCCTGTGTTGTCCATAGACACCTCCTGATCATGTGGCCAGCATGACTACTTGGGGTGTCTTTTTTGCCTTTTCCCACCGAAGTGGTATCTATTGATCTACTCATATTTGCATGTTTTCGAACTACTAGGTTGGAAGGAGCTAACAGCAGGAGCCCATCCCATCCCATGGATTTGAACTGCCAACCTTTAGGTCAGCAGTTCAGCCGCACAAGGGTTTAACCCAAACCACCAAACCAAGAACAAGAAAGGATGCTAAAATTGGAATCTAGATGAGGAAAGTTTGAAATGTTACAGTATGAAAGTCTTTGTTTAGGAGTCGGAGTACCAGCAAGTTGCCCACTGTTTGTTACAAACACAGAGGAGTGCTGGATTGGACCAAAGACTTTCTAGTCCCATGTTCTCTTCCCACAAGGGCCCTAAAATCCCAAAATACATCTCACAAAGCCCCAAATCATCCATCTAACCTAGATCATCATCTACCTTCTCTGCAAGCCACATTAGGTCCCATTCTGGGAGAAAGGCAGCATATTAACCTGTCAATCCATCATATTGCCAAAGGCTTTCATGGCCCGGATCACTGGGTTGCTGTGAGTTTTCCAGACTGTATGGCCATATTCCAGAAGCATTATTTCCTCAAGTTTCACCCACATCTATGGTATCCTCAGTCATGGCTAATCTACATGGTAGACTCAATGCTTTGTCGAAGCCTTTCATGGCCGGAATCACTGGGTTGTTGTAGATTTTTTGGGCTACAACTCCCAAACTCAAAGTCAATGCCCACCAAACCCTTCTCATGTTTTCTGTTGTTTATGGGAGTCCTGTGTGCCACGTTTGGTTCAATTCCATCATTGGTGGAGTTCAGAATGCTCTTTGATTACAATAAATCCCAGCAACTACAACTCCCAAATGACAAAATCAAAGTTTTTGAGTGATGGTCACTACTTGGGGTGTCTTTTTTGCCTTTTCCCGCCCAAGTAGTATCTTTTGATCTATTCATATTTGCATGTTTTCGAACTGCTAGGTTGGAAAGAGCTCAGGCTAATAGCAGGAGCCCACCCCATCCCATGGATTTGAACTGCCAACCTTTAGGTCAGCAGTTCAGCAGCACAAGGGTTCAACCCATTGCGCTACCATGGCCCCTTATTTTTGTGGTTAGTAAGTGTCTTGGGAAAGGCATACAGCAAGGCTGCATCCTCTCACCCAACCTTTTTAACTTGTATGCAGAACACATCATACGATGTGCGGGGCTTGATGAATGCAAAGCTGGGGTGAAAATTGCTGGAAGAAACATTAGCAACCTTAGATATGCAGATGACACCACTTTGATGTGAGGAGGAGCTGAGGAGCCTTTTCACCAAGGTGAGGGAAGAAAGCGCAAAAGCTGGTTTGCAGCTAAACATAAAAAAAACCAAGATTATGGCAACAAGAATGATTGACAACTGGGAAATAGAGGGAGAAAATGTGGAGGCCGTGACAGACTTTGTATTTCTAGGTGCAAAGATTACTGCAGATGCAGACTGTGGCCAGGAAATCAGAAGACGCTTACTTCTTGGGAGGAGAGCAATGTCCAGTCTCGATAAAATAGTAAAGAGTAGAGACATCAGACTGGCAACAAAGATCTGCCTAGTCAAAGCCATGGTATTCCCTGTAGTCACCTACGGATGTGAGAACTGGACCTTAGGGAAGGCTGAGCGAAGGAAGATAGATGCTTTTGAGCTGTGGTGCTGGAGGAAAGTGCTGAGAGTGCCTTGGACTGCGAGAAGATCCAACCAGTCCATCCTCCAGGAAATAAAGCCCGACTGCTCACTGGAGGGACGGATACTAGAGACAAAGTTGAAGTACTTTGGCCACATCATGAGGAGACAGCAAAGCCTAGAGAAGACAATTATGCTGGGGAAAGTGGAAGGCAAAAGGAAGAGGGGCTGACCAAGGGCAAGATGGATGGATGGCATCCTTGAAGTGACTGGACTGACCTTGAAGGAGCTGGGGGTGGTGACGGCCAACAGGGAGCTCTGGCGTGGGCTGGTCCATGAGGTCACGAAGAGTCGGAGACGACTGAACGAATGAACAACAACAAGTGTCTTGTGGCCAAATTTGGTGGCAATTCGTCCAGCGGTTTTTGAGTTCTGTCAATCCCACAAACGAACATTACATTTTTATTTATGTAGATGTCTGTACATATACATATGTATACATATATGCATACATACACTACTGAATTGATTCAGCTTTGCACCACTTATACTGCTATGGTTTAATGCTATGGAATCATGGAAGTTGTAGTTTTCCAAGGTCTTTAGCCCTCTCTGCCAAACTACAGGTGTTAGAAACCCATAGCATTGAGTGATGGCAGTGAAAGTGGTATCAAACTGCATTCAATCTACAATGTAGATACATCTTTAAAGGGTAAAGAAGGAAGTTGATGGTTGCCTGGAACTCTAAGCAATTTGTAGTATTGTGTATTGCATTCCCTGTACTATAATAGTGATAAAAGGACTGAGGATCCCAGGCCACAAGCAAGAAGCTCCATCTCCAGCAATAACAAACCTTCATATATATATCTTGGAGGAGAAAGGAAAGGGAGGAAAGAAGCAGGGCGATGGATTCTTCCCCCCGATTTCCCCGATCCAAACCTCAAGCCCGGCGGGGAAGAAAGAGAACAGGACGTTTCAGCCTCCCTCCCAAAACGCCCTTTTGTTTTTCTCTAGTTGGGGAGGAAAAAGAGAAAGACATCAGTGCCGCGCCTGCGCAGTGGAGGGCTTGAGTTTGAACTCCAGTTACCTCTCTGCAAAGCCGGCGGCGGTCGTAAAAAAAAAGTAGGTGAAAGGCAACCCAGTGTCATCGCTCTCCCAAGCAGCCGCGGCGCTCTGCGCATGCGCGGAACAGGCATGTCTTGGATTGCCAGGCAAGCAGCCTCCCTGCTTTGTTTATTGGGAGTTTATGTATGCAAAGCAGAAAGGGGTTTTGCTGGGGGAGGGACAGATAAGAAAAAGGGGAGAGATCATCCTATAAATAATAGTGCAAGAAAAGCAGGATGGGATTTGTATGTATTTGATTTCCCCCTATTATTATTATTATTGACACAAAAGCATATTATTATTATTATTATTATTATTATTATTATTATTATTATTTGTTCCAAAATAATTTGGAACAAATCAAGAACTTTGGCCCAAAAGCAAGGCGCTGGCTGCTGGAGCTGATGAACAACTGCACTGCATCCTGTCAGATCCCCAAAATCTGGAGGAAAGCAAGAGTCATCGCCATCTTGAAGCCAGGCAAAGACCGTAATGACCCAAAAAGCTACAGACCAATCTCCCTGTTGTGCCACCTCTACAAAGTTCTGGAGAGACTTATTTTGCATAGAATTATGGAAAAAATAGACCCCTGTCTGATCCCACAGCAAGCTGGCTTCAGAAAAGGCAAAAGCTGCACATCGCAAGTGCTGAACCTGACTCAGCACATAGAAGATGGCTTTGAAAGGCAGCAGATCACAGGAGCTGTCTTCATAGACCTGTCAGCAGCCTATGATACTGTGAACCAGCGCCTCCTCCTGAGAAAAATGTACACTATCACAAAGGACTACCACCTCACCCGCCTCATAGGAAACCTGCTACAAAACAGGAGCTTTTTGTTGAGTTCCAGGGCCAGAGAAGCAGATGGCGGAAACAGAGAACGGCCTGCCTCAGGGGAGCGTGCTTGCTCCATCCATGTTCAACATCTACACAAATGACCAGCCACTGCCAGAAGGGACAGAGAGCTTCATCTATGCTGATGATCGTGCCATTACTGCTCAAGCAGGGAGCTTTGAGATGGTAGAACAGAAGCTCTCCGAAGCTCTAGGTGCTCTTACTGCCTATTACAGGGAAAACCAGCTGATCCCCAACCCATCTAAACACAGACATTTGCCTTTCATCTCAAGAACAGACAAGCATCCGAGCTCTGAAGATCACCTGGGAAGGAATCCCACTGGAGCATTGCAGCGCACCCAAATACCTGGGAGTCACTCTGGACCGTGCTCTTACCTACAAGAAGCACTGCCTGAACATCAAGCAAAAAGTGGGTGCTAGAAACAATATCATACGAAAGCTGACTGGCACAACCTGGAGATCACAACCAGATACAGTGAAGACATCTGCCCTTGCGCTGTGCTACTCTGCTGCTGAGTATACATGCCCAGTGTGGAACACATCTCACCACACTAAAACAGTGGATGTGGCTCTTAATGAGACATGCCGCATTATCACAGGGTGTCTGCGCCCTACACCACTGGAGAAATTACACTGTCTAGCCGGTATCGCACCACCTGACATCCGCCGGGAAGTGGCAGCCAATAGTGAAAGGACCAAGGCAGAGACATCTCCAGCTCATCCCCTGTTTGGGTATCAGCCAGCACGTCAACGACTTAAATCCAGACATAGTTTTCTAAGATCTACAGAGACACTCGCTGGAACACCTCAGCAAGCGAGAGTCCAAAAGTGGCAGGCTCAAACCCAGAACCTCAACCAATGGCTGATACCAAATGAGAGACTCCCCCCTGGGCACACAGAAGACTGGCGACTTGGAAGGCGCTGAACAGACTGCGCTCTCGCACCACGAGATGCAGAGCCAACCTTAAGAAATGGGGCTACAAAGTGGAATCCTCGACATGCGAGTGTGGAGAAGAGCAAACCACTGACCACCTGCTGCAATGCAACCTGAGCCCTGCCACATGCACAATGGAGGACCTTCTTGCAGCAACACCAGAAGCACTCCAGGTGGCCAGATACTGGTCAAAGGACATTTAATCAACTACCAAACTCACACATTTTGTATTTTCTCTGTTTGCTTTGTTCTGTTAGAAATGTAATATAATTGACTGGCTGCCCTGACACGAGAAATAAAAAAAATTATTATTATTATTATTATTATTATTATTATTAGAAACACAACAAGATGAGTCCACACTGCTGGCTGTTGTATTGGAATACACCTTGGACACTTCCCAAGTGTTTAGGACTGTGTGATGTATTGGTGAATAATGCATGCAGATCCCAGTAAGGTGGCCTTCTGCAGCTGGCAAATGGTAGTTTTCTCAGCGCTGATTGTGTTTAAGTGCAGGCCAATGTATTTAGGCACTGCACCCAGTGTGCTGATCACCACTGGGACCACCTTGACTGGCTTGCGGCAGAATCATAGAGTTGGAAGAGACCTCATGGGCCATCCAGTCTAACCCCCTGCCAAGAAACAGGAATATTGCATTCAAAGCACCCCTGACAGATGGCCATCCAGCCTCTGTTTAAAAGCTTCCAAAGAGGGAACCTCTACCACACTCTGGGGCAGAGAGTTCCACTGCTGAACGGCTCTCACAGTCAGGAAGTTCTTCCTCATGTCCATATGGAATCTCCTTCCTTGTAGTTT
The DNA here is from genome assembly GCF_025583915.1 of Anolis sagrei ordinatus. NCBI lineage: Eukaryota > Metazoa > Chordata > Lepidosauria > Squamata > Anolidae > Anolis > Anolis sagrei. Next base: position 149,322,379 of record NW_026845477.1, on the reverse strand, counting down.
GAAGCCATTGTTCTATGTCCTAGTCTCCAGGGAAGCAGAAAACAAGCTCCCTCCCTCCTCCCTGTGACTTCCTCTCACATATTTATACATGGCTATCATATCTCCTCACAGCCTTCTCTTCTTCAGGCTAAACATGCCCAGCTTCTTAAGCCACTCCTCATAGGGCTTGTTCTCCAGACCCTTGATCATTTTAGTCACCCTCCTCTGGACACATTCCACCTTGTCAATATCTCTCTTCAATCGTGGTGCCCAGAATTGGACACAGTATTCCAGGCGTGGTCTGACCAAGGCGGAATAGAGGGGTAGCATTACTTCCCTAGATCTAGACACTATGCTCTTTGTAGTTCGATCTTTAAATCCTCTTATCGTGTCAGCTTTTCCAATTGTTTTTTTTTTCAATCCTGCTGTCACCAGGGATTGCAAAATTGACAATCCATACTTTGTTTTTTAACATGATTGTGAGGTCAGGAGTATTGTACTCCAAAACGCTGTCTGTCTGAATTCGGAAGTCCCAGAGGAGTTTGATGTGTCCTTTTTTTGTAACTTTTTCTGGATTGTGATCCTACCAGTTCTTTGTCACAGGCAGATGGTATTTGTGGCACAAGTTCCAATTAATCATCTGAACAACGGTATTATGCCTCTGCTTGTAGTCTGTCTGTGCTATCTTCTTGCAGCAGCTAGGGATATGATCTATTGTTTCATCTGCTTCCTTGCAGAGTCTACATTTGGGATCTGTTGTCAACTTTTCAATTCTGGCTTTGATGGCATTATATTTGAATCACAACAAGATGAGTCCACAGCAGACACCCTGCTGGCTGTTGTATTGGATCACACGTTGGACACTTCCCAACTGTCTAGGACTGTGTGATGTATCGGAGAATAATGTGTGGAGATCCCAGTAAGGTGGCCTTTTGCAGCTGACAGCTGGCAATTTTGTCAGCGCTGATTGTGTTTAAGTGCAGGCCAAGGTCTTTAGGCACTGCATCCAGTATGCCAATCACCATTCGGACCATCTTGACTGGCTTGTGCCAGAGTCTTTGCAGTTTGATCTTTAAATCCTCATATCATGTCAGCTTTTGTCCTGTTGTCGCCTCTGATTGCAACATCGATGATCCATACTTGGTTTTTTAACATGATCGTAAGATAAGTAGCATTGTGCTCCAAAACGCTGTCAATCTGAATTCAGAAGTAGTTTGACATGTCTATTTTCTGTAACTTTTTTCTGGCTTGTGATCCCACCAGTTCTTTGTCGCAGGCAGATGGTATTTGTGACTTAAGTTCCAATGAATCATCTGAGCAATGGTGTTATGCCTCTGCTTGTAGTCTGTTGTTGTTGTTGTTGTTGTTGTTGTTGTTGTTGTTGTTGTTATTTTTATTATTATTATTATTAGGGCAATGTAGATCCAGCCTTTGTTGCTAGTGCACATTCATTCAAACCTTCATATGAAATAGCTAAAGGTTGTTTGATGTAAGAATACGTCCTAGCCTACAATGTTTGAAATTGGGTTAGGGCTTAGGGGGGTCCTGACCTCCATCAATCCACCAACTAATCTGTTTCCCACTTTGGAGTTTCATAAATCCACTCCAGAGAGGACCATGTGTGCATATTCTGAAATAGCTATGGTAAGCCAAACTGGTTGTAACATGACTATACAGCTCTTAACTTCAACTCATTTGAATAATTTTAGAATTATTTGCTCTTTCTCTCAAAGCCCACACTCCCATGAATATTCCCAGATTACGAATCATTCTTATTGATAATATCAATAGTTAGAGGGAGATGGTGTAATTAAATGCTGGTCTCTTAAAACTTGAAAAGGCAAACATACTGCCTTAAGCATGATATCTTTTTCGTAGTCACATGAACCTGTGGCAACATATATTTTTCCATGATTCTACTTTTTTTCCAGTGTCTCGGTGCATAAGGTGAATGACTTCTTGTAACCCCAAATCCTTCCAAGACCAAGTGATCCAGGCGTGGCCTGAATAAAGGAACAGACTTTACAAAAACTGGCTGATGTAATACGCATTAATTATACTTCAAAGTTCTGAGTGAGGCATCCTTCTGTAGAAAAGTAATCCAGTTCACAACCACATTGCTAGGGCACAAGTGAACTTGCTGCCTTAGACAGTAAATGGGGAAGAAATCTATATTGTGAACAGTTTTAGGCAACGAAATACAGCAATTTGAACTGGCCACGAATAGCAAAACCCAAAGTGCAGATACCTATTAAGTGGATACTGGTATTGGCAGCGGGCCACCTGTGGCTCTATGTGCCTGGCGAGACGAAGAAGCTAGTCCAATGTTCCCCAATCAAGAAATCTCACCAAATTGAAGAAGCCACCGAGGTAGTTTAGTCAAGATGTGGGATTGCGGCACCCGGCAGCCAATAAGAGAACTTTCTCCACTTTCAATGCAGATTTCTGCTTTCCAATGGCTGGCAGGGGGCCAGAAGATGATATCAGACAAAGGAAATATAGTTTTCTGAATGAATAACTGTGTCCCAACTCCGGGATGAACAAAGGGGAGCCCTCAGGTCCTATGAGTTCTATTGTTGTGATGATTGCCTTTATGAGCCCCGAACACATGGTCTGGTGGCTCTGCGCCAGTGTCCTTCGTGATACAAAGCAGCATATTTTTCAGAGTGATGGGATTACAGGATTTATGGGAAAAGGGGAAATGTCGTTGTGGAAAGCAGGGCAAGTCATCCCAACATCAGGGAAGAAAATGGCAGGTGATAAATGTCTTTTCATATGGCCATGTGGCTGCACAAAGGACAGGTGGTTTGACTCCGAGGCCTGTTGTCTCTTGTACAACCCATGGTATGGTTACAGATGATGGGTGATTGAGTCCTTTGTAAATATGTGATGACCAGGAAAACTGCTGGAATTCCCAGGTCAAGGTGTGCTGGCAAAAGGTCACCAAGGTTATGCTGAGTGGCTTCATCCTCCAAAGTTTTATATCAAGACATAAAATATGAAATACTAGCCGTCCCCTGCCATGCGTTGCTGTGGCCCACATGGGGGTTCTGTGTGGGAGGTTTGGCCCAATTCTATCATTGGTGGGGTTCAGAATGCTCTGTGATTGTAGGCAGGCATGTAGCCGGGGGGGGTGGGGCTAGGGGCTTCAGTCCCCCCTCCACGAAATTCTCATGGTGGTCCACGAGAAGACCTTACTGGCACATTATTTAAACTGTTATGTTTATTCATATCATGATCTGATCACCATACTCAATATATCCCATATGCATGGGGGTATTGGGGTAATGATACAAAAGGTTTGCTAGGGTAGACCCTCTTTCACTCAGACTCAGCCCCCCCGAAACTCAGCCCCCCCGAAACCCCCCTGAAAAAAATTCAGCCCCCCCCCCCGAAACGAAATCCTGGCTACGGGCCTGAAGGTGAACTATAAATCCCAGCAACTACAACTCCTAAATGTCTATTCTATTTTCCCCAAACTCCACCAGTGTTCCCATTTGGGCATATTGAGTTTTCGTGTAGAGTTTGGTCCAGATCCATCATTGTTTGAGTCCTCAGTGATCTCTGGATGTAGGTGAACTACAACTCCAAAACCAAAAGACACTGCCCACCAAACCCTTCCAGTATTTTCTGTTGGTCATGGGAGAACTGTGTGCCAAGTTTGGTTCAATTCCATCGTTGGTGGGGTTCAGAATGTTCTTTGATTGTAAGTGAAATATAAATCCCAGCAACTACAACTCCCAAATGACAAAATCCATTTTTTTTAGTGAAGGACAAACACTGGGTTTTTAGGTGTCTTGAGTCCAAATTTGGTGTCAATTTGTCCAGTGGTTTTTGAATTCTGTTAATCCCACAAACAAACATTACATTTTTATTTATATAGATTAAACAAAAATACACAGGGGATCCATGGATACTAAGGGGGACCCAATGACTCCAGAGGGTGATTGGGGTGACAAAGACTGAAAAGGATTATACATAGGGTGAAGGAAGGAATGAGGGGAGGGATGAAGCAAGCCCCATTGAGAGAGCCGTGAGGGCCATGGGGCCATGTGATTACAGGGGGTCGGCTGACAGAAGAGACAGCGAAGAGAACGTCACAAGAGCCAAAAATATACAAAGAGTCAGGGAGAGAGGATAATGCACTGCAGTGCATATTTATTGAAGGGTTACTAAGTAATCAACTAATAGTCAAAAGGGAAAGATTGTGGTAAGGTCTCCCAGGCATCAGTAGCTACTGCTGGGCTCCTAAATCTGCAACTTCTGAAAGTTCTTGCTTTTAAATGTGGATGGATGAGTGTGCATTGAAACATAGGTTTAAATAGTTTTAATGCACACTCTTCCACCCACATTTACAGTTTTGATTTTTGCACATTTGATCATTCTTGCATCCATAGTGTAAAACCAATAAAGTCCCAAAGGTTTTTGTGTAAAACCATGACAGCAATGTTGGAATGAATCAGACGTCTCAGGGAAGAGAGTTCCATAATTGGGCTGCCACATTAAAAAAGGACCTACCCCATGTCTTTTCACATCATGTCTTATCACCTTGGCTGATGGAATACAAAGTTCTCACAAGCTCATCTCAATCCTTGGATAAGCATTTTAGGAAAACTGTGCTGGTACGTCTGTACCAGGAGCTCCAACTTTATTTTCTTTCTGTTATCTGTTTGCAGTTATAGGGCAGGCTTCCTGTCCATCATAATTAAGCTTTGGTTCCGCCCCTTGTTCAGGGCTCTAGGAGGGAAAGGAGCCATTTTTTGGTCAGTTTCACACAAGGAAGCTAAACTATAGGGCGTAGACCAGCTTGTCCCGAGGAAAAGCTTCTTTTCTCAAGAACTTCCAGGGAAAAAGAACATTTATTTTATTATTATTTAGAAGTTTTTTATACCGGCCTTCTCACCTCAGCGAGGGACTCAGGTCGGTTTACAGCATATATGAAATTACAATAATATATAAGTACAACAAAGTGCAACGTCATTACATATTAAAATAGTACAATAAAGTACAATAAAAACATCATCATCACAATTACCTAAGCCAAGTCGTCAATCCAGTCATAGTCATAGTCATAATCATAGTCACAGTTCAACACAGTTCAACACAGTCATAATCATAGTTCAACACAGTACTGTGTTGTTGATACTGGTTGTTAACCGCTCTGAGTCGCCTGATGGCTGAGAAGAGCGGTATACAAGTGAAATAAATATACAAGTGAAGTAAATAAATCATCCTCCTTCCTTGTGGAAGGAGGTTATAAATTCAGTCCTCGAATGCCACATTCCAGAGCCAGGTCTTTAGTAGTTTCCTGAACGTCAGGAGGGAGGGAGCAGATCTAATCTCTAGTGGGAGGGAGTTCCAAAGCCAGGGAGCCACCACCGAGAAGGCCCTGTCCCTCGTCCCCACCAACTGTGTGAGGGTGGTGGGACCAAGAGCAGCCCCCCCCCCCCCGGAAAATCTTAATAGCCTTGATGGTTCACATCTGGGGAAACAGAAAGGAAATTTCAGGGAAGAGGTCCCAAGGCTCTGGCTGAGAGCTCACAGCCTCTCAGCCTCACAGCAATCAGGAAAAACAGCCCTGAAGTTTCAAAGAATTCTCTGAGGGAGGACAGCATTACAGATCCATGGAATTCCAGCTGAAATATCTTCAAGCCTTGGCTGGTAGATCTACTCAATACCCAGACGCATTTGGAATCGGTAGTAGGACCCACACCGATGAGGCATAGATAGTAAACAGCCTGGGAGAGGTTAAAAAGGGTTTTTCCTACAGAGAAGGTTCAGTTAATCAAAGTCAGGTACCAGTCCATTGAGGACTAGACTAAGAAAGCCTTGAAGTGTTGTTTGAACCATTGAAGATTTGTTGTTTGTTCCATAATAAAGACTTTGTTGTATCATTAAAGACTCTAAAGACCATCACTTCAGAAAAATACCTGAGAACCTCTCTTTGAGGTGCCTCGGCTTCCCGCTGGGCTTAAAGTATACGTCCTATAGAAAAGTACAGCTGTTACAGGCACAGCGCGCGACAGAACAAAAACGAGTACCTTTCAATGTTGTGGTACCAAGCTATTTAGGGCTTTGAATGTTATCACTGAACCCTTAACTCAGATTAGGCACATTTGGACAATCAGTCCACTTCTTTAAAACTGTGATTATATGGTTTTGCATAATGTTCCCAGTTACCTGCATTTTGCACCAGCTGCACCTAAATATATAAAAATAATGATAGTAATATCTCAAAAAACTATTATTATAAAATGCACACAGAGTGAGTTGAATTTAGATTTATATATTTTAAGGAGTTCCACTAAACTCAATTGGTCTACTCTGACCAAATCTGGTTTTGCTCAATGTCTGTATGTTTCTAACATTTATAAACAATCATGATTCTAGCTGCCACAGAAGAGTCACTAGTATCAATGGGTAAACACCTGAGTTGGTGTTCTGTCGCCACTGGGCTTGAAACGAAGTGCTTTTAAAACAGGACATGCAACTTTAGCCCAACAGGAAGCCAGGGCCCCCGAAGAGTAGCCCTTAGATAATTTTCCCCAATTAAACAGTCTTTAGAAGGCTTGAGCTTAAATACAACAAAGTATTTTATTGATGAACAATTAAACAGAAACTTCCTTAGTCTTCAAAGATTAAACAAATGCTTCCAGGCTTCAAACAACTGGTGGCTTCTAACTGTTTCTTTGCTTTACTTCCAAGGAAAATCCCTTTCTAGCTCCTCCCAGGCTAACTGTGAACCTAAACCTGACTGATGTGGATCCACTACCGGGCTGAACTGCGTCTCAAAACCGAGTGGACGTACCAGTAGGCCTGTAGTCACTTAGCTGGAGTTCTTGATGTTTAAAGCTGTTATTCCCTCCGAAATTCCTCAGGGCTGTAAGGCTGTTTCCCTGGGAACCTTTAGGAATCTTTAGACGCTCTTAAGACTGTTCTCCCCCGGGAACTCTTAAGGGTTGAAGCCTTTGTACAAGAGAAAGTCTGTACACGTCCTGTATATTGACTTCCTAGCTGAGACTAACTGAAAAATGGCTCCCTTCCCTTCTCTAAACCCCAAAAGAGGGCAGGACTAGTGAATCTAATGATGATGAACAGGTGGTCTGCCCTATAACTGCAAACTTTAACAGGAAGCCACCCTGCTGCAGAATCCCAAGCCTTGGGCTGCAAATAACACTTAATGCAAAGCAAATAAAGTGGGAGCTTCTGGTACAGCTGTACCTGCACAGTTGGGTATCCTCTGGACTCCAATGTAAGTAGACAAATGCATAAGGAATTTGTTTGTTGCTGTGTGCTTTCAAGTTGTCTAATGGTGCTGCTACATGTAAGCACTAGTCGTAGTCCTTACTCAAGAGCCAACATGGAGCAGTAGTTTGAGTGTTGGACTACATCTCTGGAACCCAGGTTTCAAATCCCTACTTGGCCATGGAAATCCATTGGGTTTTTTTTTTGTTTTTTTTGTTGTGTCAGGAGACTCCTGTTGTGAGAGAATTGACCGCCTGCAAGGACATTGCCCAGGGGACGCCCGGATGATTTTTGATGTTTTATCATCCTTATGGGAGGCTTCTCTCATGTCCCCGCATGAGGAGCTGGAGCTGATAGAGGGATCTCATCCGCCTCTCCCCAGATTCGAACCTGCGACCTGTCGGTCTTCAGTCCTGCCGCCACAGGGCTTTAACCCACTGCGCCACCAGGGGCTCCAATCCATTGGGTGACGTTGGAAAAGTCACACAGAGGATGTGAAACCTGAAATGGGATGGGCCGACTGTAGTTCAAGTGCTGATAAATACTCCTCTGAGGTAAAGCAAAGCAGCCACCTCACAGAGTAAATCTAGTGAAAGGACCTTCGATGTTACATCTGACACCAACATAGTTGCAGAGATTTGCTGTCTGCATAGGCATCATGATGGTTTGTGCCACCCAGCGTGATCACTCCTAGTGGTGCGTCGATGGATCTCCTTCCATGCCAGATTATACCAAATCCTTAGCAATGTTTTTTGTACTAATGTGACTCATAAAGCATTACTCATAAATTCGACAAAATTAGCAACTGTAAAAATCCCAGTACTTGCGAAAACAATAGCATGTGCTTATAGCCATGTAGACAACATCATGTGACTTGAAGCATTATTGTAACTGAGCAATAACGGCAGCCCTAACTAAAGTGCATGGGCATTTTTAAAGGTTTCAAAAGTAAATACCATGTAGTTTTACTCTTGTAGGTATATTGAAACAGGATAGGCAAGCTGGGCCTTCATAAATGTGTTTATGACTTTGTTATGAAGTGCTGAAGTGATCCCACCCCAACAAGTAGTAACAGTAGCCACTAACAGTATAACACGATAAACAGTGACTTGGAAGCACAGGTAGAATCTCAGTAATACCCAGAAAGGTGAAGGTGTTTAGGTCTTGCAAGTATTTTAAACAGAAAAGTAGGCCTTCATTATCCACCGGGGTTTGGTTCCAGGACCCTCTATGGCAGTGTTTCTCAGCCTACCTAATGCCGTGACCTCTTAATACAGTTCCTTATGTTGCGGTGACCCCCAACCGTAACATTATTTTTGTTGCTACTTCATAACTGTAATTTTGCTACTGTTATGAATCGTACTGTAAATATCTGAAATATCTGCAGGATGGATTTTCATTCACTGGACCAAATTTGGCGCAAATACTCAATACGCCCAAATTTGAATACTGGTGAGGTTGGGGGAGATTGATGTTGTCATTTGGGAGTTATAGTTGCTGGGATTTATAGTTCACCTACAATCAAAGAGCATTCTGAACTCCACCAACGAAGGAATTGAATCAGACCTGGCCACACAAAACTCCCATGACCAACAGAAAATGCCAGAACGGCTTGGTGGCCATTGACCTTGAGTTTGGGAGTTGTAGTTCACCTAAATCCAGACTCAAACAATGATGGATCTGGACCAAACTTGGCGTGAACAGTCAATATGTGCAAATGTGAACTGGTGGAGTTTGGGGAAAATAGACCTTGACATTTGGGAGTTGTAGTTGCTGGGATTTATAGTTCACCTACAATCAAAGGGCATTCTGAACCCCACCAATGATAGAATTGGGCCAAACTTGACCCCATGACCAACAAAAAATCTTGTATATTCTGACAGTCTTCGGGGACCCCTCTGACACCTCCTCGTGACCCCCCCCCCAGGGGTCCCGACCCCCAGGCTGAGAAACACTGGTCCAGAGGCTTGAATACAGTAATCCACGAGTCCATCTGCAAAAGTGCATTGTAATCCAGAAAAGGTACTGTTAAAGTAAATATCTTTGCCTTAAAGCTGTCACAAGACTGCTTCTTCCTCCCACACATTTCTTTTGGCAAACAAAAAAGGCAGGATGAGTGATCAAGACGTAAATAACCTGTCTGATACTTTTACTTTTGCTTTTGCTTCTACTAGCTCATGCAAGAAGGTGATACATAACTGTATTTGTTCAATATGCACATTTTACAGAAATGTGCAAAGCCCACTCATTAAAATGTATGCGTTTACTCCAAGATCAACCCTATTTGCAAGCCTGGGGTCTCCTTGTGGCTGAAAAAAAAACTTCATTGCAGAAGGCATCACATGACACTGAATCAAGTCAGGATTTACACTCCAAAGTCTGGACAGTTCATAGAAACATTTATGAATCACCAGTTTTTTAATCACTTTTCAGAGCTGTCAGCAAAAAGGAGTGAACTGCTTTCCTTGAAAAGCATCAAGTTTGAATTCTCACAAGGTATCAGATTTATTTATTTGTTTATTTATTTATTTATAGTATTTATATTTTGCCCTTTTCAGCCCGAAGGGGACTCAGGGTGGATTAAAATGCACACATACATGGCAAACATCCAATGCCATTTTTGACATACAAGACATACAGACAGATAGAGGTCATTCAGCAGTTTTTCCATTTCCACTTCGGATATTGGAGGTTGCTCGATTCCGGCCACAGGGGGAGCCGTCACTTCATCCACTATGACACCGAGCCTTTTGATCATACTGTTTCCTCCTTGTTCTCCGGCATTTTTATGGTGTCATAAATAAACCTCCCCGCTTTAAGCAGTCCCTAATTTCTCTACTCACAGCACAGCTGTTTTTGTACTGCTTAGGTGAACAGTAATCTGGGCTATTTAACAATTGGGAGCTCAACCCCGACTCAGGCTCTTATTTTCTCAATAAAATAAGCAGTCCATATATACTCATGTATAAGTCATCTAAAGTCAACCTCATCTAAAGTCAAGGACAGGTTTGGGGGTCAAATTTATGGATATGATATGACATATGGATAATAATAACCTCCTCCAATTTGTTCTGCCTTCCCTTTTTTCAGAATAGCTGAAACCTTATTAGAAGACAAACCAGCCATTTCAAAATGTCTCAAAAACATGTCATTAAGTAGTAATGTTCTGATAGTGGTATTTTTCACAAATACCAGTTATGTAGCTTTTGTCAAAATGATCAAGATGAATGACAGAAAAGGCCAATCGTCACTGAAGAAAACAATTACAATACAGTCAGCTCTTTACATTTGCTAAAGTCGAGGCACATAACCACCACGAAAGTGGAGAAACCACCAATAAAAATACTATTTTACATGGGAGAACACCTTTCTAGGAATCTCTAGGTCCTCAGGGCAGTCCTGTACTCATCAGGCAGAAGCTGACCACAGAATCATACTGGAGGACATAGAAATTTTGAAATGGACTGCATTCATCAAACCCACAAAAGCTAAACCTGCAAATGTGGACTGCCAGCTGCACGTTTTGAAATAATATTTTGAAAAATACTACTTATAAATATTGCAAAAACTATAAGCAATACAAAGCCAGTAGCCATTTTTTCTCTGAAAAAATTATTTCAATGCTTACTGAAAGTTTTCTATTAGGTTACATATATTTGCTAAACTTGGCTGTAGCTGCTGCATTTCCTGCTGATTCAGCTTGGCCTTTCCTGTTTGCTCAATAAGATAAGCAGTCATGTCCAAAGTGTGGAAAAGTCACTTTGAACTATAATTCTGAGAATTTCGTAGCCAGAAGGCCAGGGGCATCTGAATTTTGTAGTCCAATAAGGTAATGTTCCCAGGTCTTGGCCATGTCCTAAAACAGAGCTTGATAACTATGGTCTTCCAGATGTTAACACCTGCAGATCCCTCATCACTGACTCTATTGGGAGAGAGTCATAAGCAAAATGAATTGGAGGCCTACTGTTCCTAAAGCCATATCTTATGAGCCTCCTCATACCCTGAAGTGGTAATCAGAGTTACCTAAAACTGATCTGATAAAATTAATGAAATTGTTCACTAAAATTAAATTTATAAAAGGATTAAGGAAACTGACTGAAACTGATTCCAGATAAGACAGAAGTGTTTACCATTAAGTGTTCTAAGCTGCGGATAGAGGTGTGTCGATCAGTTGTGGATGAGGTTACACTCTGCCTGAAAGACTGTGCCCGTAGCTTGAAAGTACTCTTGGATCCATCTTTCCAAATGTCAGTCAAGGTAGATGCGATGATCAGGAGTGTGTATTACCACCTTCGGCTGGTATACCAGCTGCACTCTTCCTAGATATGGAGGACCTAAAGGTGGTGATGCATGCATTGGTAACCTCAAGGTTGCACCTCTCCAACGCACTTTACATTGGGTTACTTTTGTACCAAGTTTGGAAACTCCACTTGGTTCAAAATATGGCAGCCACATTGGTTATGGTAACATCCAGGAATGAACATTATACACTTATCCTAAAGTCATGCCACTGGCTGCCAATTAGTTTCTGGGCAAAGCACAAAGTATTGGTTTTGATCTTTAAGGCTCTACATGGTTTGGTAACTGGTTACCTACAGGATCACTTTCCCCCTGCAAACTGCTCCAGACACTTCAGTCCTTTGCGGGGTGGCTACTATAACCAGTTAGACTTGACTGGCAACTGTCACCCAGAGGGCGCCCCAAAACTGTGGAATGACCTGCTGGAAGAACTCCAACAGTTAAATGAGATTAAAAATTCAAGACACAACTGAAGACCTATCTTTTCTGGCAGGCCTACCCAGTTAATTTTAAACTGCGAATTGTAACCTATATTTTATTGGTATTGGTCTTTGATGTTTGTATTTTAATATATACATTTTAATCGTGTTGTATTTTTCTGTTTTAATCATGTTATACCCTACCTTGAGCCAAAGGGAGATGTGGGTAATACATACAATTTATTAGTATTAGCATTAGTAGTATTCTGTTAAAACACATCAGAGTCTCTTCCTATTACTTCATAATTTCATAATAGAGTAATGCAAAAAGCTGCATGCCCGGTTCCTCCTTTGTGTTGGGTGATTCAGTATGTCCATAGACTCCATTATTCTAAATGGCCTGGCCATCCAGGTCCTCCGAGGTCCAGAAAAATAAGAGTCATTTACTTATTGTCCATGCAAATGGTTTTGGTTAAGTCCTTTGTTTGGGGATTATTGGCTCAGGAAGTTTGGAAACTCCAAGAGCCATGAATTGCTGATTCATGAAAGGGTCACTTTACTTCATAATTTCTTATATAGACATACACACATATAAGGAATGGGGCATGGGAGCATACATAGAGTTCATAGGAAAAGGGGGAATCATGAAGCATCTAAGGGGAAGTCATGTCAGACCCCCAAAGTCCATAAAAGTTCCTAAAAGTTTCAAAAAAGTTCATGAGAGTTCATAAAAGTTAATAAAAGCACTGAGTAGCCAAAGTCCAGTCATAAAAACAGGAGGAGAGGTAGGGGATTATGGAATCATTCCAGCCTGGTATCCTTGGCAAAATTATGAATTCCCTGATTCTGAACTATCTTTTACAGAGCCCGGGGGAGGAGGGGGGGAGGGTTACCTCCAATTATAGTAGTGAAGAGAGAGAAATTAGTGTAGACCAAACCTTTTCATCTCTCTGCTTTGCTATTTTTTATTGACAGAAAATTGTTCTTTAGATAGAGGTCAATGCAACTATATTGGCTGAATTCCAAATGATTGCAGAGCACAAAATTACACCACTGCAGTTACACTGGATTCCTAGATTTCTCTATTGTGCAACAGATATTTTAAAAAATGGTACAGACACACTTTCCCAATGCGCAACTAAGAACTGCACTTATAGGAACCCTTAGATTAGACACCTTATCTATTGAATAGCATTACGTGACACATCCATTAAATGCCGGGTAATTGAGGGATGTCCATATCAGCATGGATGGCCAATTCAATCCTCTTTCGGAGTGTTTGAAGAACCATCTGATGGGGTGGGGATTTATTGTAACATAGTACAGTAGTATACATATTTGTGATCAACAGAGTAGAAATGACAACACTGTGCTGTAAACAGCTGGAGAGATTTGCTCAAAAATCTTCCCTTCTCTTTCAGCCAGTCTAACTTGGAAGGAGAACGGGGTATCTATGAGCAATCCTGTAATGTGGTTAAATATATCCTGATGATCCAAAGAGAATAATAGGACATGCCATCCCACTTCAGAAGCTCTCTAATTATCACTGGCAGTTCCACAAGTTAGGAGGATTATCTGACATAATGAGAGGACTGCAATCCAGAATAGGTGGAGATGTTTACATCTCCAAAATAGTTTGCATCTTTTCTGTGTCAATTTACAGGGTGACTCATTAGGATCCACAACAAAAGTATTTTTGTTGTGGATCCGCACCATAGAAAGAGGAGTCCCTGGTGGCACAATGGGTTAAGCCCTTGTGCTGGCCGGAGTAAAGAATGACAGGTCGGAGGTTCGAATCCAGGGAGAGTGTGGATGAGCTCCCTTTGTCAGCTACAGCTCCCGATGCGGGGGCATGAGTGAAGCCTTCCACAAGGATGGTAAAACATCAAAACACCTGGGCATCCCCTGAGCAGCCCTCAGTGGCGCAGTAGGTTAAACCCCTGAGCCGGCAGGACTGAAGCCAGGCGTCCCCTGGGCAACATCCTTGCAGATGGCCAATTCTCTCACACCAGAAGCGACTTGCAGTTTCTCAAGTCACTCCTGACACGACAAAAAAATCCCCTGAGCAACGTCCTTGCAGACAGCCTATTCTCTCACACCAGAAGTGACTTGCAGTTTCTCAAATCGCTCCTGACATTAAAAAAATTAGAAAGAATGCCTGTAAAAGGTAGCTGGGGAAAATTACAAATTTTGGACTACCCCTTCCAGAACCCAATGGCTAGGGATTTCTGGAGATTGCATTCCAAAAATGTAACTTTTTCCAGCTCTCTTATAAAAGGGAGAAATCACTGATACTTTTTGCATAACAATGGCCAAGTTTTTTAAACATGTAGCTGAGGCCTCTTCTACACTGCCATATGATCCAGATTATCAAAGCAGATAAAGTACATTATATGCTTTGAACAGGATTATATGAGTCTACGTTGCCATATAATCCAGTTCAAAGCAAATAATTTGGATTTTATAGAATCATAGAATCATAGAGTTGGAAGATAACTCATGGGCCATCCAGTCTAACCCCCCTGCCAAGAAGCAGGAATATTGCATTCAAAGCACCCCTGACAAATGGCCATCCAGCCTCTGTTTAAAAGCTTCCAAAGAAGTGACAGTGACAGTGACAGTGTAGGAGCCCTTCCACATTGGCCCTAGATCCCAGGATCTGATCCCAGAGTATCTGTTTATTCCAGGCTATCTGGCTGTGGGGATGCTTACATTCCAGTTTAAAGTAGAAAATCTGGGATCAGATCCTGGGATAAAGGGTAGTGTGAAAGGGCCCTTGAAGGGGCCTGAGTATACCTCCCAAGAGATATACAACAGAACCTTCATTCCAATTGCATTTGAACTATTTTTTGGTTCTTATGCAATTTCTAAGTATCTTCCCTTGAGATTGGCAAGAGTCATAAACTGGAATTACAATTCCATGAAAGATCTGTAGAAAGGTCAATGTCATCATAATCAGCCCTTGAATATTTAACCTTGATCTAGTTGCTTCTCAAAATCGGCAATTGTCTTTGGTATTGGCTTACAATAAATTAATACTATACGCATAACATTTATTTGTTTTAAGACAGGGGTCCTCAAACTTTTAAAACAGAGGGCCAGCTCACATTCCCTCAAACTGTTGGAGGGCCGGATTATAATTTGGAAAAAAAAACATGAATGAATTCCTATGCATGCTGCACATATCCTATTTGTAGTGCAAAAAACACTTAGAACAATACAGTAATTAAAATGAAGAATAATTTTAACAAATATAAGCTTATTAGTATTTCAATGGGAAATGTGGGCCTGCTTTTGGCTGATGAGATAGGATTGTTGTTGTGTGCTTTCAAGTCATTTCAGACTTAGGATGACTTTGAGTGAGGGCTGGGTAAATGACCTTGGAGGGCCGTATCCACCCCTCGGGCCTTAGTCTGAGGACCCCTGTTTTAAGATATTCATCTTCCACTTTGTATCCTAAGATCTCAGGGTAAGGTATAGCTGATAAAACATAAAATAACAATGCAGGATACTTTAAAACAATGCAAAAACATTAGATCTGCTATAAAGTAAAAGAGAAATACCAGGCTAAGCAAAAAACACAAAAACATTGGGAAAGAGTTTCATGATTTCTAAATCAAGGCAATACCAGGTCATTAAGGGAAGAGTATTCCGCCCCATACGAGAGATCTATGCTATGTTTCCATGTTGGCTTCGTTCACAAAACACAATTACAGCACTTTGATTCCAATTTAATTGGAATGGTGTCCTATGGGATCCTGGAATTTGTAGTTTGGTGCTGAGATTTCTAAGCGCCCATCCCAAACCATAAGTTCCAGGATTCCACTAGATAATAATAATAATAATAATAATAATAATAATAATAATCTTTATTTGTACCCTGCCACTATTATTTATTTATTTACTTGCAGCATTTATATTCTGCCCTTCTCACCCTGCAGGGGACTCAGGGCGGATTACAGTGTACACATATATGGCAAACATTCAATGCCACTTTTGACTTACAACATATACAGACATAAACAGAGGCTATTTAACTTTTTCTGGCCGCCAGGGGAGCTGTCGCTTTCATCGTATATCTGCGACACTGATGAAGTACTTCCGCATTCCCCACATGCTTCCCCGCTGGAATGCTTTGCTGGAGTCTTCTTTATGGCCTCATAAATTAGTTAATTTAGCCTCCCCACACTTTAAGGTGGTACCTAATTTTCCTACTTGACAGATGCAACTGTCTTTCGGGTTGCAAAGGTCGACAACAAGCTACACAATTGGTTGGAAACCCACTCCAACCCGGGCTGGCTTCGAACTCATGACCTTGTGGTCAGAGTGATCTTAATGCAGCCGACACTCAACTGCGCCACAATCCCAGTGTCCCAAAGAGACTCGGGCGGCTCATAGAAACATTCCAAGTGCCACATGCAGACAGCAATACATAAGTATAAATACAATGACATAAGTAAAATCAACAGCGCATAAATAAATCACATCTAATAATTTATTAGATGTTGCCATGGTAGTTAAAATGGAATTGAAATGCTATAATTGTATAATATGAAAGAACCTTTGGTATACTGAGTGCACATCACAAACATCCAAACTTAGTCCTATGTATCTCGAAAGTTGCAATCTTTCAATAAGCAAGGTCTTGGGCTGCCAATTAAACCACAAATTAAATATCTTGTTTGGAGTGGTTTACTTTATAAAATTTAGACGTTGTGGGTTTGGAGTGGAAAGAGAGGTAATGGTAACAAGGGACGAGTGTGGAACCTTCTACACTACCATATAAAATCCAGATTATCTGCTTTGAACTGGATTATATGGCAGTGTAGACCCATATAATCCAGTTCAAAGCAGATAATGTGGAATATCTGTTTTGATAATCTGGATTATATGGCAGTGTAGGAGGGGCCTGTGAGGACATACTTATGAAAGATTCTTTTAGATAGGGAAAGTAAATAAAATACCTGGACATAGACATATGTTTTAACAAAGAGGTATTCTTAACTCTGGGGACCAAGGTTCAATTTCCTGCTTGGCCACAGAACTCCACTGAGTGGCCTTGTTTTGCAAAATAGTTTTCCAAGGCTTACCTAACCCGATTGTTCAATTTCTCTCTTGTGTATTGTCAGGTGTTAACAAAGTTTGTTGAACAACTTGCGACTGCCCTTGATACTGATTTTTCTCTTATGGAAGTAGCAACCAGGAACTTCTTTATTGGCAGAAGACCTGTAAACATGTTTGCTGAACATCACCTGCGATGATTCAGAGTGTTGCACTAGAAAACTGGAGGCCAGGAAACAAAATGAAAAATAATTTCTCCTGTTTCCTGTCCATAGCATTTTGCAGGTGAAAGTCAACCATTGTGTTCTGCCAAAATCTAGATGTTGGGGGAATTTATTTTTCAATTACCAGTCTCACAAGTCCATAGAATCGGGATAGCAAAAGCCCTAGTTTTTTGTCTTTCTTTTCTTACAACTGAATAATAAGTCCTCTGTTTTGATTGTACCTACTAGTTACAGATTGTTGACTGTGGCCCCTTCTACACTGCCATATAAAATCCAGATTATCTGCTTTGAACTGGATTATATGGCAATGTAGACCCATATAATCCATTTCAAAGCAGATAATGTGGATGATCTGCTCTGATAATCTGAATTATATGGCAGTGTAGAAGGGGCCTGTATTTGCTTTTTAAGCCTTCCATGTGGAGCAAACAAGGTGAGCAAAATACTGTTTTCTGTGTACATCTAGACTGTAGAATTAATGCAGTTTGACATCACTTTAACTGTCATAACTAAAGGCTATGGAACCATGGCAAAAAATAATTTTATAAGGACTTTGAGGCCTCACCAAACCACAACTACTCTGATTCCATAGCACCAAGCCATCTTAGTTAATAAAGTATCACAACTGTATTATTGTTCATCCGGAGAGGCCCTGCTCACGATCCCGCCTGCGTTGCAGGCGCGTCTGGTGGGGACGAGGGACAGGGCCTTTTCTGTGGTTGCCCCCTGACTTTGGAACACCCTCCCCAAAGACATTAGATTGGCACCCACGTTGGCAGTCTTTAGGAAGAGCTTGAAGACCTGGCTATTCCGATGTGCCTTTCCGGAATAGGAAAACCCCAGCACTATGTCCCAGAAGCACTTTATTAGAGTTTAAGATTCTCTGCACATTGCACTTGCCCAGAAATCCAACATACCACCTGTCACACCCAGCACTTTTTAATCTGTACCCATCACTTGGCCCGGCCCTGGTTTTTACTGTGTTATGGTGTAATGTTTTGTTGTTATTGCTTTATGTTTTTGATTTGCTTTGAATTGTTGTTGTTATGCTGTTGTTGTGTTGAGGCCTTGGCCTGTGTAAGCCGCGAGTCCTTAATAATAATAATTAATTCTGCAGTGTAGATGCACCTTTATAGGGTCAGGTATAGAAAGAGGTGTGAGCTGTTTATTCTATTGTGTATTACTTTTTAATGTCTTTTGGGCTCAAATTATTATCTCCCCCCTCCCTTTTTAAAAACTTATTTTTTATTTTCTAAAAAATACATTACATATAATAAATATGTTTATTACATATAATTATTCCACAATGTAATAATAATAATAATTGTCAAAGGCTTTCATGGTCAGAATCACTGGGTTGTTGTAGGTTTTTTCGGGTTATATGGCCATGTTCTAGAGGCATTCTCTCCTGATGTTTCGCCTGCATCTATGGCAAGCATCCTCAGAGGTAGTGAGGTCTACCTCTGAGGATGCTTGCCATAGATGCAGGTAGCTCACTACCTCTGAGGATGCTTGCCATAGATGCAGGTGAAACATCAGAAGAGAATACCTCTAGAACATCGCCATATAGCCTGAAAAAACCTACAACAACCCAAAATATAACATACATTACATATAACAAATACATTGCATTAATTATAATACAGAACATTACACATAGTACTGATACAATACAGTAAGGCTGGATCTACACTGACAAATAATGCAGGCTGAACTTATATTGCATAATATGGTCAGTACAGACGCATATAATGCAATTTGAAC
>NW_026845477.1:149292069-149302684 GCF_025583915.1 Anolis sagrei ordinatus | reverse complement strand
TGTTATTGTGTTGAGGCCTTTGCCTGTGTAAGCCGCATCGAGTCCTTAATAATAATAATTAATTCTGCAGTGTAGATGCACCTTTATAGGGTCAGGTATAGAAAGAGGTGTGAGCTGTTTATTCTATTGTGTATTACTTTTTAATGTCTTTTGGGCTCAAATTATTATCTCCCCCCTCCCTTTTTAAAAACTTATTTTTTATTTTCTAAAAAATACATTACATATAATAAATATGTTTATTACATATAATTATTACATATAATAAATATAACATATTGTCAAAGGCTTTCATGGTCGGAATCACTGCGTTGTTGTAGGTTTTTTCGGGTTATATGGCCATGTTCTAGAGGCATTCTCTCCTGACGTTTTGCCTGCATCTATGGCAAGCATCCTCAGAGGTAGTGAGCTCACTACCTCTGAGGATGCTTGCCATAGATGCAGGTGAAACATCAGAAGAGAATACCTCTAGAACGTCGCCATATAGCCTGAAAAAACCTACAACAACCCAAAATATAACATACATTACATATAACAAATACATTGCATTAATTATAATACAGAACATTACACATAGTACTGATACAATACAGTAAGGCTGGATCTACACTGACAAATAATGCAGGCTGAACTTATATTGCATAATATGGTCAGTACAGACGCATATAATGCAATTTGAACTGCAATGAGCTACATTATCTGAGTCTACACCGATCATATAAGGCAGTTGAGACTGCATTATATGGCAGTGTAGATCCAACCTAACTAAACTACATTACTAATCTACATAGTGAGGCTGGATCTACACTGTCTTATATTCCAGGATCTGATCCCAGATTATATTCCAGGATCTGATCCCAGATATCCGCTTTGAACTGGATTATATGAGTCTCCATTGGATTTTATATGGCAGTGTAGAAGATGCCAATGTTTACTTTCAATTTAAACCAGGATGAAAAATTGAGCGTTGGTTCGACTGCCCTGCCACCTAGAGGTCAAGTTGGGGACTGCAGCAAGTAATGATTTCTCAATTTATGGTTTCATCTTCTGGAATTATTTGCTCAGAGAAACTCACTTGACAGTTTGCTCCCTGTGTATTTACTCTCAGAGACAAGTTACAACCCCCTTTAATATTTTTTAATTGAACATTTTAAATAGGTGTCATGTTAAAAAATTCTTGTTGACTCATTCTTTGTGCCCTGTATCCAAATTATATTGATATATCCTACTTTTGAAATTTTCATTTTTTTTAAAGTTGCCTCTTTATTTTTTGTTTTATGTTGCTTTGGTGCTTTCATTTTATTTTCAGGGTCCCAATCTCCCCCTTCTCTCCCCCCTCCCCATTTCTACAATTTAATCCTGATGCAAAATATGTTTTTTTTAATAAATCATTTTTATTGCGTTATAGTGTAGATACTTTGTATTTCTAGGTGCAAAGATTGCTGCAGATGCAGACTGTGGCCAGGAAATCAGAAGACGCTTACTTCTTGGGAGGAGAGCAATGTCCAATCTCGATAAAATAGTAAAGAGTAGAGACATCAGACTGGCAACAAAGATCCGCCTAGTCAAAGCCATGGTATTCCCTGTAGTAACCTACGGATGTGAGAGCTGGACCTTAGGGAAGGCTGAGCGAATGAAGATCGATGCTTTTGAACTGTGGTGTTGGAGGAAAGTTCTGAGAGTGCCTTGGACTGCGAGAAGATCCAACCAGTCCATCCTCCAGAAAATAAACCCCGACTGCTCACTGGAGGGAAGGATACTAGAGACAAAGTTGAAGTACTTTGGCCACATCATGAGAAGACAATTATGCTGGGGAAAGTAGAAGGTAAAAGGAAGAGGGGCCGACCAAGGGCAAGATGGATGGATGGCATCCTTGAAGTGACTGGACTGACCTTGAAGGAGCTGGGGGTGGTGACGGCCGACAGGGAGCTCTGGCGTGGGCTGGTCCATGAGGTCACGAAGAGTCGGAGACGACTGAACGAATGAACAACAACAACAAGTGTAAGCATGGAAAGTGGGGGAATAATTGTGGAGGAGATAGAAAAGTAGGAAATGATAGTAGAGACTGGGAAGTGTGGGGGGAGGGGTATATATATAAAAAAAGGAGGAAGAGGAAAAAAAATAAAAGAGAAAAAACACCCAACAATAGGTGGGTTTAAAAATAGTAAGGAAAAAAAAGAAAAAAAAGAAAAATGATTGGACTTCCATCTGTTCTTTGACGATCTTCTATATTTGTATTTATATATATATATATATATAAGGGTATCGAGACAAAAAAGAGAATGAAAGAAAAAGTATCTTTCATTCTGGGTAGTCCAACATGCTTTCCTGCAATACTGTTATTTATATTTTATATTATTGTCCATCAAGAAATGACCTCTATTTTTTGTTGTTTAAAATAATTTTTCACCAAGTCCCAATTTGTATGTTTTTTCGGTTTTCCTTCATTCGCTGTCAGCCAGTATGTTAGCTCATCCATGTTCATTATGTCCAATATCTTACTTTGCCAATCTTCTCTTTGTGGTATTTCTTTCTGCCTCCAATTCTTGGCATAAACAATTCTGGCTGCCGTAGTTAGGTAGTTAAAGATAATGTCTTTATTTTTGTCTCCTATAACATCAAACATTCCCAGCAAGAAGAACTCTGGTTCCTTTCTCATTTTTATTTCAAGTATTTTTTGTATGTCTATATGAATTGTATTCCAGAATTTTTTGGCTTTTGGGCATGACCACCACATGTGGTAGAAGGATCCTATATGTTGATCGCATTTCCAGCATCTATCAGATGTGTTTTTGTAGAATTTTGAAATCTTTTGTGGTGTAATGTACCACCTATGTATCATTTTTAATTGATTTTCTTTCAAATTGTAGGAGTAGGTGTATTTCATTTTCTGATTCCAAATCTTCTCCCATTGATCTATGCGAATCTGGTGACCTATATTTTGAGCCCATTTAATCATAGATTCTTTGATTTGTTCTGTTTCTGTTGCCCATTCTAGTAATTCAAACTACTAAAAATATGTTTCGTTGAAGAAGAACAAAACTACAAGACAAACTCCTGCCAATCTCCTTCAAATCAGCCAGAGATAAATAATTGATTCTTTTGTCTACTCCTAACCATCTTGATTTTGAGAAAGACATGTAGGAATGGGATTCTATACAACTGACATGTCCATCTTGGATGTGTTTCAGAGTTAAAATATATGTAATACATACCCATCAGTATTTCACAAGTGAAAATCAGAATACATCTGGTCAAACACCATAAGAATATGATTAATGAGGAAAAACATAGAAGTTAGGAGAGACTGCAGCAGTTTATTTTTGCCATATCCTACTGGGATGGGATTTCTCCTCTTCTTCCTCCTGTTGAATTAATTGAATGTAAATGTTTTCACTTTCAGCATAGGCCCCTTCTACACTGCTATATAATCCAGATTATCAAACAAAATAATCCAGATTATCTGTTTTGAAGTGAATTATAAAGGTCTGTACTGCCATATAATCCAGTTCAAAGCAGATAATATGGATTTTATATGGTAGTGTAGAAGGAGCCTCAGTTTTCAATAGTTGAAATCACTAGTCAGTAGGCTTGGCCCCAAATCGGTTTGAACAAAAATAATTTGTAATATTTGGTTATCCATTTCGTATACAGCAGTTGTTCTCAACCTTGGGTCCCCAGATGTTTTTGGTCTACAACTCCAAGAAATCCCAGCCAGTTTACCAGCTGTTAGGATTTCAGGGAGTTGAAGGCCAAAACATCTGGGGACCCCAGGTTGAGAAACACTGTTCCCTCACTTATTGTGGGTATTACATTCCAGGACCAACCGTGATAAGTGAAAATCCATGAAGTAGGGATGCTATATATGTGCTGCCTCAGCATGCGTGAGGTGTATTTATTTATTTATTTATTTACAGTATTTATATTCCGCCCTTCTCACCCCGCAGGGGACTCAGGGCGGATTACAGTACACATATATGGCAAACATTCAATGCCAATTTGACATACAACATATACAGACATACACAGAGGCTATTTAACTTTTTCTGGCCGCCAGGGGAGCTGTCGCTTTCATCGTCCATCTGCGACACTGATGAAGTACTTCCGCATTCCCCGCATGCTTTTTTTGCTGGAGTGCTTTGCTGGAGTCTTTTTTATGGCCTCATAAATTGGTTAATTTAGCCTCCCCACACTTTAAGGTGGTACCTAATTTTCCTACTTGACAGATGCAACTGTCTTTCGGGTTGTAGGACCACCCCCTCCTAGGAGTGGCTCTCTCCCCCTCCCCCCTCTCCCTCAATCAATCCCTTTGCCTTCTCTTTCATCTCCTCTTTCCCCCTCCCTTCCTTCCTCCCTTCCCCTGCACACCACATTTCCCACTGGCTCCTCCTCGCATGCCTGGCTCCCCCCCCCTCCTCCTTTCCCACTCACGTGTGCCTTCTTTGCCTTCTGGTGGCTGTACTGGGAAACATGGCATGGGAGGGGATGGTTTTAAACAACCATGACCACCAAATCAGTGTGAGGGTCCACACAAGCAATGGGTATACAGTGTTCCCTCACTACTTGTATATTTTAAATTCATATTTTTTGAAAGACCGCAAAACAGCGAGTATGTGAAAAGCGAACCGCGAAGTAGCGAGGGAATACTGTAATTTCTGAAAACAGAATGGGTAGGAGGGAAACGAAAAGCCTGGCAAAACGGATTGAGAGAGCCGGATTTTATCGGCTACTGGAGAAGATAAAGTCTGCAATATACCTGAGGCAGGGGTCTGCTGTGTGGCTCCTGGGGAAGATGGGATTATTGCAATGTCGTTTTTTCCCTCCCTGGCAGTAGTAGTGTCTGCCCATTTCTTTTTGGAAAGTTTCCTAGGCTCCTCCTCCAGAGAGAGCCCTGGTGGAACTCGCTTTCAACACATCTTACAATATTTTAGAACAGGGGTTCTCAAACTTGTTCAACCACTGAGCCCTTTGTGTAGCAATAGTTTCCCCCAAGCACTCTGTAGAGCACACTTTGAGAACCACTGTTTTAGAAGAAGCTGAAAAACGAGGTGATAGATTCAGGGGTACCCTTGACAAATCAAGACAGTCGGAAGGTATGGTAATAACTGTGGCAAGGTAATCTCTCCTCTCCCTATAGAATCATAGAATCGGAAGAGACCTCATGGGCCATCCAGTCCAACCCCTTGTCAAGAAGCAGGAATATTGCATTCAAAGCACCCCTGACAGACGGCCATCCAGCCTCTGTTAAAAATCTCCAAAGAAGCAGCCTCCACCACACCACATATGATTTGCAGCCATTGGTGTGTATAACTAGTACCTACCTACCCCATTTAACAGTAGGAAGAACAGTCAAATATTGAGTCACAGACTTGGTAAGAAATAGAGATGTTTCCACAAGATAAGTACAGTATGTGTGTGGTCTGGAAATATGCAGATCCACCCAAATCATGTCCTAGAGCAGAGAAAAAAAGTTATGCTTACTTGGAGATGCATTCTACTGAACACAGATGGAGATCTTTCTTAGTTAATGCACGCAGATTTGCAGCATTCGAATCTAGTCCTCCTAAGATGCATGCAAAGAAATGGGAAAGCAAAATATGTTTTGCAAGAGGTCCAGGTAATGTGTTTTCCTTGACATTCTATCTTTTTAAGATGTGTGGAGAGTATTATAATGCAATACCATTCACCCATCCAGGGCAGGAAGAGGGGAAAGCGCATGTCCTGTCTCAGGCCAATATCCCAAAATTCCTCTAGGCTCTGGATTTTATATCAGGTTCCTTCTGGCAAACAAAGGTACTCTGAGTCTGGACCATATGCTATAAATATTCAAGTGTTAACTATGTCTGAACTTCATGTGTAAGCAGGAGCCTGGAGCAAATTTCGCCAGTCTCCCATATCTCAATGCAAACCAGCATGTTGCTTCAGTAAAATGATGCAAGTAGAATCATGTGAGATCTGATAATGAATTGGAAAACAAACTGAAGCTGAATTCAAATAAGTCAGAGGTGCTTACTGTCAAGGATCCTAACCTGGATTTAGAGGTGTGCAACCAGCCATGGATGAGGGTACACACCCCCTAAGATTCTGTGCACAGTTTGGGAGTGCTCCTGGACCTCCAAATATAATCTTAGATAGCTGCAATAACCTATTATCACCTCCCATGGTTTTGCCATTTGTGCCTCTTCCAAAGATTGGCGGACCTAGGGATGATGCAGATACTCATAACCTCAGTGTTGGACTTCTGCAAGGCACCAAACATCTGGCTACCTCTGTACCATATTCAGAAACTCCAATTAGTTCAAAACTTGACAACCAGACTAATTTCTCATTCATCTATAATATTACACCATATTAAAATAATTCAACTGGTTGCCAAGTAAAAAAAACCCATATGCAGACATTATGGTTGTGACCTCCGACAAGTGGCCAAACAAACTTTTAAGTAATTCACTGAAATGGTCATGTTTGATCCCATAAACTCTATTGACCTAGTAGAAGGTAACTAATTGCCTTCTAGAGCAGGTCAGCAAGTCTGGTGGAACACTAATTCTTCAGTCCAAATATTCAAGGAGACCATGATGGAAAAAAGAAAAGTTCTCATATGTGCATTGAAAAGAAGAGACAGTCAAAGATTTAAGTTCCACTGCACATACACATCTCACCTTTTCACTCCTTGACAAAAGTCAAAAGCCATAGCTATGAGTTTTATACACGTAGAGGATGCTATCTCCATCAACAAACTAGTCAGTAACTTTTCAGAATCCATGCAAAAAAAAAAAGAAAGAAAGAAAGAAAGAAGGAAAGAAAGAACAGTTTCAAAATGAACCCTCACAAGACAATTCACCTTCTCCTTTCTGCTTTGAGAGTGAAGTCAAAATTCAGAGGCATCAGGTGTATGCAAGTACTCAGTCCTAAGTCTGTCTATCACCAAATTTGCAACTTTAAAGAAAACTACTTATTTAAGTCCAGGATTCAGGGAAGCCAAACTGCCTGAAAGACAGTCACCATATGTGTGCTTTTTTTTTTGTCGTGTCACGAGCGACTTGAGAAACTGCAAGTTGCTTCTGTTGTGAGAGAATTGGCAGTCTGCAAGGACATTGCCCAGGGGACACCCGGATATTTTGATGTTTTTATCATCCTTGTGGAAGGCTTCTCTCATGTCCCTGCATGAGGAGCTGGAGTAGATAGAGGGATATGTGTACTGAGATCAAAAGACATAGTGATAGATGTAAATTTGATCAGGCAGTCACAACTCACCCACTATGGTCTCCTTAATAAAATAAGTCATATCCAAAGGCGATAGTTGTATATGCATAATGACTGCAAGTGCTGTCCTCCTGTAAGTCATCAACTCATCAGAAGCCCTCTTTTAGTCCACACTTTCTGTGATACCCTCCTGCAAGAAGGAAAAAAATGATCCAGCACAAGTCCTACCAATGAAGTCCAAGTGTTCAGGGAATGTACACTGCAAGACAGAACTAAAAGACCCCCACACACTGTTAAACAACACACTGAAATGCTTAAGCTTGCTCTGACAATTACAACCATCAGTAAACAATAATTATGTAGTAAATAATTATTATTTAGTGAATCAGTATCCCTTTTTTCACGAAATCCTATATTTCTTAGAGAGCAGAGAGCCTTAACATGCTGAAGAAGTCAACCTACTTCTGTGTCACATCTTCTATCTGTCAATGAAGGTTTCTGAGTTGTTGTAGGTTTTTCTGGTTGTATGGCAATGTTCTAGAAGCATTCGGCCTACAACAACCCAGTGATTCCGGCCATGAAAGCCTTCGGCAATACAATGAAGGCAGAGGCGGCCCCAGGTAATTTTCAACGGTAAGCAAACAGTATATCCCCCCCCCCCCAACCAATCACTGATATATATTTTCTACTCGTTGTGGGAGTTCTGTGTGCCATATTTGGTTCAATTCCATCATTGGTGGAGTTCAGAATGCTCTTTGATTGTAGGTGACCTATACATCCCAGTAACTACAACTCGCATATGTCAAGGTCATTTTTCCCCCAAAAGCGCCCCTGGGCAAAATCAACTATACTGCAAATGCTTACTTTGCGTAATGGGTTGAGCCACCCCTGAATGAAGGTTTCCTTTTGCAAGGAGAACAGAGAAGGAAATTTGTTACAGCCTAGTAATGAGAAGCAAGAAGAAAAGAGGGGTGGCTTTTTTTAAAAAAAACTGAGCAGCCGACATTTACCACTAGAGGACAGTCTTTCTAAATAGTGGCTGAGGACATCCATTGTTTGATCCATTCGATAGGATCTCTAAGAAAAGTAGGTTGTCTTCTTATAAACACAACATGAGTATCAAAACATAAAATACAGAAAAATAAAACATGGTTTCACCATAAAAGAAAGGATATCAAATTCTGAGAGTAAAAACTGTTTCAGTTCAGGAAAAAGAGAATATAACAAATTGAAAAAACAGGAATAACATTAAATATACAAACATAATACTTTTAACACCTCATGGACCCAAAAAGATACAGATGATACAGTACCTTTTAAATCTGCATTTATGTTACTTGTTTTCTTCTGTGACACATTCTTTGTTACTTTTTAATTAACCATATTAATTATGTTATTAAATATAATCATATTTTGTATTTCTTGCCATTTGTCATCCTTCTGGATATTAAAATACCTGGTTATTTTTTTTGTTAGTTATGAGTTTTATGCCTGATTTCTTTAAAAATGTTGCGATCCTGGAGGACAAAACTAGACTGCATGTTTCCTGCAGACTACACAATGGGCGCTTCCAGACAGGGGTAAAATCAACACAGAGGTGGGCTTTCCCAGGCAGAGCGACAGCCAGAAGCCCCTGAAAATAATTCCTTCAAATATAACACAACTTACCCAGCCTCCATTAAGGTACTCCTGGAGTCATCATGGCAAATAGAAATGATACACCAGGAGATGGGGAGGGAGGTGAGAAGAAAAATCCCACATACCCCTATCCCTGTCTCATTTCTACATGCCAGGAGGACTCCAGGAGTACCTTAATGGTGGCAGGGTAAATGTTTTACATTTTAGGGACTTGTTTTGGGAAGGCGATAGGTGCCCTTTTAGTTTTCAAGGCTCCGGGAGCCCGAAAAACTGAGATGGCTGTGTTGATTGGGCCTGGGGATCGCCTGATGGGGTCTCAGGCTCAAATCACGTAGGTCCCATACCTGGTCAGACCCAGATCTTACCAGGCATCTAATTAATTTGGAACAAAGCAGAGAAATCCTGCTTTGTTCTGAATTAATTTGCTTTTACTGGAGGCATTGTTTGGATGCCTCCGGTAAAAGCACAACAGGTCCCACATTTTTGGCCCTGTCTGGAAGGAGCCTATGTCTCCCCTGGTTTAATGTGTGATACCAAACTGGGGGGCATGGGGGATTGGGGAAACTTGTTGCCTATTTTTTCATCTACAGGACCAACCTATGCACATGTGTTGTTCTGTGCTTTAAAGTCATGTTTAACTTACAGTGACCTGAAAGTGGCCCTATCACAGTTTTCTGGAGCTGAGAGTCTAACCACCCAAGGTAACCCAGGGTGTCTGAATGAGCAAGAAATTGAACCCTGTTCTCCAGTTTAGTCAAATTTTCAAAGCATTATACCACACTGGCTCATTGTAAAGTGGCCCCATTAAAATATATATGTACACACACACACACACTAGGGCTGGGCAACCACGGAAAAATTTGTTTCTAAACTCGATTCGTTTTTAAGGGGTTTTTGCGTTTCGATTTTTAAATTAATTCCGAAATTTTCCTTAAAAAAATCGATATTTATGAAATTTCGTAAATTACGAATAAATTACGAATCGATTTCGAAACAATTACGAATCGATTCGTTAATGGCGGGCGCGATCGCGCAATACGCTAAAAAAACCTCCAAATGGGACAGGAAGCTTCCCTCTCCCTCTGTTGTTGACTGTTGGTGTGATAATTTTTTTTTTTCACTGAGAAAACAAACAACGACTATAAAACTTGCACCAGACATGCGGAAATAATAACGAAACGATTTCGAATCAATTACGAATCGATTTCGAAACAGATACGAAACAATTACGAAACGAATTGAAAAAATTCGTTTCGTTTTTTAGTTGCTCCTGAATGGTTCAATATCGCTTCATTATAAAAAAAATAACGAATTAATAACGAATTACGAAATTAACGAACGAAACCGCCCAGCCCTAACACACACACTTCAAATAACTTTCCAAGCAAAAAAAAAGTTATTTATTTTAAAAGCCTTTTCAATCATATATTTAGTCACTAGGTGGCCCTAAAAGACTAGATTCCTTTTGTTTCAAGCCTTGATTTCTAAAGTTATCATATGAATACTGAAAGTGTAAAGTGTTATATCTTCCTCTTATGTTGGACCCTCAGGTTGTTTCAGAAGGGAGATGGGAAAAGGGAAACACTTAAGTTGTTGTCAGACTGCGGCATTCAACCATCCAACCCATACAAAAAAGGACTGTACATGAACTCAACCTACCGTGGGGTCAAATGTACATCTGAATCCACGGTAGGGAGCACACCAGCTTCCTTTCTCTCAGAGAAAGACCCAAAGCAGCTTCCAAAAACAAGGAGATCCTTTGAAAGGTAGACGT
>NW_026845477.1:149262305-149291356 GCF_025583915.1 Anolis sagrei ordinatus | reverse complement strand
AAACAAAAAAACACCCCAATTACAAATCGATTTTAGAAACAAATTTTTTCTTGATCAAACAGGCCTACAAACATGGTTTATAAGTCCCTATTAAAATGGTGTAAAATCAGATCTATGATCATTTAACTCACCACTGCAGAAGGACAACTGTTCTTCTGCTTCACATTCTTTCCCTACATTCCTTTGGTTTCCAATTACAGTATGTTGGCTTAAAATCTTTTGTTTAATAAAGTTGTGAGTATCCACATTTATCTCATAAATTTGATGCTTGGCCTTTCTGTCTTGGTGCAACAAATTATCTGCTCTGAGGGGGAAAAAAATTAAAAAAATTATATCCCAGGCAGAACACCTGAGTGTTCAAATTCTGGGAGATCCAGCTGTACCAGCTTTCATATCAACAACTGATATGAACAACAAGCTTCCTCATTCCTTTCAGATATGTCAAAACACATAAGAATCCACAGGAGATAGTTCAGGTATTGGATACTTTCCAAGAGAGCCAAACATCCCCTAATCCCATGAAGAATGAGACCTGTTCAGCTATTGGGCTGTGTATGTGATGCCACT
The DNA here is from genome assembly GCF_025583915.1 of Anolis sagrei ordinatus. Taxonomy (NCBI): domain Eukaryota; kingdom Metazoa; phylum Chordata; class Lepidosauria; order Squamata; family Anolidae; genus Anolis; species Anolis sagrei. The sequence goes on along the minus strand of NW_026845477.1, from coordinate 149,290,789 downwards.
TCTGTGACAGAATGCTAACCAGTTTTTTTTTTAAATGTCAGGAGTGACTTGAGAAACTGCAAGTTGTTTCTGGTGTGAGATAATTGGCCGGCTGCAAGGAAGTTGTGCAGGGGACGACCAGATGTTTTACCATCCTGTGGGAGGCTTCTCTCACATGAGAAGCTGGAGATGACAGAAGGGAGATCACCCTGTCTCATGTATTCAAACTGCCAATCTTTTGGCACAAGGATTTAACCCATTGCGCCACCGGGGGCTCTTGCTTGTTGTTGTTCATTCATTCAGTCGTTTCCGACTCTTTGTGACCTCATGGACCAGCCCACGCCAGAGCTCCCTGTTGGCTGTCACCACCCCCAGCTCCTTCAAGGTCAATCCAGTCACTTCAAGGATGCCATCCATCTTACCCTTGCTCGGCCCCTCTTCCTTTTTCCTTCCATTTTCCCAACAACATTTCTCCTATTGCTCCAGGTGTATAAATGGTTTTATCAGTCTGGATAAAAATATAGGTGCTGTGGAAGGATAAATTAACAACTGCCTCCAGAGTGAAAAGTGAATTGGTAGCTTGAATATACACATATTGGTTTCTATATAGTATCTTTTCCACACTTTGAACTAGAATCTATTAACAACGAGAGAGAGAATGAGAAAAACAAGAAAAGAAAAATGCTACAGTACACAGAGAGACACCTTGAGAAAGGTTCATTCTAGAATGGTAAATACAGGCCAACAAACAGAAAGAAAGAAAAGAAGGAATTGACTACTTGTTAAAAATGGTTTGGCTAGATCAGTTGCTTTGGCTAAACCAGTAAACAAGCCAGGCATGTAGCCGGGGGGGGGGGGGGGGGCTCGGGGGGCTTCCGCCCCCCCCCCCCGAAATTCTCATGGTGGTTCGCGAAAAGGCCTTACTGGTGCATTATTTAAACTGTTATGTTTATTCATATCATGATCTGATCACCATACTCAATATATCCCATATGCATGGGGGTATTGGGGTAATGATACAAAAGGTTTGCTAGGCTAGACCCTCTTTCACTCAGACTCAGCCCCCCCCCGAAACTCAGCCCCCCCGAAAGCCCCCCTGAAAAAATTCAGCCTCCCCCCCCGAAACGAAATCCTGGCTACGGGCCTGAAACAAGCCATGTCCTTTTCTTGCAATCTTCTGTCTACACCCTTCCTTTAGTCTGTCCCCCAAATAAAGAAATTCCTGGCGTTCAGAGAAAAGACATTAAAGGAACAGTGGCTGCATGCTTTTGTGACCAGCCTCTATTTAGCCTCTAACTAAATAACATTATTACCCTTTTAAATCAGATTGTGATCCTTGTACCATAATCCCCTGTTCAACAGCAATAGCTAGACTGGAGCGAGTGTAACACGAGGTTTATACAAAACTCAGGGTTCAACTAAACTTTAGAATTAATGAAGTTTAATTCTACAATCTAAATATATCCAGACTTTCTCCACCCCGCCGAGGGGGACTCAAGGTGGCTTACAATCACACCTCCATGATGCCACCATCAGTTAAAACATAATAAGCATAATAAAAATGCATTTCAATGAATCACATCATCCAGTAGTCTAAAGGCCAATCCGTAGTCAGATTGTACATATTCCATACTAACATTCCTGCACTGCTCTATTTTTCAAATGTCTGCTCTCAGAGCCAGGTTTTGACTCCCTTTCTAAACACGAGAAGGGAGGGGGCTGCCCTGATATCACTAGGGAGGGAGTTCCACAACTGAGGGGCCCACCACCGAGAAGGCCCGGGCTCTCGTTCCCACCAACTGCGCTTGCGAAGAAGGTGGAACAGAGAGCAGGGCCTTCCCAGACTATCTTAATCTCCGAGATGGTTCATAAGGGGAGATACATTTGGGCAGGTAGGCTGGGCCAAAACCGTATATGTATACATTTTATATGTATATATACAAATACATGTTTTCCAAAATCCAAAATAATTCTGGTCCCAAGCATTTCAGATAAAGAATACTTGACCTGTGTTATGTGGCTTGTGGTCATGGTGGTGTGTGAAATTCACTCTGCTTTCTTACGATCACCTGTTCAAAAACATTGTCTTTTCAGCAATCCTGTATTTTCATTTTTTTAAAAAATCTGACTTGTGTTAAAAGCAAACTGCTTATTTTGGTGTTTATTCTTTTCTGACCTGTCCTTCACACAAAAGTGTTTGTGTTGCAAGGAGGTCAACATTGTGTGCATGTTTTCTTTGATTTTCTGTCAACAAGATGGGGAGGGAATTGGATAGCAATCACTCAGTATACCCCATCCTGTTATTATTTTTCATGAGCAATCGTGGGGATGGAAATTATGAAAGTTTAAAATAAATAAGCTCACAATGTGACTTGGAATAAGAAAAACAAAACTGAACACCAGAGATGTCATAGGGTAGTACTGGGAAAGCATACTACAAGGAAATATTATATAATTGTTATTTGTAGTACACACTGATTGTATTCTATGTTCAGCTTCAAACTATACTTCTATAGTTACAAGTGGATCTCTAAACTGAACATAGTGAATCACACTATTATCTAGAAAATAATAATAGTTTTTTTAAAAAACCTTTATTTATACCCCACCACCATCTCCCCAAAGGGACTCGGGGCAACTCACAAAAAGCACACAACAGTGCTGCAACAAAAACAGCATACAGTTACATAACAACATGTTTGTTGTTCATTCATTCAGTCATCTCCGCCTCTCTCGTGACCTCATGGACCAGCCCACGCCAGAGCTCCCTGTCGGCCGTCACCACCCCCAGCTCCTTCAAGGTCAGTCCAGTCACTTCAAGGATGCCATCCATCCATCTTGCCCTTTGTCGGGCCCTCTTCCTTTTTCCTTCCATTTTCCCCAGCATCATTGTCTTCTCGAAGCTTTCCTTTTTTCTCATGATGTGGCCAAAGTACTTCAATTTTGTCTCTAGTATCCTTCCCTCCAGTGAGCAGTCGGGCTTTATTTCTTGGATCTTCTCGCAGTCCAAGGCACTCTCAGAACTTTCCTCCTACAACTCAGTTCAAAAGCATCTATCTTCCTTCGCTCAGCCTTCCCTAAGGTCCAGCTCTCACATCCGTAGGTTACTACAGGGAATACCATGGCTTTGACTAGGCGGATCTTTGTTGCCAGTGTGATGTCTCTACTCTTTACTATTTTATCGAGACTGGACATTGCTCTTCTCCCAAGAAGTAAGCGTCTTCTGATTTCCTGGCCACAGTCTGCATCTGCAGTCATCTTTGCACCTAGAAATAACAACATACGTTTGCATAAAAGCAACATATATTTACATAACAGCGCTCCATGCAGTCATGCTGGCCACATGACCTTGGAGGTGTCTATGGACAATACCGGCTCTTCGGCTTAGAAATGGAGATGAGCACCACACCCCGGAGTCAGACATGACTGGACTTAATGTCAGGGGACAACCTTAACCTTTATTTACATAAAATAGCATGTTAATATAAACCCTACCGATTTAAAATACAACCGATGCAGCAAGGCTGCAGATAAAAACAAGATGTGTACTAAAGTGCTAACATGAATCAGTCACTAAATCCTTGGGTTTTATGATTACGGTACTAATCATGGCCTAAAGACTTTTAGAAAAAACTTTGTTTTCAATTGTGTCCAGAAAGCTTGGAGAGTGGGGGGCTAACCTGATTTCTTTATGGAGGGCATTCTAAAGCTGGGGGGCCACCACAAAAAGGCCCTCTCTCTTGTCCCCACCATAACTATACAGAGAAATACAAGACATCTTATACAGTTCTAACAACTATTAAGACTTCCCGCCCTCTCCCCAGATTCACCAGAAAAGAGGCAGGCTAGGATCCATGCCGGGATAGGCTGGGAAGGAGAATGACAGCTGAGGATTGGTCAAAGTGAAGGATCAATCAGCTACAGAGATACCCCCTGGGAAAGCACAGTCCAGGAGAAACAAATAGTAAAGATATGTTGATGGGCTTCTGATGAACTCAAATGTCCAGTTCTGTGCCAAAATAAAGGTAGGCGCTTCAGGAGAAAAATGGCAGGGCTGCTGGAACAAAAGGCGATGATCTTGGGTAATCGAAGGCTTGGCTACTAATAAAGAGATTTTTTTTTTGTCATGTCAGGAGTGACTTGAGAAACTGCAAGTTGTTTCTGGTGTGAGAGAATTGGCCATCTGCAAGGATGTTGTCCAGGGGACGCCCGGATGGTTTGATGTTTTTATCATCCTTGTGGGAGGCTTCTCTCATGTCCCCGCATGAGGAGCTGGAGCTGATAGAGGGAGCTCATCCGCCTCTCCCTAGATTCGAACCTGTGACCTGTCGTTCTTCAGTTCTGCCGGCACAGGGGTTTAACCCACTGCGCCACCAGGGGCTCCAGATAAAGAGATGTAACACATGCACATACTCAAAGCCTCTGTTTCTGTGGGCAGCAATCTCTCAGCTTCAAGTGAACCATAAAGCTAGACAAACAGGGTTGGGTTTATCTGAGTTGATTGAGATTATTGCCTAGCTGGGAAACAGCCAAAGGGGTTGCCCAACACTCTTGTTCTCAGGAAATTCCTCAGCAGGGTTAGGAAGAGGTGACTGAATGGGGCTTATTTGGTTATAGTTTGGTAAAGAAGTTTATTCACTTTCTATACAGGCATGTTCAGTTGATAAAAAAAGTTTCAAAAGTCATTACAAAACTGGGGGCACTGGCTTCTGTTTCTAAAGTGTTTCTAAAGTATTGTTAGTGAAAATTGTGTTACTCTAACAAGAGTAATGAAATATTGTTACTTTTTCATTATAGTCATTGCACAAGTGGGGAAACGTCAGGGGCTCCTCTCTCCCTCATTTTTACAGCTATTGGAGTGAAGCTTTCTACAATGGTAGAACACATTTGCCATTGTCGAAGGCTTTCATGGACGGAATCACTGGGTTGTTGTAGGTTTTTTTCGGGCTATATGGCCATGTTCTAGAGGCATTCTCTCCTGACGTTTCGCCTGCATCTATGGCAAGCATCCTCAGAGGTAGTGAGGTCCTACCTCTGAGGATGCTTGCCATAGATGCAGGCGAAACGTCAGGAGAGAATGCCTCTAGAATATGGCCATATAGCTCGAAAAAACCTACAACAACCCAGTGATTCCAGCCATGAAAGCCTTCGACAATACATAACATTTCACTCCATGAATTTTGGGAAAAAATTATAAACATTAAAAAACAACTACAAGAGCTATCTCCAAGATAATAAAGGACACCGCCCCCCCCCCCCAACCTTCAGAAATATTCACACATCTACTGATTTTAGGGATTTTTTTTAAAAAAAGACAAAAACTTTTTAAAACTCCATAACAATTAATAATAATAATATTTATTTATTTGATCAGTCATATGACCATTTCAAAATAGAACACGAGTAAAAAACAAGGCAAAAAGGTGAGGATCCGTAACAGTTATCTCGTTGAATGTTGAATGTTTCTTATATTAACCAATAGAAACCAATATTAACCAGTTCTACATTTTCATAGAATCCTAGAGTTGGAGGGGATCTCCAAGGGCCATCTAGTCCAACCCCCTTCTTCCAGGCAGAAGGGCACCATCAAAACTCTCCTGACAGATGACCATTTAACCTCTAACCCAGGCATGGACAAACATTGGCCCTCCAGGTGTTTTGGACCAACTGTTGTTAATTGTGGGAGTTGATGTCCAAAACTCCAGGAGGACCAAAGTTTGCCCATGCCTGGTCTAAACTAATTGATATGCTCTCCCAGTTGAGTTGGAAGGGACCCCCAAGGGCCATCCATTTAGGGATTTCTTCCCAGCCCAGCACAGAGATTTACTTACTAAAAGTATCAGCCAGTCCTCCTCTTTGCAGATTCAACAACTTATTGGAACTCTGGCTGACTGCTGCTACATCTCTCCCCTATCCTGATTGGGTCTTTTTGATACTAGCAGAATTCTGGGAAATGTAGTATAGGGCAGGGCCTTTTGAATTCTCTGGCATGGGGCTCCTTGCCTTCCCAAACTACATTTTCCAGAGTTCTGTGCTTTCTCAGTCTTTGCCCTAGCAAGCTCCCTGCTTTCATTCTCCTAATGGCGAGAGGCCGTTAATTTAAAATGGAATGGGTGAGTTTTTGGCTTCTTGCCATGAAAATGAAGCTGACTTTGGGAGGCTTCTGAGCATTACAAAATTCAAAGAAAAAAGGATTGGGTTTCGATTCTTAAGTTTTAGGCGCAGGCAATACCATGTCCCAGATATCACTTCAGAAGTACAGATTTAACTAATATGGCTTACAGAACTTCTGAAAATTTTGCACAAGCCAAATACACACACACACGCACATACAGAGTATACAGAAAGATACAAGTTATATAGAAAGTCATGAGGAATAGATACAATTTATTAAAGAGTTAGATACTTTAGGTCAGTGGTTCTCAACCTGGGGTCCCCAGATGTTTTTGGCCTTCAACTCCCAGAAATCCTAACAGCTGGCAAATGGCTGGGATTTCTGGGAGTTGTAGGCCAAAAACATCTGGGGACGTCAGGTTGAGAACCACTGCTTTAGATGTTTATAGCCATTGCAGGTTTGGTGTTGATCTTCTAATGCTTTGAACTTGCACAAGTCCAGACTTACTTACTTAGGCAATCCCACGTTGTCCGAGTAAGATTGTGCTCCAAGTGCAGTGTCCTGGCGGTGGGTACGTAGGTGACTGTGGAGCCCTATTCTTGACCCGCATGTTCTCTTGCAGTGAGGGCATCAGTTTCCCAGTCGGGGTTGGCTTGACACGCCTCCCTCTTGGCACGTTTCTCTCTTTCACTCTCCATTCATGCTTCTTTAAATTCTACAGCACTACTGGTCACAGCTGATCTCCAGCTAGAGTGCTCAAACGCCAGGACTTCCCAGTTCTCGATGTCAATGCTGCAGTGTTTAAGGTTGGCTTTGAGCCCGTCTTTAAATCTCTTCTCCTGTCTTCCAACATTCCGTTTTCCATTCTTGAGTTCAGAGTAGAGCAACTGCTTTGGGAGACAGTGATCGGGCATTTGGAAAACATGGCCGGTCCAGTGGAGTTGATGGCAGAGGACCATCGCTTCAATGCTAATGGTCTTTGCTTCTTCCAGCATGCTAACATTTGTCTGCCTGTCTTCCCAAGAGATTTGCAGGATTTTTTTGGAGGCAATGCTGATAGAATCATTCCAGCAGTTGCATGTGACGTCTGTAGAAAGTCCACATTTTGCAGGCGTATAGCAACCCCTTTATAAATTAGTACCTTAGTATCCCTACAGATGTCTGGGTCCTCAAACCCTCTGTGCTTCATTTGGAAAAATGCTGCACTCACAGAGCTCAGGATGTGTTGTATTTCATTGTCAATGTTGACTTTTGTGGAAAGGTGGCTGCCAAGGTAGCGGAAATGGTCAACATTTTCTAAGGTTACACCATTAAGCTGTATTTCCAGAAAGGGTCTTTTAAAAAGGGAAGAATCATACATTTATTTCTGAACCCTTGGTAAACTATCAATCTTGGGGGGGGGGGGTCATAGTGTTGCTTGATAACACTGGTGGGCCACTGTAGCTAGAAAACATGACTCATTACAATGAGAAGACAAGCTCTGTACATTTTGAAAGTTTATATCTCTAACATGTAATTGTATTTTTATTTTGGCCCTCAAATATTGCTGTTTTGGAAGATTTTGGATAGATTTTAAAAAAAACATGCGATAAACTTCAGAAAAGATTTTGAACCAAACATTATGCAAACATGATTCCGGTTTCATGACCGGAATCACTGGGTTGTTGTAGTTTTTTTGGGCTATATGGCCATGGTCTCTCCTGACGTTTCGCCTGCATCTATGGCAAGCATCCTCAGAGGTAGTTTATTTATTTATTAGCTTTTTTCCTTGCTCTGATGTTCTTTGTGGCAGGTATGTCACAAATGGCAAAAGCTTGCTGCGTATAGTTCTGCATCAGGCTACAGACCTCACTACCTCTGAGGTTGTTTGCCATAGATGCAGGCGAAACGTCAGGAGAGAATGTCTCTAGACCATGGCCATATAGCCCGAAAAAACCTACAATAACCCATTATGCAAACAGGTTAAGAGGGAATTCCAGAAACAGAAGAAAGCCCTCTTTTTGACCCAGAGTAAAATGCTGTGAGTGACTACGTGGCCTGCAATTCGTAATAACAAACGTTGTTGCCAACTTTGAGCTCAGCCTAACAAGAGCTTCAGAACACTGGTAATTTGAGAAGGAAGAAATTTCAAGTCAGCTGCAGATTTGAAGATCAACCCAGGGGAAATCCCAGCTATTCATAATCCTCCGCATCTCCTCCCTCCGCAACCTCTTGATTAGAATTATTTGCTTAAGTATTTCTAAGGAAGTGTCTACTGATTAGCTCTTGTTTTCTGAAATATCTGATCCTTGGCTGTACAAATAAGCGTTCATATTGGTATTTGAGAAAATGGGAATGCAAATGACCAAACTTGTGTACAATGGAGGTTAGATGTGAAACTACAACTCAGCGTGGTTGAGCACAAGGAAATGTTTATGCAAATTATTAACCTGTGCTGGACATCAACTCAGTAAAGTGGTGAATGTGTCAAGCATAAGCAATGACTAGTAAAGTAAATGCAATAACCCAGAGTATTCCCACCACCCCACATTTATTGGCTTTTTTCCTTGCTCTAATGTTCTTTGTGGCAGGTATGTCACAAATGGCAAAAGCTTGCTGCGTATAGTTCTGCATCAGGCTACAGATGAAGTGATCATAGGTCACTTACCAGAATGCCAGCAAATTTGGCCATGGAAAGTCCAAACAATATTTCCCCTCTCAATATCGGGAAAAGACAGAGAGGTTAATGCTCCCAGTTCATGATCCAGTTCCAGAAAAGCTGAAGAAAGTCTACCTAGTGCCGACTTGTGCAAGCCGCTCAAACAAGGACAAAATCCGCCAAATTCTACAAAGCTTCATGTGTGTGTATGTACCACATCTATAAGGTGCTAATAAAGTAATCTAAAGTCAGAATGGTATCCTGGGATCCACTGGAGTGTAGTGGTTATCACCAGATGACAACTGGATAGACATAGCTTAAAATCTAGACTTCTCACTGGGTTCCTCTTGAAAATTATCTAGGGCCGCCTCTGGGTAGGTTAGGGCTTCAATTATAAACTAAAGCCCTAACCTACCCAGAGGCGGCCCTAGATAATTTTCAAGCAAACAGTATTTTGCCCCCCCACCCCCCACCCCCAACCAGTCATTGATATATATTTTCTTTTTGTCGTGGGAGTTCTGTGTGCCATATTTGGTTCAATTCCATCATTGGTGGAGTTCAGAATGCTCTTTGATTGTAGGTGAACTATACATCCCAGTAACTACAACTCGCATATGTGAAGGTCTATTTCCCCCCAAGAGCGCCTCAAGAGCGCCCCTGGACAAAATCACCTATACTGCAAATGTTTATTTTGCGTAATGAGTTGAGCCGCCCCTGAACCTACCTTACATGTTTGTTGTGAATATGTAATTAGCAGGAACGTCCTGCATACTGCCTTGAGCTCCTTAGAGGAAAAGTGGACAATAAATAACTTCCAAAAAAAACCCGTTACAATGTGATTTTCTGTCTTTATTATATGGTAACCAATCCAGATTGTATGTTTCTGCTCTGCTATGGTTACATCCAGCCATATAGGAAAAGCCCAGGTTGTGGCTTGTTCCTATGCCATCACTGATGTCCATGGGAAAGAGTCATATCACACCTTCTACCTGCCCTTCTACACAGCCATATAACCCAGAATAGCAAGGCAGATAATCCACGGTATCTACTTTGAACTGGATTATCTGAGTCCACACTATATAGTCCTTCATTGTGGATTTTATACAGCTGTGTGCAAAAGCTGAGGTCCAAAGAAGGAAAAGAGAACTCAAGAACATCTGGTGGACAAAGAAGACTGAAATCCACTGAGACCTCTTCAACACTGCCATAAAAATCCAGATTATCTGCTTTGAACTGGATTATATGACCATGTAAACTCATATAATCCAGTTCAAAGCAGATAATTTGGATTGCCTGCTTTGATAATCTAGATTATATGGTTGAGCAATATAATATGACAGCGCAAGTTTGGGTACACCTCCCAGGAGAGTTTGCTTGAGCTTCAAAAACAATATCCGAGGAAACAAGAAAATACAAAGATTTAAAATGAGATTTGTTGTAGAAGGGTTTTCTGCTTTGATGGTAATTAAAAACAAGTCCAGGAATCAATTGAAAGTAAGTGATTATATGTGTGTAGCTTTGAGCAACAATATTCGCACCAAGATTACCCAACTTGTCAAGATGACGCAAGGTCAAAAATCACATTGATGCAAAGCAAATTTAATTTTCTATTAAAATGTTCTTTTTAATATTATAATAGTACTCTTAGTTCATGTTACTATTAAGCTTAATGAATATGTTAAAAGTTTTGATTAAAGTTTATTTTAGATTTACACAGTTTATTATTCTTGAACTGTATGGTCCCTGCTAACAACAACAAAAAATCAAAGGAGTCCCTGGTCAAAAAAGGTTGGAAACCACTACTTTATAGATATTGTTGATCTGTAGCACCCATCATCCCTAGACCACATAGCACTGAAAATTCAGGCGGATCCAGATAAGAGGCATCATCATGTGAGCATATGTCAAAGTACTGGTCCTTCTGAACCTTTCCAGTTATAGAGTTTTTAACTCTATGATCAAAATGAGGGAGTTATAATGTTCCATTAGAACAAAATTTGTGCAAGACTTTATATTATGGATAAAAATAGATGTTTTTGTCTTAGCTCCCATCTTGGGGAACAGTTTTAAAATCTTACCACATTATGAAATCAGTGAGTTCCAACTTCTAACAACAAATAAGAAAATGCAGATGGCATGCCGATGGTGAACTCCATAAAGACTGAAAGCTGAATCATAATCTGCCTAAAGGAGACATCTCCACTGAGGCTTTCTAGCCTTCTTTTAATGCCCCAAATACCCTTTTACACCTTGCCCACTCCCCCAACCTGGTTGCCATGGATTACTTCTTTCAGATTTATGACATCTGTTGGATGTTTCCCCAAGTAAATATGTAGACATGTTGCAATTGATTATCTTTGGACATTGTTCAAGCTCCCTTTCTTTCCAAGTTTGTGCCAGGAAAACAAACTTGTTACTGGAAACCTGCTGATATCCAGAATGTCCTGATTAACTCTTTATTGATGTTCTATTTTGCATATATCTGTGCATTTTATTTGGTAAGAATAATCGTAATACACACTACAGTGGGCCCTTCATATCAAGTGAGGTTTGGTTCCTGGACATCCCCTTCCCACTCCTAGCTGATATCAAAATTTGTGGATGTTCAAGTCCTAGTATATACAATGACATAGTAAAATGGTGTTTCTTATATTAAATGACAAGATCAAGTTTTTGGGAATGTAATTTTTTTATTCCAGTCTGTAGATATGGAGCGCTGACTGTATTTATTACCTTTGCCACTGTGCATTCTTAACATACAACATAAAGAAGCATCTATTTATTTATTTATTTATCTACAGCTTTTATATTCCGCCCTTCTCACCCTGCAGGGGACTCAGGGCGGATTACAGTGTACACATATATGGCAAACATTCAATGCCAATTTTTGACATACAAACATATACAGACATAGACAGGGGCTATTTATCTTTTTCTGGCTGCCAGGTGAGCTGTCGCTTTCATCGTCCATCTGTGACGCTGATGAAGCACTTCCGCATTCTCCGCATGCTTCCCTGCTGGAATGCTTTTGCTGGAGTCTTCTTTATGGCCTCATAAATCAGTTAATTTAGCCTCCCCACACTTTAAGGTGGTACCTTATTTTCCTACTTGACAGATGCAACTGTCTTTCGGGTTGCAAAGGTCAACAACAGGCTACACACAATTGGTTGGAAACCCACTCCAACCCGGGCTGGCTTCGAACTCATGACCTTTTGGTCAGAGTGATCTTAATGCAGCTGACACTCAGCCAGCTGCGCCACAGGCATGGGTAAACTTTGGCCCTCCAGATGTTTGGACTTCAACTCCCACAATTCCTAACAGCCTACTGGTTGTTAGGAATTGTGGGAGCTGAAGTCCAAAACATCTGGAGGGCCAAAGTTTGACCATGCTTGATCTAGAACATGCCAGATATTAAGGTGTTTCGGTGTTTGTGTGACTTATAGAGAGGCATGTCAGCTTTCTTTCTTATACGTCTTCCCACCTCAGCTGAAGGTAAAAAAAAAAATCTGCTTGAGACAGCTAACTATTCACAAATTGTGAGTATGCAAATGGTACATTTCAAATTTGAACATGTATAGGTATGAGAAATCCTATGTCACTCTCTAAATTGTTTCAAGTCTCCAGGATCAGATAGACTACATTAACAGAACTCACAGAATTAATTTCAAAACCTTTGGCAATAATCTTTGCGAATTCCTTGGAGAAAAGAAGAAGTTCCAGAAGACTGGAGGAGGGCAAATGTTACCCTCATCTTCTAAAAAATCTGGGGAAGGATCCAAACAATTACTGCCCAGTCAGCCTGACATTAATACCGGGAAATATTCTGGAACAGATAATTAAAGAGACAATTTGTCAGCATTTAGGAAGAAATGCCATGCTCACAAAAAGTCAACACTGGTGTCTCACACTAGACCAGTGTTTCTCAACCTGGGGGTCGGGACCCCTGGGGGGGGTTGCAAAGGGGTGTCAGACGGGTCACCAAAGACCATCAGAAAACACAGTATTTTCTGTTGGTCATTGGGGTTCTGTGTGGGAAGTTTAGCCCAATTCTATTGTTAGTGGGGTTTGAGGAGCTCTTTGATAGTAGGTGTTCACATTTGGTGTTCACATTTGGGCATATTGAGGATTTGTGCCAAGTTTGGTCCAAGTCCATCAWTGTTCGAGCCCATGGTGCTCTCTGGATGTAGGTGAACTACAACTCCAAAACTCAAGGTCAATGCCCACCAAACCCTTCCAGCATTTTCTATTGGTCATGGGAGTTCTGTGTGCCAAGTTTGGTTGAATTTCATCATTGGCGGAGTACAGAATGCTCTTTGATTGTAGGTACACTAGAACTCCCAGGAACTACAACTCCCAAGTGACAACATCAATCCCCACCAGTATTCAAATTTGGGCATGTAGGGTCCAGTGAATGAAAATACATCCTGCACAGGCATGTAGCCGGGGGGGGGGGGGGGGTTTGGGGGCTTCAATCATCACATCAACTTCAACAAACGCCTGACAACAACAGGCCAAACAAGATTCACACAAACCAACGCCCTTCCCGTAGCCCCCCCCCCCCGAAATTCTCATGGTGGTTCGCGAAAAGGCCTTACTGGTGCATTATTTAAACTGTTATGTTTATTCATATCATGATCTGATCACCATACTCAATATATCCCATATGCATGGGGGTATTGGGGTAATTATACAAAAGGTTTGCTAGGGTAGACCCTCTTTCACTCAGACTCAGCCCCCCCCCAAACTCAGCCCCCCCGAAACCCCCCTGAAAATAATTCAGCCCCCCCTCCCCCCCGAATTGAAATGCTGGCTACGGGCCTGATCCTGCATATCAGATATTTACATTACAATTCACATCAGTAGCAAAATTACAGTTATGAAGGAGAAATGAAAACAATTTTATGGTTGGGGGTCACCACAACATGAGGGACTGTATTAAGAGGTCCCGGGATTAGGAAGGTTGAGAAACACTGCACTAGAGAATGAATCCACTTAAAATCCAGTTTCTGGCTCCTGCAGAATTCTGGGGTTTGTAGTTTAGTGAGGCTGTTAAAGGCTCCTCCCTAAATTACAAACTCCAGAATTCTGCAGGAGGCAGAAACCAGATTTAAAGTGGATTCATTCTCTAGAGTGATGAGGTCCTAAAAACAAGTACAGTAGAGTCTTGCTTATCCAACATAAACAGCTGGCAGAATGTTGGATAAGCAAAAATGTAAGGAGGGATTAAGAAAGAACCTAAAAAACATCAAATTACATTGTGATTTTACAAATTTTACAAATTTTGTTTTACAACAAATGACAGAAAAAGCAGTTCAATACATGGTGACGTTATGGTAATTACTGTATTTACAAATTTAGCACCAAAGCATTGCAATGTATTGAAACAGCTGTGGATTCTGCATTGGATAATACAGAATGTTGGATGAGTGAAGGTTGAATAAGTGAGACTCTACTGTAATGGCAAATGAACCTTACATCTTTTTAAAAAAAATAGAGTTTCAGGTTTGGCAGATGTAGGAAATGCTGTGGATACAGTATATCTCAATGTTAGATTATACCAAATTAGGAGGGATAGCTACTACCCCAGAGGACAGGATCAGAATACTTAACAGGTTAGAGAGCTGGGCTAAAATTAACAAAATGGATTCAAGCAAGGAGAAATGTACAGTACTACACTTTGGCAATAAAAATTAAATGCACAGATACACGATAGGTGATACCTGGCATGAAAACAGTACATGTGAAAGGGATCTAGAAGTCTTATGGCCCTTACAGACAGACCCTATATCCCAGGATCTGATCCCAGGTTTTCTATTTCTCCCAGATTATCTGGCAATGTGGACTCATATAATCCAGTTTAAGGCAGAAAATTTAGGATATAGGGCCTGTCCGGAAGGGCTCTTAGTAGACCACAAGCTGAACAAGAGTCAACATGTGATACAGCTGCTAAGAAAACCAATACTATTTTAGGTTGCATCAATGGGAGTATGGTGTTAAGGTGGAGGGAAGTCATAATCCCATTCTATTCTGTTTTGGTCAGACCAAAATGATCAAAAGTTGGAAACCAAGCCCTATGAGCAGAGACTTAGGGAGCCAGGTATGTTTAGCTTGGAGAAAAGATGGCTGTTTACATATTAGAAAGATTTTTAAATATTAGAAAGGATATTTATTTATTGTATTTAGAACATTTATATTCCACCCTTCTCACCCCGCAGGGGACTCAGGGACAACATATATATGGCAAACATTCAATGCTGGGACATAAAACCATAAATATATACGAACATTAAAATAACTTATATCCATATTAAAAGTTGCTTAAAAACCATCTCAGGACACCATTTTGTATTGAGGAGTGGGAAAGCTTGTTTTCTGCTGCTCTAGAGACACTCACTGTAAATGTCAAGTGTTTGAAAGAATAGGTTTACCATACAGTTCAGGCATACTTCATTTTAAAAAAAAGAATTTTATTAGATTTTCCATAATACAACGAAAGAGTGGGAACAATAACAATATAGAAAGAGAAAAAGATAGAAGTATATAAAGAGAAGAAAAAGTGAAAAATGAAAAATAAAAAATGAAAAAATTAAAAATACAAAAAAATACAAAAAAGTACAAAAAGAAAAAGATAAGAAAAGAAAATTGACTTCCATTCCATCTTCTTGGTTAATGTCTTTTTATTATTAAAAAATATTCCT
The DNA here is from genome assembly GCF_025583915.1 of Anolis sagrei ordinatus. Lineage (NCBI taxonomy): Eukaryota > Metazoa > Chordata > Lepidosauria > Squamata > Anolidae > Anolis > Anolis sagrei. The sequence continues at coordinate 149,275,359 of NW_026845477.1, read as the reverse complement.
TAAAAAAAAAAGTCTATCGTGTCTTCTATTTTCACAATTTCTCCAGGTAGCTGTGGAGAAGGTCCCAATTTGTTCTTTTTAACGTATTGCCCATTTTTTTTTCAACAAAAAAGTCAATTCATCCATGTCCATAATTTCCCTAATTTTTTCTATCCACTCTTCTATAGGTGGATTTAATTCTTGGTTCCATTCTCTTGCAAAGACAATTCTGGCGGCAGTTGTGATAAATGTAAAAAGTAGGGCTGGGCGGTTTCGTTTCGTTAATTCGTAATTCGTTAATAATTCGTTACTTTTTTCAATTACAAAACGATAACGAACCATTCTGGAGCAATTATTAAAAAAAACGAATTTTCAAAAACGTTTTGTAAATGCTTCGTATTTCGATATTGTATTCGTTTCGTTATTGTTTTGAGGTCGTTTCGTTATTATTTCCGCATGTCTGGGCCAGTTTTATGGTTTACTTAGTGAAAAAAAATTATAATATCACACCAACAGTCAACAACAGAGGGAGAGGGAAGCTTCAGAAGGTTTTGGAGGTTTTTTAGCGTATTTCGCGGTCGCGTCCTTCCATTAACGAATCGATTCGTTATTGTTTCGGAAATCGATTCGTTAATTTTTTACCATTTACGAAATTTCGTAAATATCGAACTTTTTAAAAGGAAAATTTTGTAATTATTTTAATATCGAAACAAAAAAAACCCCCCAAATACAAATCGATTTTAGAAACAAATTTTTCCGTTGTTACCCAGGCCTAGTAAAAAGCTTATCTTCTTGTTCATTTATTTGTCGATCTAAATCTGTAAATGCAAGTAAATAGTACTCCATTTTTTTGTGAACTTTATTTTTAAAATCTTCTGTACTTCTTTGTGTATTTCTGTCCAAAACTTGGATGCTACTTTACATGTCCACCACATATGGAAAAAGGATTCAAGTTGCTCATGGCATTTCCAACACTTATCTGAAGCTGTTTTATACATTTTGGCGAATTGTTTAGGTGTGGTATACCATCTGTGGAATATTTTTATCCAATTTTCTTTTAAATCCATTGCATATGTATATTTCAGTTTTTTATTCCACATTTGCTCCCATTCTTTCATTTGAATTGGTCTTAAGTGAGTAATATATTGTAAATATTGGATATAACTTTCTTTTCCAATTTTAAAATCTTGTCAGGAATACTTTGTTTTGAAATTAAATGGATGATTTTCCTACCTTCATCACACACTAGCAAACTACCCGTTTCATTCAGGAGTTCTCAGTTGATTTGCCATCACATTGTAGAGAATTGTTCCCACCCCCGTTTTCTTTGTGAAAAGAAACACCTCCTCTCCTGGACTATGATTTTTGTTCCTGTGTTATAAATGTCATTTCCTATTTGGTTCTATCATAAACACATGAGAAAAGTTTATTAAACTGCAAAAAAATTGTCTTTGCGGGAGGGACATCCTGCCATAGCACATTTTGCTCAAGTTTCTCAATTATTTATTTATTTAGAGATACAGCCTTTTCTCATCTGCTGTGCTTAAACATGATGGAGCTGCGCATACCTCTTCTTCTCACCCTTTTTGTCCAGTAATGGATGAGTAAGTATGTGTACCCAGAGGATTGAGTGGGAAATAAAATCTATGCAATGTCTTCATTATTACTCTTGTTATTCAAACACAGATAACAAGTTGCTCAATTCTAGAGATGCCCTCACACAATGAGTTATTATAGGTAGAGAAAGCCAGAGAGAGATAAGGCCAGCTACATTCAAAAACACCTTTCAAGGATTGCTAACAAAAACTTGTAATAAATTTCCCTAAGGTTCATCATAAGTGGGAAATGAGTCAAAGACACAAAACAACACATCCTAACATCTCTGGCTGGTCAAAGTTGAAAACAAAATGTTGCAAAACAGCATGTGCAGTTGGTGCATAAGAGTCAGCTTGGTTCCTCACTCAACCATGGAAATCCACTAAAAGACTTTGGGCAAGTGATACTCTTTCGGTCTCAGAGAAAGGTAGTGGCAACCCCCCTCTGAACACATTTTGCCAAGAAAACCCTTGTAATAGACATTGAATTTTGCCTCTGCTGTAAGCCGCCTTGAAGTCCCCTTCGGGGTAGAGAAGGGCGGGATATAAATATAGTAAACTAACTAAATAATAGGTTTGTCGTCTTGTTACAGAACTGCAATTTTGCACAACCAAATATGCAATGAATGACCATGCAATCAATGCATGATGACACACAATGTGCAACAATGTATAGTGAACTACATGTACAATTTTACTTTTGTAAGCTTAAGCTGAATACTGACAGCCAAAAAGTACAACTGCATATGGAAGGAAGTTTTTGCTGAATTGATATTTCTGGAAGTTGCAAACAAAGAAGTGAAATTGTTCAAGCTCTGCACAGAAGCAGCTGCTCCTGTCTTTGGGGTTCCCCTTATCACACATAACATCGATCACAAAGCTTCCATGCATCAGGCAGTCAAGTGGGCAATCTTATGCTTTCCTCAAGCACAACCTCATTTGCACAACCTCAGTCTGAGGTTCCAGATAGAACTGGAAAGTGCTTGTTGTTTTGCAAGTAAATGTGTTTGCCCAACAGATTTCTGTTGGTCACTCTAAAAAAAAAACCCTGACCATACTGACAGGAATTCGTAGTACAACAATGGAGGATCATGGTTCAAAAAGAGGCTGTCTGCTTGGTGATGACATGCCTCTTGAATGACCCATGGACCATGTCAAGCATGACCCCCCCCCCCACACACACACACACATATCAAATTATATTCTAAATTCCCTTCTGGAGCTGATACAGAGAGAGCTGTAGCGGGCAGGAGCCCAGAGCCCCGCATAGATTGACCATGCGAATGATCAGGGATACAGAGAAGCATAGCAGCAACTACCGGTGATACATCTTGCAACAATCGTTCCCCCTTTTAATTAGTTTTATCACAAATTAATCCCTCAATAAATGTACACCATGGTACGTTACCCTCTACATCTAATTCTTTGTATCTTCTGTGCTTCTTGAGCTTCTCCCACTTTTGCCTCTTGCAGCCAGCTCCATGACCCTCGGAGCGAGGCTCTTCTTCCCTTTCCCTTACATTTACCCAACCTCCATCCCAATAAACTCCATGCTACCCTTGTCCCGTGGATACCCAGGCCTCCATATGCTGGGTCCCCCTCGGTATCCATGAATCCCCAGTGTATGTACACCATTGCCCTGTGGATACCCTGGCCTCCATATGCTGGGTCCCCCTCGGTATCCATGGGCTCCTCTTCTGTATATAATGTACTATTTTATGTTCCATATAAAATGTTTGAGGATTATGTCACTGATCCAGCTCAAGTAATCTTTCATCTGCAGTCTTTTGACCTCGGAGCCCCCTGTCAACACTTCCTGATCATCATCACAACAATGGATCCAAGTAGAGCTGGGGGGGGGGGGGGGGAGGGGGGGTTCAACCCCCCCCCCCCCGGCCATTTTTCAGGTTAAAAAAACTGGTTTAGTCATGAATTTAATTGGTTAACCAAATCCTCCTGCTAAGTCTATCAGAAGCAAAAATTAAATAAGACCCTCCAGAACTGCAAGCACTATCACTAGCAAATGTTGACAATTTATTCATAGTCATTACTTGCAGCAATAGCTGATATTATTATTAGTATTATTATTATTAACTTTATTTATACCCCGCTAACATCTCCCGAAGGACTCGGTGCAGCTTACAAAGACCAAGTCCCTCAATAAAACAACAGCATAACAAATACAACAATAACACTCATAAAGCAAAACAATAAACATTGAAGCAAAAACAGTAAAACATTAAAAACTAACGCATTTAAAACTAAAGGCCAGGCCAAATGTAATGAATAAAATTTTAAAGTGCTGGACATTACAGGATTTTAGAGGTAGGTGCGATGTGCAGACAATCTTAAATCTCTAATAAAGTGCATTTGGGACATGATGCTAGGAGTTTCCTATTCTGGAAAGGTACACTGGAACAGTCAGGTCTTCAAGCTCTTCCTAGTGGAAGCAACCAAATTGGCCTACCCATAACTGGCAGGCAAAGTCTAAGGCATGGGAGGCATTTGAAGGAGACCAGAAAATTGATTTAAGCCTATGTAAAATATAGAATGAACCATACTATTTAAATTATTTTGTGTTATGGAACTACTCATCATGATTCACTAAAAAAATTATTTTTCAACCACCCCCTCTCCCAAATTTTTTTCTGGCTATGGTCCTGGATCCGAGCACCCATAATCTCTGGGGCCAATCCATCTCAATTGGTGCCCATAAACTCAACTGTGAATAAGACAACAGAACCTGATACTGGGTTCCCTGTCCTTTATGTAGCTTCTTGGACATGATAAAGGAAATTAATCACCTGACTTTTTTCCCCCTGAAGACCTGCCTCACTTTACCTTTTCCCAGAACTGGATTTCCTAATCCAATCACTTCGGACAATCCTCTGTATGGACTACAATGGACATGTGCACCGTGGGTGCCCAACCCGCCTTAACGGGTCACTCACCAACATAAAGGAACATTAAATAGAATGCATGGGACCTGATGCCCCCTCTTTGTTTTGTTCCTCAGCTGGGACAACAATAATCCACTCAGAACACTCTACATTCCTTTGTCTCCTGGACCAATCTGTCCCCATCAGCCATTGGAGGGCAGAAATCTGCATCACAAGCAGGGAAGACTCTCTGATTGGCTGATTGGTTGGTGAGTGCCACAGTCCCGCCTCTCCAAGGGAATCCTTCCCAGCTGGCCATGATGTCAATGGAGCAGGCCCAAGCTGGGGCAGGAGAAGGAAATACAAAGGGTTTGAATGTATAATGTCTGTTTTACCTGTATGAGTTTTCTCAGCTTCCTTTAGCAGCTTGACTTGGGAACATTGGCTTTATCTTCTTCATTTCGCTAGGTGCACGGATCCACAGGCATCCCGCTGCCAGTATTCGTTATTCACTTAATGGATCTTGGCATCCGTGCTTTGGGTCTCACTTTCCGCGGCCCAGACCTCACTATCCATAGTCATTTTAAATTGCTCTATTTAAAAATTACTGTGAGATGGTGTCATCTTGGGTGCATGAGTAATCAAGATGTTGACTTCTACAGAAATGTTGAGATTCTGAATTCATCCCCAAACAGATAACCTCTCATTGAACCATGAACTGCCACTGATTAGAGAGACATCAGGCAGTCTTTGGCAGAAAAGGCTAATTACTTTGTGAAACTACAACTCCCATGATTGTATTGCATTGAACCATGGCAGTTAGAGTGGTGTCAAACTGCATTAATTCTATAGTATAGATGCACCCATTGCATCACATTGGATTCCAAGATTCAATCTAAAAATGGCTGATTTCAATGGTTTGGCAATTGAGTGGCGGGAGAGGGCACAAAATGCCATGTTTCAAGGTTCAGGTCATGACCTATAAAACTCTAAACAGTTCGGGCCCTGCCTATCTCCACGATTGCATCTCCTTCTATGAACCGGCACGAACTCCAAGATCTTCTGGGAAGGCCCTCCTTTCGTTCCCACCACCGTCACAAGTACGGTTGATGGGGACGAGAGAGAGGGCCTTCTTTGTGGTGCCCCCCCCACACTTCTGGAACCCCCTTCCAAAGGAAATAAGACAGGCCCCATCGCTCCCCTCCTTTCATAAGAGCTTGAAGACCTGGTGGTTTCAACAAGCCTTTGAGAACGACCAGTTCTAGCTCAGCCCCAAACATTGTTGAATATGGCCTTATACTTCCTATCTATTAACCCGGCCATCCCTCTAATAGGGCCTGGAAATGAGCAGCCACAGACCCGTACCTGCTATTGTTGTTAGCCTGTTATAACACTGTACTTAATTCCCAGCCCCCTCATATTTTGAGTTTGCACTATGTGTTATTGTGATAATTTTATGCTTAAACTGAACAGACTGCACTCTGGCACCACGAGATGCAGAGCTAATCTTAAGAAATGGGGCTACAAAGTGGAATCCACAACATGCGAGTGTGGAGAAGAGCAAACTACTGACCACCTGCTGCAATGCAACCTGAGTCCTGCTACATGCACAATGGAGGACCTTCTTGTGGCAACACCAGAGGCACTCCAAGTGGCCAGATACTGGTCAAAGGACATTTAATCAACTACCAAGCTTGCAAACTTTGTGTTTTGTCTGTCTGTTTGTTTTGTTTTGTTAGAAATGTAATACAATTGTCTGGTTGCCCCTGACACGATGAATAAAGGCTTACGTTGTTTTGTCAATTTTATGTCATGCTGTTTACTCTGTATGTTTTGATGATGTTACTTGGAAACTGTCCTGAGTTCCCCTCGGGGAGATAGAGCAGTATATTTATTATTGTTGTTGTTGTTGTTGTTGTTGTTGTTTTGGCCCTTTACAATCCAGAAAAGGTGGTGGGGGGTATAAAATTATTTCTTGGTGCTCTAGGCAAGCTTCAGGAGTCCTGGATGATTTCGGGGGGGGGGGGGGGATTTTGTGTTGTGAGGGGTGGGGTGCTATTTGCCAACCTTCCACAATCCTTGGTTTATGCATTGCATGTGTGTATGAGAGAGAAAGAACTTTCAGTTTTCAGTCTGCATTTTGTCAAGCTTGTGGGATGTTTGCCGATTGCTCCATCTCTTTGTACACTTCTAAAGAGATGATTGCACAAAGCACTGATTAGAAGAGAACTGGAAAAGAGGACAAAGTATTCTTTATGTGTTTTGACAGAGCTGATGTTTCCTTCTGAAATTCCCATGTTGCTTAAACCCCTCCCCATATGCTGATTAAACATTAAGCTCTTGCAAAAAGGGCTTGGTTCTGTAACAGACTTCTACAATAAATACTGGGGTTGCACTTGCCTCTGGTGCCTGGCCCTCCAGTTCACGATGGAGGGGTCCGTTTTCTACCTGGTGACTGCCCTCCTGGTCCTTTTCCCAACTTCTTCTTACAGCCAACTGTAAGTAATGATCAAATTAAGCATAAAATAAAGTAATGTCACTGCTCAAGACAGCCTTCTCCTCTGTTGCTCTTTCTCTAAGGTGGTATATTGTGGAGATCTGTCAAGTTTAGTACTTGCCCTCTTCTAGAGGTAGTTTGGGGCAGTTTCAAATGTAATAGGCTAAAATCCAAATCACACCCCTTCACCCAGTGCTACTGCATTATGGTGATTAAAATATATTTAAAAGCTGAAATAATTTGAATATAAAATCTATAGTTTGTTTACACTATTTGTCACTTGAAGTAGGTCATTTAACTGCTGAATGATGGGGCTCTGAATTTCTGATAGTGCATCTAGACCAGTGTTTCTCAACCTTACAAATGCTGCAACTCCTTAATACAGTTCCTCGTGTCATGGTGAACCTCAACCATAAAATTATTTTTGTTGCTACTTCATAACTGTAATTTTACAACTCTTATGAATCGTAATGTAAATATCTGATGTGCAGGATGGATTTTCATTCACTGGACCAAATTTGGCACAAATACCCGATACGCCCAAATCTAATACTGATGGGAACTGATTTTGTCATTTGGGAGTTGTAGTTCACCAACAACTAAAGAGCATTTTTAAGATAATTTTTATTAAGGTTGTATACAGTTACATGGAAAGAGGGGGAAAAGTAAGAATAATAGTAATATATAACAATCAAAGTAATAATAATATATAACAATCAAAGAGCATTCTGAACTCCACCAATGATGGAATCGAACCAAACCTGGCACACAGAACTCCCATGACCAACAGAAAATACTGGAAGGATTTTGTGCACACTGACCTTGAGTTTTGGTGTTGTAGTTCACTTACATCCAGAGAGCACTGTGAACTCAGACAATGATGGATCTGGACCAAACTTGGCACAAATACTCAATATGCCCAAATGTGAACACTGGTGGAGTTTGGGGGAAATAGACATTGACATTTGGGAATTGTAGTTGCTGGGATTTATAGTTCACCTACAATCAAAGAGCATTCTGAACCCCACCAACTATAGAATTGGGCCAAACATACCACACAGAACCCCCATGAACAACAGAAAATACTGTATTTTCTGATGGTCTTTGGTGACCCCTCTAACACCCCCCTCATGACCTCCCCAGGGGTCCTGACCCCCAGGTTGAGAAACACTGATCTACACTGTCAAATGAATGTTGTTTGACACCACTTTAACTGCCATGGTTTAATGCTATGCAATCATGGGAATTGTAGTTTTCAAGGCCTTTACCTTATCCTCCAAAATCATTGCTGTCTCACCAAACTAAAAATCCCAGGATTCCACAGCATTAAGCCATGGCAGCTAAAGTGTCAAATAGATGTACTCTGACAGAGAGAATGCAATTTTTGCAAAACAAAAGTTGTAACAACAAAAGCATGTAGAAACCGTGAAAAAATATATGAACTCATCCATATTTGACTATAGCTCTTGCTCCAGCTAACCTTTTATCCTTCTGAGATTGGCCACTCTTTAGATGGATTTTAGGAAAGACACTGAAGGGTGCATTAGTCCATGATGTTGGTCCCCAGCATGTGATTGCCTTTTAAAATGGGGTTCCTGGACACCTAATGATGTTGTCATCATGAAAACTGGCATATTAATTTTGGTATGTGTGCAAGTGCAGTCCATTATTGTGATTTTCCCATATGTGTATGTGCAGCCAAATGTTTGCATAAGTGATCTAACACACAGTTATGTGTTTTAACAGTAATCATTAAGGACTACCAATGAATGTCAACTCACACGGGATAAGTGGAAATGAAATGCCAGGGAATGTTTTGACTGCCCCTGCATCCTATTTAGGAATAACTGGGTCCTATTTCTGCAGAATTCAAATGGATGGTTACTTATTTCAGGGTCTTTTTACAAGTGGAACAAGTTGTTTACAGGATAAGTCAAATATACCTTTTCCAAAAATGAACGTTACCATTAAGGGAGTGAAAGTAAAACTGAACTGTAATCCAAGGACTGATTTAGAGGAAGTTTTAGAGAGAACTGAAAATGAATCCAAATTTAAAATCTTCTTGTTGTGTGCTACCAAAATAACTTTGGCTGATGTAAAGGAATACAAGAGAGAGAATCAAGCAAAGAATAGCACAGGGCTGTCTAGTTGCTATTGTTAATTCTATAGCCAAAGGGTGGTCCTATGTCAAAGTTGAGTCAGATGAACTTCAATCCAGTATTGTGTGGATAGGTAATACGTCTGACTTGGCCATGGTGGTCCACACTCTGGTTACATCCCGAATAGTTACTGCAACGCACTCTATGTGGCGTTGCCTTTGAAGACTGTTCGGAGACTTCAACTAGTCCAACAGGCAGCAGCCAGATTACTCACCGGAGCGCCATACAGGGAGCATACCACCCTCCTGCTGCGTCAGCTCCACTGGTTGCTGGTCCACCCCTTAGCACAATTCAAAGTGTGGTCTTGGCCTATAAAACCCTATACGGCTCTGGCCCAGCTTATTTATCCGAACGTATCTGTCTCTACGTTCCACCTCGTAATTTAAGATATACTGGGGAGGCCCTGCTCTCGGTCCCACCAGCGTCTCAAACGCATCTGGTGGGGACGAGGGGCAGGGCCTTCTCAGTGGTGACTCCCCACTTGTGGAATTCGCTCCCCAGTGAGATTACATCGGCGTCCTCCCGCCTTACTTTTAGGAAAAACTAAAAACGTGGTTTTGGAGCCAGGCCTTTGGCTAGTGGGCACAACAGCACTTTAGGATCTGAACTCGGACAATAGGATTGTTCGAAAATTGGAAATGGCTTTATGACCTGTGATTAAGTTATCTGTTCTATGTGGTTATGTAATTTTAATTAATATCACTGTTTAATTGTTATGTAAGGGATTTTATATTGTTGTTTTATATTGTTGTTATTGATACTGTTGGCATTGAATTGTTGCCTGTGTTAGCCGCCCGGAGTCCCCCCTCGGGGGTGAGAAGGGCGGGGTAGAAATGGTGTAAATAAATAAATAAATAAATAAATAAATACGTTCTTAGAATTTACTCAGAAATGATTCAGGAGGGTGACCTGAAACTTGACAGTGCAAAAGAGATAGGCTTGAGGATGATCTATATTACCAGGGAGAAAAAGAATGGCCAAACTGGAAAGTGCAGACAGATCCCACACATTTCATAGATTTATAGAAGTAGGTGTTGCTTGCAATGTAACAAGAACTATCTGCTCAAATTCCTCTTCTACACAACTATTAAAGGAATGGGTGCTGGAAACAATACATTTCACTGATTAGGTCTAATATCTCATAATACTTCAATCTTGTATTAGTGTAACAGTCTTTATTTTTATTTTAAATGCATTTTTCCAGTCAATATTAGATTTTGAAGCTTACAAAGTTATTTGCGTAGGAAAATCTGTTGCCTGCACACTGAGCATTATCAGAGAGTGATAAGGAGGAAATTGATAGAATGGGAGCCCATGAGTTATCAGGGAGAAAATGCATGGAAGGAACACATGTCAAAATATGTATTTGAGAAGAGTGTGGTTTCTGACCAGATTAAAACAAAACAAAAACTCTTATTCTGCCAGTTGGCACCAAATTCTAGTACAGGCAGTCCCCAAGTTTTGAATAACATAGGTTCTGTTGGCTTGTTCTTAAGCTGAATTTGTATGTAAGTCAGAACAGTACATTTTAGGGACTTCTTCACACGGGGCTGTTTTGCCGCTTTTAATTGCAGCAAGGATAATAACAATAATAACACTTTATTTGTACCCTGCTACCATCTCCCCAAGGGACTCGGTGCAGCTTACATGAGGCCGATCCCGAATACAACAATACAAGCAAAACAACAACAGTACAAGCAATTAAAATAAAAACATAGACAATAAAATATACAACATTATCAACAAGGCAACACGCAATTAAAAACAGTGGGAAGGCCAAATGTAAAGTTAAAATGGAAATAAAGCTGGGGTTTGGACGAAAAGGTGATAGTGGCGTTTGTGGAAGGGCATACGAGCAGATCTAAAAAATGTGAAGTGCTTTGGAGGACAAAGTGCTATGGGATCATTATTCCGGGAAGGCACACTGGAACAACCACGTCTTCAAGCTCCTCCTAAAGACTGCCAAGGTTGGGGCCTGTCTGATGTCTTTAGGGAGTGAGTTCCAGAGTCGAGGGGCCACCACCGAAAAGGTCCTCTCTCTCGTCCCCACCAACCGCGCCTGCGATGCTGGTGGGATTGAGAGCAGGGCCTCCCCGGATGATCGAAGGGATCGTGTGGGTTTGTATACAGAGATGCGGTCATGAAGGTAGGCGGGTCCCAAACCATTCAGGGCTTTGTAGGTAAGAACCTGCACCTTGAATTGGGTCCGGTAAATGAATGGCAGCCAGTGGAGCTCCTTAAACAGGAGGGTTGACCGCTCCCTGTAAGGCGCCGCAGTTAGCAACCTGGCCGCCGCCCGTTGGATCATCTGAAATTTCTGGGCCGTTTTCAAGGGCAGCCCCACGTAGAGTGCATTGCAGTAATCCAGTCTAGAGGATGGGGCCTGCCTTCACTTTTGCCAGTGATTGTTGTGTGAAGAGGTCACAAACATAACTACAGCTATATATATAAGTTTTGGATAGCACAGGGAAGAGCTAACACCACTGTGATGTTTGTTTTGCTGTCTGTGCCCCTGTTCAGAAGATTTCACTTCACTTTCGGTCCTCATGAGAATTGGATTTTGAAAACTCAGAGTTGTTTGTAAGTTATATGTTTGTAACTTGGGGACTGGATGTGCAGCATTCAGCTGGGGAGTTAGAAGGCCAGTGTTTTGATTGTAGGTGTGTGAACCACAGAAAGATCAAAAGCTGAAGCAGAAATGCGTAATTGTGATCTATATTATTTGCTGATCATTGTGAATCAATTTTAACTTGGTTATCACAAATTTAGGGCCTTTGATTGAGGTTTAGAAAATCCTCGGGGAGATTGTGAAAGCAACACTTCACTTCCTTTCTTTATTTTTTTAAAATAATCTTTATTTAAATTTATAGTTAAAAACAAAACAACAAAAAGAAAAAAAGGTAACATTATTTGGTTTCTGAAAAATGTAGCATGTGTTTAAAGATAAAAAGAGAAAGAAGATAGACAATTAAGAAAATTAGATATGAAATTACTTATAACGAGCAAAATCTACAGATGGGTATATAAGTGGTTATAATTATGCTAAAGATGTGAAAATTAAACAACAAATATTTTATTTATTTATTTATTTATTTATTTATTTATTTATTTACAGCTTTTATATTCCGCTCTTCTCACCCCGCAGGGGACTCAGGGCGGATTACAGTGTACACATATATGGCAAACATTCAATGCCAATTTTGACATACAAACATATACAGACATACACAGAGGCTATTTAACTTTTTCTGGCCACCAAGGGAGCTGTCGCTTTCCTCGTCCATCTGCGACGCTGATGAAGCACTTCCGCATTCCCCGCATGCTTCCTGCTGGAATGCTTTGCTGGAGTCTTCTTTATGGCCTCATAAATCAGTTAATTTAGCCTCCCCACACTTTAAGGTGGTACCTAATTTTCCTACTTGACAGATGCAACTGTCTTTCGGGTTGCAAAGGTCGACAACAGGCTACACAATTGGTTGGAAACCCACTCCAACCCGGGCTGGCTTCGAACTCATGGCCTTTTGGTCAGAGTGATCTTAATGCAGCTGACACTCAGCCATCTGTGCCACAATCCCGGTGCTACACATGGAGATGGTGCTGACACTATTCTGACAATACTGAAAACTGTGGGCGTTTTGAATTCCTGATCTCAGATTTAGTAACACATATCTTTTGTAATATAATTCTCCTCATCAGGCCCGTAGCCAGGATTTTGATTCCGGGGGGCGGGGGCTGCTGAGTTTGGTTGGGGGGGGGGGCTGAGTCTGAGTGAAAGAGGGTCTAGCCTAGCAAACCTTTTGTATCATTACCCCAATCCCCCCATGCATATGGGATATATTGAGTATGGTGATCAGATCATGATATGAATAAACATAACAGTTTAAATAATGCACCAGTAAGGCCTTTTCACGAACCACAATGAGAATTTCGGGGGAGGGGCTGAAG
>NW_026845477.1:149193320-149261444 GCF_025583915.1 Anolis sagrei ordinatus | reverse complement strand
GGGGGGGGGGGCTGAAGCCCCTCGAGGCCCCCTCCCTGGCTACATGCCTGCCTTCAGTGAATACATTGTAGTCAGTACCATGACATCTCTCAGTTGTGTTCAGTCTGATGCCTCTGTGTGTCTGTATGTGCCTTCAAGTAATCTATCAATTTATGGAGACTCTGGGAATTTCATAGAGTTTTCTTAGGTAAAGAATATTCAGAGTGGTCTTACTAGCTATTTCCTCTGAAATACATCTATATCAGTGGTTCTCAACCTGGGCTCCCCAGATGGTTTTGGCCTACAACTCCCAGAAATCCCAGCCAGTTTACCAGCTGTTAGGATTTCTGGGAGTTGTAGGCCAAAAACATCTGGAGACCCCAGGTTGAGAACCACTGATCTACATCACCTACGACCTTGTCACACATGCCACCGAAGGAGTCCTGGATCGCTTTGTCCTGCTGGCGGTCATGCTGGCGGGACCCGACTCCCCACATTCCGTTTCATTGTGGCTCCCACCTTCCTCATCACAATGGGGGGAAGCTCTTTTTAATCAACTTGACCCATCTTTCTTTATGGAAATACAGGGAGCCTGCCGTTGTCTGCCGTCACATTTTTTTGGCGGCATAGCACTCCAGCCACAGCGCTATCCCAGAAATAGTTGGCTGGTGTGTGATGGGAGCCATCAAGCTCCTTGGTCAAAGTCCAAAAATGCTGTAAAACCATGTAAAGTAAGGTACATGTGAAGATGCCCCTAGTATTCATTAGTGATCACCTATCCAAGTACTAACCAGGATTGATCCTGCTTAGCTTTCAAGAACAGAAGAAGTGATTTTAAGATTATTTTTCCTTTTCACAATCTCATCCCTACATGCAAAGTATCAGTCTACCAGAAAGCATTAAAAATAATTATGAAAGTAAAAAGGAGTCAAGGTATGGTAACTCAGAGGCAGTGTTGAGAGGCTCCAAGACACATATTTAGTATTATTATGAAGATAGATATATTTTTTCCCAAATATAAATGTCTCTAATTATCCCAAGAATGCAATTCTTTAGTACCTTAAAAACAAAAGAACCAATGAATGAAATCACAGCAAATTTGCCAACAAAAGTCTCACTTCACAAGGAGTGACCATTACTCAAAAAATTATGATTTTGTCATTTGGGAGTTGTAGTTGCTGAGATTTATAGTTCACCTATAATCAAAGAGCATTCTGAACTTCACCAACAATGGAATTGAACCAAACTTGACACACAGGACTCCCCTGACCAACAGAAAACACTAGAAGGGTTTGGTGGGCATTGACCTTGAGTTTTGGAGTTTTAGTTCACCTACATTTAGAGAGCATTGTGGACTCAAACAATGTTGGATCTGGACCAAATTTGGCACAAATACTCAATATGCCCAAATATAAACACAGATGGAGTTTGGGGAAAATAGACCTTGACATTTGGGAGTTGTAGTTACTGGGATTTATAGTTCACCTACAATCAAAGAGCATTCTGAACCCCACCAACGACAGAATTGGAGCAAACTTCCCACACAGAACCCCCATACTTAAGTACATCCAGTCCAACTCCCTTCACCAGGGCAAGAAAACATAATCAAAGCCCTCTTCACAAAGAGCCGTCCAGCCATAGATACAGATAGATATATATGATTCACACACACAGGGAGATATAGTATCATAGATTTGAAAGGGACCCCTAAAGAAGGACAATTATATGTTGCATGTTTCAAAGTAGGCAAACCAGACAATCTCTACATCAACACTGACAAAGAGACAACAAGAAATGCTGTTTACCCACAAGTATAAAGAAATTACATATATTAGAAACCAACACTTTCTCATTACTTTATTTTCCAGAGCACCTGCAATGCGTGGCAGGGAATGGCTAGTTAGTTAATAAGATAGATAGCTTTTCTTAGACAGCTATTTATTCGTAATATCTATGTCACTTTTTAATTGAAATTCCATTCCCCATCAAGACATTAAAATATAAATACACCCCAAAATAAACAAAATGTCACACAAATAATAAAAGCTCACAACACTTCGTGTAATAATCAAAATTATCCACATCCACACAAAATCAGCTATTCATGATTGTCAAAGCCCTTCATATGCATTATATCAAAACAGTCTACAACAGAACTGAGATCTTAGTTGCCAAAGGCAAAACAGCACCTTCCACTAAAGATGCATCTCTACACTGTATAATTAATGTAGTTTGATGCCCCCTTTACTGCCATGACCCAATGCAATGAAAACCAGGGAGGTGTAGTTTGAAGAGGTATCAATCCTCTTGGCAAAGAAGGCAAAAGTCTTTGTAAAACTGCAACTCCCATGATTCTGTAGCCTTGAGCCATGGTAGTTCAAGTGTTGTTGGACTTCATAAATTCTGCAGTGTAGATGCACCTTAACTCAATGTGTGTAAAAGCCACTTGAATTATTTGGTACTTGACACATGGCTTTGCTTCTTAGACTAGTGAACTTGGCAGAAATTTAAGAACGATGAATTTCCCTGTTGGCTTACATTTCAGTCTGTACTGTTTTGTTTGAATTCCATGCCACTGTAATCCCTTAAGGGCATAGCTCCTCAGTTGTATTGCAGAAAAAAACAGTTGAAAGCTTCTTTTAGCAATCTGAGTTTACAAACAGGAATGCAATCTATCCGGTTCTGGTGTAAGTGTAAGTACACATATACCAGGTCACGTTAGGATCACCAAACATTAGGGTTGTGTTTCATAGAATCATAGAATAACAGAATCAAAGAGTTGGAAGAGACCTCATGGGCCATCCAGTCCAACCCCCTGCCAAGAAACAGGAATATTGCATTCAAATCACCCCTGACAGATAACCATCCAGCCTCTGTTTAAAAACTTCCAAAGAAGGAGCCTCCACCACACTCCCGGGCAGAGAGTTCCACTGCTGAACAGCTCTCGCAGTCAGGAAGTTCTTCCTCATGTTCAGATGGAATCTCCTTTCTTGTAGTTTGAAGCCATTGTTCCTTGTCCTAGTCTCCAGGGAAGCAGAAAACAAGCTTGCTCCCTCCTCCCTGTGGCTTCCTCTCACATATTTATACATGGCTATCATATCTCCTCTCAGCCTTCTCTTCTTCAGGCTAAACATGCCCAGCTCCTTAAGCTGCTCCTCATAGGGCTTGTTCTCCAGACCCTTGATCATTTTAGTCACCTCCTCTGGACACATTCCAGCTTGTCAATATCTCTCTTGAATTGTGGTGCCCAGAATTGGACACAATATTCCAGGTGTGGTCTAACCAAAGCAGAATAGAGGCCAAAGTGGGGTATCTTGCATTTGTCCCCACTGAACTTCATTTTGTTAGTTTTGGCCCATCTCTCTAATTTGTGCAGATCGTTTTGATTCCTGCTCCTGTCCTCTGGAGTATTGGCTATCCCTCCTAATTTGGTGTCATCTTCAAACTTGATGAACATGCCTTCTAGCCCTTCATCTAAGTCATTAATAAAGATGTTGAACAGGACCGGGCCCAGGACAGAACCCTGCGGCATCCAGGGAAGAACCCAAAATCCAACCCACCCACCTTAGCTACAGCCCTCCACACACAGAAATATATTCAACTTCTAAAGATTCGCAGAGGAAAACAGATGTGGACAAGATAGCAAAACACATTAATAGAGACAAACACACAAACTAGTAAAATCTGCAGCAATTTGCTTTTATCTGATCCAACTGGGAAGAGTAAGATTCTGCTCCTCCTCTCCTCCCTTCCCCAATTTAAGTGCAAACTAGTTTTTCACTTTGAATCCACTTTACAGGAAATTTAAGTAAGTTAAGGAGGCTGAGGGGAAGCGAGAGAAGGAGAGAGAAAAGGGGATATTTTAAAAGTAGCTGAAAATTTGCATATAATTAATTGGTACTGTCCCTGCCAAATCAGGACAGCTAGAGAGTATAGCCTATTCTTCTGAATATCAAGACAGCTGCCTATGACATATGCTGTTGTTCCTAAGAGACATGCACTGATCTGCAACCACTGTGTGCACACACAATTGATACACCTAAGGTCCTCAAAAAGTATTCCACATAATGTGTGAGGGGGGATAGTGGTCAATTAGGATGCTGAGGTTAAACATTTAGATGGGCCTTGTGGAAAGAGGTGTGTTAATGTAGTGGATAAGCTAGAACAGTGGACAAGAGGATCCATACCTGGTGAGTATATGCTAAACCAAATTGACCAGGAGAGGGAAACACTCACCAGGCTGAAGACAAGCCACAGAGGTTTAATTCAATTTGGCCAAAATGGATACAAGTACAAGTGGATGCCTCAAAATGTACAAGCATAAACATACAGAGAAAGCACAACATCTTATACGGTTTGACAGTTATTCAAAACTCCCACTCTCTCCCTTGATTGTTTGAAAGAGGGGCAGTCTGAATCTGCACCCTTATTGGTTGGGAGTTCTGCTGATGGCTCTGCCTTCAGGTGGGGATTCCCTTAAGTGGGGAAATAATGGCTAGGGATTGGCTGGCTGAGAAACCAATCAGCTAATGGGACATTCCCTGGGAGGAGGAGTCATCTTCAAATGATAATGAGCTTTTGATTAGTTCAACTGCCCTCTTCTGTGTTAACAAAAACAGGAGCTTCCAAAGATGCAAAGCTCCTGAAACGAAAGGTGATGATCTTGGGCAAGCAAGGGCTGGGCTACTAATAAAGAGGTTCAACAAATGTACATACTCTGAGCTTCTGTGGGCATCAATCTCGCAGCTTCAAGTGGACCAATTAGTTGTACAATTTTGAATTTATCTAGGCTGACACAGGAAATCAGCTATCTCTGTATATACATGAACAATGGATTTTTATAATTATTTGGCTTGGGAAATGGCCAGAGGGATTTACCCTTCCTGTTCTCAAGAGATTCTCTAAGGAGAGTTATGAAGAGATGGCTGTTTCTTGTTACATTTTATAAATAATTTCTTATATATAATCTATATACTGGTATATATAAATGCTCTGTGCATAATGAGTACCTTAAAAACAAAAGAACCAATGAACGAAATCACACCAAATTTGGCAACAAAACATCTCACAACACAAGGAGTGACCATCACTCAAAAATTATGATTTTGCCATTTGGGAGTTGTAGTTGCTGGGATTTATAGTTCACCTATAATCAAAGAGCATTCTGAACTCCACCAACGATGGAATTGAACCAAACTTGGCACACAGGACTCCCCTGACCAACAGAAAACACTAGAAGGGTTTGGTGGGCATTGACCTTGAGTTTTGGAGTTGTAGTTCACCTACATCTAGAGAGCACTGTAGACTCAAACAATGATGGATCTGGACCAAACTTGGCACAAATACTCAATATGCCCAAATATAAACACTGATGGAGTTTGGGGAAAATAGACTTTGACATTTGGGAGTTGTACTTAGTGGGATTTATAGTTCACCTACAATCAAAGACCATTCTGAACCCCAGCAATAATAGAATTGAGCCAGGGCAAGAAAACATAATCAAAGCCCTCCTGACAAAGAGCCATCCAGCCATAGAGATCGATATGATTCACACGCACATAGATATAATATCATAGATTTGAAAGGGACCCCTAAAGAAAGTAAATTATGTTGCACATTCCAGAGTAGGCAACCCAGGCAATCTCCACATCAACACTGACAAAGAAACAGCAAGAAATACTGTTTACGCACAAGCATAAAGACATTACATCTATTAGAAACCAATGCTTTCTCGTTATTTTATTTTCCAGACTGGGCCACAGCAACACATGGCAGGGGAAAGCTAATTCTATGTATAAGAAATAGATACAGTCCACGGAAAGGAAAGATACAAGTTACAAAGAAAGTTAAAGAAAATAGATACAATTTATTAAAGGGTTAGAATAGATAACGTATTTGGGGATGGTGTGTTAAGCTGCCACTGGTCTGCTCTCAATCTCTGATGCTTTGAACTCACAAAAGTTCAAAAAAGATTTTTTTTTAAATTGAAAAATAATATATTTGCTACGTAACCCTTGGCAAACTATAGTTCTTCCAGGGGGTGTGTGTTATTGTGTTTGCCAAGGGTTACATAGCAAATATATTATTTTTCAAATTTTAAAAAAAATCTTTTTTAAACTTTTGTGAGTTCAAAGCATCAGAGATTGAGAGCAGACCAGTGACAGCTTAACACACCATCCCCAAACACATTATCTATTCTAACCCTTTAATAAATTGTATCTATTTTCTTTAACTTTCTTTGTAACTTTCTTTGACAACATTTCAAAGGGCAAAGCTAGGAAAGCCAGCTCGTAGGTAGACACTAAAACCAAGACTTTGTAGCCTTCTAGGTGTTCTGAGACTACAGTTCATAGCATACTTCATATGGAATGAATTTTATTATTACAGTCACAGACCAGGAGTGCAAAACTTCAAAACTGTAAAACATTAAAAACAGAGGGTTTTTTTTGTTTTTTAAAAAGAATTAAGATCAGAAATTCACAACAACTAAAGCAGAATGTCCATAATACCAAGTTGATCTACATGGCTTCATATGTGATGCTTATAAAATATGTAGGCATAGATCGTAAAATGAGTGCATTAATACTTTATCTGCAAAAATCATCTACAAGCTGCTTCCTAATTTTTATAGCTGCCACACAAAACTTAGCCACTCTATAAGTGGTGTATCATTATTTATACCACTTGGGGCTCTTGAAAATTTCAGTTCAACATTAGGAAAGCTGCACAATTCCCACCCATGACCTAGAAAAGAGAGAGAGACAGGAGAGATTACTGTTAGTTTGACAGAAGGAAAGCAGCAAAATATCTAGGAACTTAAGAGAAAGCAGATGGAAGTGACAAGCAGTTCAGTTTGAATTTCTTTATGTAGATTTAACACTACATTTGAATTATTTGTTCCATGACTTTTCTAACAATGCAGCATTGAGATGTACCGTCTTTGAATTACTACATTTTCCTCCTTTGTAGCTACACCATGCTTGTCCCTGATGTCATGTGGCTCGAGAGTGAAGAGCAGATTGTGGTGGAGGCTCATGGGCTCAATGTTGCCACAGACGTGACCATCTCTGTCCATGATTTCCCACAGAAGAGGAACACCTTGTACCTGATCAGAGCTAACATGAACCCAGACAATGGCATGATGGTGACACCTCTCATAAAGGTGGGTATGGGGTGATGGTTATAGGGGGTGCCACTCTGTGCATGCAGAAAAGCATGCTACATTCTGATATACAGTACCTTTATCTGGGGGCAGATCTATATGGGCATGAAAACCGACCTGACCCTGAGTTGGCTCTTGGCTGTCTTCACAACATTCTACTACTTCCAATGAATATCGCAAGTTATGAACCAGCCCGAGCTCTTCGATCTTCAGGGGAGGTTCTCCTCTCGCCTCTGCTGTTATCACAGGCCCGCCTTGTGGGAACAAGGGCGAGAGTCTTCTCCTCTGTGGCCCCCCGACTCTGGAACTCATTGCCCTGTGAGATTAGGCAAGTCCCCACCTTAAAAACTTTCAAGAAGGACCTCAAAACCTGGCTTTTCCATTGCGCTTTCGGAGAGTAGCCATACAACTATACACTGTTGCGCCCCCTCTATGTTTTTGTTCCTATAGTACACTTCCCCCTGCCTGTATGAAGGCCTGTTTTTTACGACCCCATTTTTATGAGCTTTTCCTTCACAAATAATCTGCTCCATTCCTATCTCATTGTGAGTTTTTAGTATCTTATCTTGCACATGCGGCCCGCTTATGGTCATTGTGATTGTGAATTAATTTGTATTGTATTTTTATACTGTACTCATATGTTTTATGTATTTTACTGTGTTTTTGTTTTGTGCTTTGGTTTTTATTTTATTGTAATATCCTGTTGGCCCGAGTCCCTGTTGGGGAGATGGTGGCAGGGTATAAATAAAGATTATTATTATTATTATTATTATTATTATTGTTATTATCCTGGTTATCTATGCTGTATAACTAATGCAGTTTGACACCACTGCCAGGGGTCAATGCTATGCAAGTGGTAGTAATTCAAGATTTTTTGCCTTTTCTGCCAAATAGTGCTGGTGCCTTTCCAAACTACAATTTCCAGGATTCCATAATATTGAGTCATGACTGTTAAAGCAATGTCAAGCTGCATTCATTACAGATGCTTAAAGCAAAATCAATGAATGCTCTGGAGTTTGCTTGAAGCTCTGAAGTATTCCAGCAGCTTCTGGGATAGGCTGATCAGATCCGGTTAAGGACTTCATCACACACAATGAAGTCAGTGTTTCTAGCCACTTAAATATTGGCAACCCGTGTGGTTGCCAACATGACACAAGCTTCAACTGTGGATTCCAGGTATTTCACCATTTCTAAAGTGTGGGGTTTTCCCATGATTTCTAAGTAAATTGGCAATTGACTTCTTTTTCAATTTGCCGTGTAGAGACGTATAAAAACACTCAATTTAACATGTCATTGGAATCCCCCCCCCCCTTGCCCATTTGTAAATAAAGCAATGACATGGAGGGAGCAATCGAGATGGGTAGCATTGTTTCTGTTTTTCTGCCATCACCGTTTTGGAACCGAGGAGAAAGGAACGTTAATAGGTCTCTTTTCAAACATAAAATAAATAGATTTCGCTTTTTAATTGAGAGATATCTGTGCTTATACAGTAAATGAAATATGCCTTATTCTTCAGGGGATTATTTTGTCATCTTCACCTGTCTCCTGTGTAATGGCAAATCAAACAGACAAATCTTAAAGAAAGCAAAGAAAAGGATTAGGTGTGATGAGGGTAGGGAAATCTTTCATTTAATTTCAAAATGGGGCGTGGTGAAACTTAAGGGTAAACCAACGATCTCAAATGTTTTACTTATCCCGTGGAATGAAGTCCCAAGACGCTTCTGTCCAATTCTGTCCAATTCTGGGCATCAAAATTGAAGAGAGATATTGACAAGCTGGAATGTGTCCAGAGGAGGGCGACCAAAATGAGCAAGGGCCTGGAGAACAAGCCCTATGAGGAGCGGCTTAAGGAGCTGGGCATGTTTAGCCTGAAGAAGAGAAGGCTGAGAGGAGATATGATAGCCATGTATAAATATGTGAGAGGAAGCCACAGGGAGGAGGGAGCAAGCTTGTTTTCTGCTTCTTTGGAGACTAGGACGTGGAACAATGGCTTCAAACTACAAGAGAGGAGATTCCATCTGAACATGAGGAAGAACTTCCTGACTGTGGGAGCCGTTCAGCAGTGGAACTCTCTGCCCCGGAGTGTGGTGGAGGCTCCTTCCTTGGAAGCTTTTAAACAGAGGCTGGATGGCCATCTGTCAGGGGTGATTTGAATGCAATTTTCCTGCTTCTTGGCAGGGGGTTGGACTGGATGGCCCATGAGGTCTCTTCCAACTCATAGAATCAATGATTCTATGATTCTTTGACTGGTATGCTGTTCACACAGGATACTTCCACTAATGTCCTTTCCCCTGTTGCTCTCATCACAGTCACTGCTCCCAGTCAGCCATGAGCTCTGTGCAAGCTCCTGACTGTTGTGGTCAGCCCATTCTGATATCAGCAGTGGAGCCTGTGTGACAAGGAAGGTTTTGAGAAGGTTATGGACCTCTGCTCATGTTCACACAATGATCAGGAGTTTGTGCAGATCTCTGTGTGTGACTGGAACGGATACTGGTGACACAGAAGATGACGAGACATTCATGGAGTCTGGGTTGTTGTAGGTTTTTTTGGGCTACATGGCCATGTTCTAGAGGCATTCTCTCCTTGGCCATATAGCCCGAAAAAATCTACAACAACCAAGTGATTCCGGACATGAAAGCCTTTGACAATACATATTCACGGGGTCAATGAGGTCCTGACCCAATTGGACCACAGTAGATTCAATTGAGTGTGTGTGGCTACTTCCAGAGCCAGTTGGGAGAATTTAGGATCTGGACTAGACACATATTTACTGGACAACAGGCCCGTAGCCAGGATTTTGATTCGGGGGGGTGGGGGGGGGGGAGCTGAGTCTGAGTGAAAGAGGGTCTACCCTAGCAAACCTTTTGTATCGTTACCCCAATACCCCCATGCATATGGGATATATTGAGCATGGTGATCAGATCATGATATGAATAAACGTAACAGTTTAAATAATGCACCAGTAAGGCCTTCTCGCCGACCACCATGAGAATGTACTCCCCTGGCTACATGTCTGCTGGACAGTATTTATGCTTCATAAAACAGTCCTCCCTAGAAGTTTTATATATTTATTTATCGTGTCATCAGCAACCATACCATTGTATTACAATTCTAACAGAACAAAACAAACACACAGATTAAAAAGAAAAAGAAAAAACACACACAGATTTTGCAAACTTGGTAGTTGGTTAAATGTCCTTTGACCAGTATCTGGCCACTTGGAGTGCCTCTGGTGTTGCTGCAAGAAGGTCCTCCCTGTGCATGTGGCAGGGCTCAGGTTGCATTGCAGCAGGTGATCAGTGGTTTGCTCTTCTCCGCACTCGCATGTCGTGGATTCCACTTTGTGGCCCCATTTCTTAAGGTTGGCTCTGCATCTCGTGGTGCCAGAGCACAGTCTGTTCAGCGCCTTCCAAGTCGCCCAGTCTTCTGTGTGCCCAGTGGGGAGTCTCTCATCTGGTATCACCCATGGATTGAGGTGCTGGGTTTGGGCCTGCCACTTTTGGACTCTCGCTTGCTGGGGTGTTCCAGAGAGTGTCTCTGTAGATTCTAAGAAAACTATGTCTTGATTTAAGTCGTTGACGTGCTGGCTGATACCAAACAGGGGATGAGCTGGAGATGTCTCTGCCTTGGTCCTTTCACTATTGGCTGCTACTTCCCGGCGGATGTCAGGTGGTGCAATACCAGCTAAGCAGTGTAATTTCTCCAGTGGTGTAGGGCGCAGACACCCCGTGATAATGCGGCATGTCTCATTAAGAGCCACATCACTGTTTTAGTGTGGTGAGATGTGTATAATATAATATAATATAATATAATATAATATAATATAGCACCCGGTGGCAAAGTGCTGAGCTGCTGAGCTTGTTACTGAAAGGTCGCAGGTTCGAATTCAAGGAGCGGTGTGAGCTTCCGCTGTCAGCCCCAGCTTTTGCCAACCTAGCAGTTCAAAAACATGCAAATGTGAGTAGATTAATAGGTACTGCTTTGGCGGGAAGGTAACAGGGCTCCATGCAGTCATGCTGGCCACATGACCTTGGAGGTGTCTATGGACAAAGTCGGCTCTTTGGCTAAGAAATGGAGATGAGCACCAACCCCCAGAGTCAGACACAACTGGACTTAATGTCAGGGGAAAACCTTTACCTTTACCTGATATAATATAATATAATATAATTCATCTAGTTCCAAATGGGCTTTCACATTTTTGGGCAAAGCGCTGGCACGAAAAATTATATAACTCCTAGGAAAGGAGGCAGCTACAGGGCAGTTATACTAGCAGTTCTAGGACTAGTATAACTTCCCTAGCCATTGCACTTTCTATTAACTCTTTGTTGAATACCTCAAGTTGAAACAATTTAATGTGGATTTTATGAAAGTTGGCATACATAGTACATGTAGGTGTACTGAAATAAATGTGTATAAGGAATGAGAAGCTCAATTACTACACATCTCATTATTCTACAAATGCAGCCCATGGCAGAAAGGCTGGACTGTATTTGAATTGAAACAGAGGAACAACGGGGGGGGGGGGGGGGGGGGGTGTTGAGGTGAAGACACAACATCCTGCATTGCCTCACAGTAGATATAGGGTTAGTTGTTGAGGATGGTAATTTTCATCACTCAAATGATGAGTACATAACTTATGAGGCAATGTTTATGCTGCTAAAAAAAAGCTAGAAATAATTCATTTTCTGGTTCCTATTTTTTCCCCAAACAGGTTCCTGCAAAAGACCTAAACAAGGACTCCAAGAAAAACACCTATGTCTTAATCCAGGCTACATGTCCTCAATTCACTCTTGAGAAGGTGGTTTTGGTCTCCTTCCAAAGTGGCTATATCTTCACCCAGACAGACAAAACCATCTACACACCTGGATCCCCAGGTAAAACCTGCTGGTTCCATCTGAAAACTTAAGTGGGATGCCAGTGGGAATGTGGAAAGGATAACTTCACTGGGATTTGCCCTTGTTTTAATACGAGATCTTCACAATCTGTATGAAGCCCCTAAATAAGCAAATAAATAAATTAAAAAATAACATCCAAAGTAAGTGGAAATCAATAAATAGTTCAATGTTTGGACTGAGTTTGTGATTTATTTAAGCTCAAAACAATCAATTCATGATACCTATTCTAATTTTTTGGTTGTGTGGGGCCCAGTGTCTGCAACAGATAGCCACAGAGCTGCACATGTCAAGCTTTTCCATTGGCGCATGATGGTGTGGGACTTCTTGGCGTGGTAGTCCAACAAAGTAAAATTTCCAAGGGAACAGGAAATATTAATTTATTCTCTAGGATGCCAACATGTGGCTTAGTCACAAATAAATAATACCCCCTTTACCTCTTTTCTTCTTCTTCACAGTGCGCTATCGTGTTTTCTCTATGGGTCATGGCCTGGAACGTTTGGACAAAAATGTGATTGTTGAATTTGAGGTGAGAGTCTTACGTACAAGTATGTGGTGTGGCCAATGGTTTTTCCTTAGAAATTCACTTAAAATATCACAAGGATAGAAGAATCGCTCAATTACCATATATACTCGAGTATAAGCCGACCCGAATATAAGCTGAGGTAGCTAATTTTATCACAAAAAAACTGGGAAAACATATTGACTTGACTATAAGCCGAGGATGGGAAATGCAGACACTAATGGTAAATTTCAAAATAAAAATAGATACCAATAAAATTACATTAATTGAGGCATGAGTAGATTAAATATTTACATAAAACTGTAATTTAAGAAATGTAATAATAATAATATTAATAGAGTAAAATAATGGAAATTTAATAATACCAGTAATAATATCATAAAATAATAAATGTAATAAAAATAATAAATATTATAAAATAATAAATGTAATAATAATAATAATAATAATA
This sequence comes from Anolis sagrei ordinatus, assembly GCF_025583915.1. NCBI lineage: Eukaryota > Metazoa > Chordata > Lepidosauria > Squamata > Anolidae > Anolis > Anolis sagrei. The sequence continues at coordinate 149,248,437 of NW_026845477.1, read as the reverse complement.
ATAAAATTATAAATGTAATAAAAATAATAATAGAGGAAAATAATAAATAACCTTGACTTGAGTATAAGCCGAGGGGGACTTTGTAAACCAACTCCAAAACCAAAGGACATTGCCCACCAAACCCTTCCAGTATTTTCTGTTGGTCATGGGAGAGCTATGTGCCAAGTTTGGTTCAATTCCATCATTGGTGGGGTTCAGAATGCTCTTTGATGCAGGTGAACTATAAATCCCAGCAACGACAACTCCCAAATGACAAAATCTTTTTTTTTTTTGAGTGAAGGACATACATTGGGTTGTTAGGTGTTTTGTGTCCAAATTTGTTGTCAATTCGTCCAGTGGTTTTTGAGTTCTGTTAATCCCACAAACGAACATTACCTTTTTATTTATATAGATATATATTTTCAGTGATTTTATATTCTTTGAACATTCTCATAAACATGTTTTCTCCTCCTAGACACCAGAAGGCGTTATTGTTAGCCAGAATACCTTCAATCCCGCAGCACCTGGCACCCAGTCCTTCAATCTACCTGAGACTGTCAGGTAATAGCTCTTTGCTAAATGAGTTGGGAAATCAGTTAGTAAAAAAAAGCTTATTAGTATATAACTTTATTCCTGGGATACAGTTTTTGATTTCAAATTGAACTATGAATTCTCTGAGCAATCTCCCACATACTTTATTGTACATTTCTCCATTGCACTGCATTCCATACTGTTTTCTAAAGAACTTAGGGTGCTACGTAGCAAGTGTTATTTCATTTTGTGAGATTGATGGAATTTCAGCAAAACTACCCATGAGTACGACAGGCAAATGAGTAAGGGAGAAGCTAGATTTCAGCCTTCCAAGCCATGAAACTTGGAAGTCAACCATTCTGTTTCAGAGTTTTCCTTTTGCAGACAAGGTCCAAAGATAATAAAAATCAGCATGTTCAGTGTGACCCAATACATGCTAAGAAGGTGACACATGTTTGCCATTTCACACTTGTCATAAATTGATAAAGCAGGAGCAGTGACATATCCTTCCATTTCCCTTCTCTAGTTTGGGAACCTGGAATGCTGTGACTAAATATCAAGATTCCCCGCAGGAGTCCTTCAGAACACCATTTGAAGTCAAAGAATATGGTAGGAAGAACAACCTTTCTTATTTAGTCTTCCCGTTTGAGCCATGGCTTCATCTTTTCTTCAGTCCTCTGATTTATTCAAGATTTATTTTGTTCTTTTTCACTACTATTGCTCGTTTAGCTTGATTTATTTAAAATGTTTAAAAGTCACAACCCTCTCAAGGTGGATTATGTAATAGTCCCGTGTTATCAAGGAGGCAAATGGCTGCTGAAGCAGGACACCATATACATCCCATTGCTCATCTGCTTCCTTTCTGCTTCCCATCCCCTACTATTGAAATTTTACAACCATCTAAAGATCTATCTCTTCCAGCAAGCCTATCCAGACATGAATTTTAAACTCATGTCCTTTATTTATTCTCTTTTGTGTATTTTGATATATATTTTACAGAAATATGATTATATACACACACACACACTAGCCGTCCCCTGCCACGCGTTGCTCTGGCCCACTGGTGGCCATGGAGGTTCTGTGTGGGAGGTTTGGCCGAATTCTATCGTTGGTGGGGTTCAGAATGCTCTGTGATTGTAGGTGAACTATAAATCCCAGCAACTACAACTCCAAAATGTCAAGATTCTATTTCCCCCAATCTCCACCAGTGTTCACATTTGGGCATATTGAGTATTCTTGTAGAGTTTGGTCCAGTTCCATCATTGTTTGAGTCCACAGTGGATGTAGGTGAACTACAACTCCAAAACCAAAGGACACTGCCCACCAAACCCTTCCAGTATTTTCTGTTGGTCTTGGGAGAAGTGTGTGCCAGGTTTGGTTCAATTCCATCGTTGGTGGGGTTCAGAATGCTCTTTGATTGTAGGTGAACTAAACATCCCAATAACTACAACTCCTAAATGACAAAAGCAATTTTTTTGAGTGAAGGACATACATTGGATTGTTAGGTGTCTTGCGTCCAAATTTGGTGTCAATTTGTCCAGTGGTTTTAGAGTTCTGTTAATCCCACAAACGAACATTACATTTTTATTTATATAGATATATATAAATGCTCTGTGCATAATGAGTTCCTTAAAAACAAAAGAACCAATGAACGAAATCACACCAAATTTGGAAACAAAACGTCTCACTACACAAGAAGTGATCATCACTCAAAAAATTATAGTTTTGTCATTTTGGAGTTGTAGTTGCTGGGATTTATAGTTCACCTATAATCATAGAGCATTCTGAACTCCACCAATGATGAAATTGAACCAAACTTGGCACACAGGCCTCCCATGACCAACAGAAAATACTACCAGTGTTTGACAGCTGGCAACCATTAGATGCCAATCAAACAATTATAATAGCATTTAAAATTAAAGACAGCTGGCAACCATTAGATGCCAATCAAACAATTATAATAGCATTTAAAATTAAAACAATTAGGTAAAAACATCAATTATAGGCATCCATTTAAAACATCCATATAGCAACATCTCATTTGCTTTTATGACTGTTTGCCTTCTCTTATTCTGTCTGGATTTTTTTTTCAGTATTGCCAAGTTTTGAAGTTGACATTGAACCATCAGAAAAGTTTTATTATGTTGATACCGACAGAAATTTCAATGTGGCTATCACTGCAAGGTAGGTGTATGTGSAGCTATAGGAATTATTATTATTATATTTATTTATACCACGCTTTGTTGTGTCAGGAGTGACTTGAGAAACTGCAAGTCGTTTCTGGTGTGAGAGAATTGGCCGTCTGCAAGGACGTTGCCCAGGGGACGCCCAGATGATTTTGATGTTTTTATCATCCTTGTGGGAGGYTTCTCTCATGTCCCTGCATGAGGAGCTGGAGTTGACAGATGGAGCTCATCTGCCTCTCTCCGGATTCGAAYCTGCGACCTGTCGGTCTTCAGTCCTGCCGGCACAGGGCTTTAACCCACTGTGCCACCGGGGGCTCCTTTATCTCCCCTGAAGAGGGCTAAAAGCATCTTAACATAAAAGCATCAGCATAGGCATGTAAAATATACAAATATACAAACATTAAAACAGGAATTAATATGAATAGTATTTTAAATTTTCCAGTAAAAATTATTAAAACAAATTCAAAGTTAAAAACCACAAATATGAGGAAAGTATACTTTCTCATAGGTAAGTATGAGAAAGCTACTTTGACATATGGGTATATTCAGAAAACACTTATTGCTTCATATTGTTCCGAAGAAAATAATTTGCATCCTATTTAGTACATTTCCAGGATAAGTTATCCTCATGTAATAGCCCTATCTCCCTCACATAAATTTATCAGTAGATAGATAGATAGGTCAGGGAAGAAACCACATGCTCAATGTACAACTCCCCTAGCTATATATTTTAATTTTATTTTAATGATTAATAGATGCCGATGAGGAAAATCCTGGAATCAAATGTGTTTAGTTTAACATAATGTGTGTAATGTAATATAGGTATAGTGTGTGTGCATGTATGTGTGTTCAAAAATATTTAGAGTTTGTATGTAAAGGACCCGGTGGCGCAGTGGGTTAAAGCTCTGAGCTGCTGAACTTGTTCACCGAAAGGCCGCAGGTTCGAATCTGGGGAGGGGCATGAGCTCCCGCTGTCAGCCCCAGATTCTGCCAAACTAGCAGTTTGAAAACATGCAAATGTGAGTAGATCAATAGGTACCGCTCCGGAGGGAAGGTAACGGCGCTCCATGCAGTCATGCCGGCCACATGACCTTGGAGGTGTCTATGGACAATGTTGGCTCTTCAGCTTAGAAATGGAGATGAACACCAAACTTCAGATTTGGACACAACTGGACTTCATGTCAGGGGAAAACCTTTACCTTTACCTGTGTAAAGCCACAATAAAACATTTTTAAAAGGCATAGAACAATAAAAGTCAATTATAGATTGCATACTGTGAACACATGACAAAATGTAACAATATAGAAAAAATGTAAAGTTCAATATATTTTCCTGACATTAAAATATTGCAGTTCATCTTATTCTGAATTATTTTGACCTGATAAAAAAATCACTAATGTTGTGTTGTTGTAGGTTCTTTCAGGCTATATGGCCATGTTCTAGAGGCATTCTCTCCTGACGTTTCACCTGCATCTATGGCAATAATAATAATAATAATAATAATAATAATAATAACAACAACACTTTATTTGTACCCCACTACCATCTCCCCAAGGGACTCGGTGTGGCTTACATGAGGCTGAGCCCAAACACAACAATACAAGCAATAACGACAACAATACAAGCAATTAAAAACATAAACAATTAATACACAGCATTATCAATAAGACAACACACAATTAAAAACAGTGAGAAGGCCAAATGTAGGGTTAAAATTGGAAATAATGCTGGGACATGGACGAAAGGTGATACTGGTGTTTGTGGAAGGGCATACGAGCAGACCTAAAGAAATGTAAAGTGCTTTGGAGGACAAAATGCTATGGGATCATTATTCCGGGAAGGCACACTGGAACAGCCACGTCTTCAAGCTCCTCCTGAAGACTGCCAGAGTTGGGGCCTGTCTGATGTCTTTAGGGAGTGAGTTCCAGAGTCGAGGGGCCACCACCGAAAAGGCCCTCTCTCTTGTCCCCACCAATCGCGCCTGCGATGCTGGTGGGATCGAGAGCAGGGCCTCTCCGGATGATCGAAGGGATCGTGTGGGTTCGTATACAGAGATTTGGTCACGCAGGTCGCCTGCATCTATCGGCAAGCATCCTCAGAGGTAGTGAGGTCTGTTGGAACTAGGAAAATTGGGTTTATATATCTGTGGAATGACCAGGGTGGGACAAAGAACTCTTGTCTGTTGGAGCCTGGTGTGAATGTTTCAGCTGACCACCTTGATTAGCATTTGATGGCCTGGCAGTTGTTTGGTGTGGCTTGTTGGTCCCTGGGGCACCACCAAATTTTAAAATTTTAGAGTATTAAAAAACTCTAAAATTACAACAGCAAAACAACAGAGAGGGAACAATCAGGGACATCTAATCACCTCTCAACAAAAGATTGCCCCAGGCACCAACAAGCCACACCAAAAAAACTGCCAGGCCATCAAATGCTAAGATGGCCAGTTGAAACATTCACACCTAGCTCCAGCAGACAAGAGTCCTTTTTCCCACCCTGGTCATTCCACAGATATATAAACCCATTTTCCTAGTTCCAACAGACCTCACTACCTCTGAGGATGCTTGCCATAGATGCAGGCGAAACGTCAGGAGAGAATGCCTCTAGAACATGGCCATATAGCCCGAAAAAAACCTACAACAACCCAGTGATTCCGGCCATGAAAGCCTTCGACAATACACTAGTGTTGTATTTTAATCTGCATTTTCTCAGTGGATTTTAACTGGTATTTTAACTTTGTGTATCTTTTTGTATGGCTTTTAATAGTGTTTTATTTCTTATTTTAATGATGTTGTATCCCACCTCGAGCTACAAGGAGAGGCGGGTAATAAATTCATTATTATTCTTATCATCATTATCATGCAGTGAAGTCCTGTGACTAAGGGCAAAGCTTTTTTTTGTCCTTCTGCAACATTTCAAGAAATATAGGGGTCTAATTGATACAGGATATAATGCAGAATGTAATCCCAGTAAACTGAAGGAACATCTTTAGAAATATTAGCTATTATTGGGTTGTTGTAGGCTTTTCGGGCTCTATGGCCACATTCTAGAAGCATTCTCTCCTGAAATTTCTCCTGCATCTGTAGCAAGCATGCTCAGAGGTTGTGAGAGGATGCTTGCCACAGATGCAGGTGAAATGTCAGGAGAGAATGCTTCTAGAGCATGGCCATACAGCCCGAAAAACCAACAATAACCCAGTGATTCCGGCCATGAAAGCCTTCGACAATACATTAGCTATTATAGAATCATAGAACCAAAGAGTTGGAAGAGACCTCATGGGCCATCCCGTCCAACCCCCTGCCAAGAAGCAGGAATATTGCATTCAAATCACCCCTGACAGATGGCCATCCAGCCTCTGTTTATTTATTTATTTATTTATTTATTTAGAGCTTTTATAACCCGGTCTTCTCGGCCTCCGAAGAGGGACTCAGGCCGGTTCACAACAAGAGATTCATAAACAATAGTATAAGAACATCACACCTCATAATACATTAATCAATAAAATACATTAAAATACAAACATATAATTACATAAGGCCAAGTCGTCAGAATGAAATCACAATTCATCACCATCCGTCCGTGTGGTCAAGAGTTATTGACTCACTCATCAAATGCTATATTCCAAATCCAAGATTTCACCAGCTTTCTAAAAGTCAGGAGAGAAGGGGCAGTTCTAATCTCCAGTGGGAGAGAGTTCCAGAGCCGAGGGGCCACCAACGAGAAGGCCCTGTCCCTCGTCCCCACCAGACGCACTTGCGAAGGTAGTGGGACTGAGAGCAGGGCCCCTATTGAAAAGAACTGTCCCTGTCTGTGTGAACATATCCATTTTGTTCTTCCAGATGAAGATTTGAGATATATTATTTACAAAGTGGTAGCTAGTGACTTCTGTGTTGGTGGAGGAGATAGTGAATAAGCTCCAGGTGTTCACCTGAATGTTAATGGAGTTTTTGAATTGCCTCCAATAGGAAACAACATGACTGTGAGTGATGTTTAGCTACACCTGGAGGGCCAAAGTTTGCCCATGCCTGAGCTACACTCGCCTATGCAGCCTCAAATGATGTAAAACACAAAGTACTCGTCTACATTTCATGTCAACATGTCAACAGGAGCCCCCGGTGGCGCAGTGGGTTAAACCCCTGTGCTGGCAGGACCGACAGGTCGTAGGTTCGAATCCGGGGAGAGGCGGATGAGCTCCCTCTATCAGCTCCAGCTCCTCATATGGGGACATGAGAGAAGCCTCCCACAAGGATGATAAAAACATCAAATCATCCAGACGTCCCCTGGGCAACGTCCTTACAGACAGCCAATTCTCTCACACCAGAAGCGACTTGCAGTTTCACACGTCGCTCCTGACACGACAAAAAAAAAAAGTCAATATAATAGATGTGAGCCAGCATGTCTTATTTCATTGTCTTTCCAGGTACCTTTATGGGAAGAAAGTCGAAGGTGTCGCCTTTGTCCTCTTTGGAGTGAAAATTGACGATGACAAAAAGAGTATTGCAGACTCACTCAGGAGAATTCCAGTAAGCTGACCCATACATCTCGGCGGGGGAGAGTGAGAGGGCTTTAGAAAGGATATACAGCTTTGATTTCTTTTTCAATGTTCTTTATCTTCTTTTTAGATTCAAGAAGGGGAGGGAGAAGCAGTGCTGACAAAAGAAATGCTTCTGACCCGATTTCGCAACCCGCATGAGCTTGTTGGGCACTCTCTCTACATCTCTGTAACAGTGATGACAGAATCAGGTGAGTTGTGTGACTTCTTCGTGGATTAGCAGATGGCTCATAAAGGGAAATCCTGGAGTTTGACATATTGAATTAATTCCAGGATGTCTATTTTGACCTTTGACTAATTCAGAATCCCATATGATATACAAGGATTTATTTATTTATTTATTTATTTATTTCAAACATTTGTACCCCGTTGTCATGAATGACTTTTCAATGACTTTAAAGCATAGGTTCTTTTAATGCAATTTCCAGTGTGAGAGAGTATATAAAAGTATATAAAGCCCTAAAGAGCCCTGGCCCAAATTACCTGTCTGAACGTATCTCTCCCTATGAGCCATCGCAGAGATTGAGATACTCCGGGGAGGCCCTGCTTTCCGTCCTGCCATTGTCACGGGTACGATTGGTGGGGATGAGAGACAGGGCCTTCTCGGTGATTGCTCCCCAGCTATGGAACACCAGGATTGTGGCGCAGCTGGCTGAGTGTCAGCTGCATTAAGATCACTCTGACCAGAAGGTCATGAGTTCAAAGCCAGCCCGGGTCGGAGTAAGCTTCTGGCCAATTTTGTGTAGCTTGTTGTCGACCGTTGCAATCCGAAAGACAGTTGCATCTGTCAAGTAGGAAAATGAGGTACCACCTATGTGTGGGGAGGCTAATTAACTAATTTATGAGGTCATAAAAAGACTTCAGCAAAAATCACTCCAGCAAAGCATGCGGGGAATGCGGAAGTACTTCATCAGTGTTGCAGATGGACAATGAAAGCGACAGCTCCCCTGGCGGCCAGAAAAAGTTAAATAGCCTCTGTGTATGTCTATATACGTTGTATGTCTAATTGGCATTGAATGTTTGCCATATATGTGTACATTGTAATCCACCCTGAGTCCCCTGCGGGGTGAGAAGGGCGGAATATAAATGCTGTAAATAATAAATAAATAAATAAATAAATTCCCTTCCTGGTGAGATCAGGTCGGCCCCCTCCCTCCTGTCCTTTAGAAGGATGGTAAAAACTTGGCTGTGGGACCAAGCTTTCAGGACAAGGCAATAAAGCAATAGGAAAGATTACCAGGCCAATTAAATTTGACGTGGATGACTAGGACAGTTTTAAATGGTGTATTTTAATATTTTGATAAATGTTTTTAATGTTTACGTATGTATATAAGAATTTGTGTCCCAGAATTCAGTGTTTGCCGTGCTCCGCCCTGAGTCCCCTTCAGGGTGAGAAGGGCAGAATACAAATGTTTTAAATAATAAATAAATATATAAATATATAAATATATCAAAATACAGAAAAATATTTGCACATACAGATTCTATGCAACTTTTAATTACAGTCCAGCAAGCAGGTAGGTAGTCATTGTAGGCCTTAATATTTTACTAGTGTCTCCAAAATTATTGACTCCACTCATACAACTTCCATTCTTCCATTCATTCCCACACACCATTATTAAATTCACATTTATCAAATCTGCAATAATATTTTCATGGCACATCCTCCTCAAACCCCGAGGGGGGACTCAGGGCAGCTTACAATGGCAGTAATTCAAAGCCAACAACATACAAAACACATTACAATGCAATATTACACAGTAAATAAAACATTAGGTTTAAAAACATTTTAAAACATTACTATTAATCATATAGCCAAATCCGAGTTTGATTCAACAATCAATGCCTGTCCATAGTCAAATCTCAAAAACATTGTAACTGCTATCGAACCTGCTGCCCAAAAACCTGGTCCCAAAACCATGTTTTGAGCTTCTTCCTAAGGAACAGGAGGGATAGTGCTGACCTAATTTTGCTGGGGAGTGTATTCCACAGGTGGGGGGCCAGCACTGAGAAGGTCCTGTCTTTTGTCTGTGGTGCCTTGGTTCTTTTGCTTACCATAGCAGCATCTGTCTAAGTATGCATCTACGGTGTAGAATTAATGCAGTTTGACACCACTTTAACTGCTATGGCTCAATGCTAGGGAATCATGGGAATGGAGCCCCCGGTGGTGCAGTGGGTTAAACCCCTGTGCTGGCATGACTGAAGATCGACAGGTCACAGGCAGAGGCGGCCCTAGGTAATTTTCAATGGTAAGCAAACAGTATTTTGCCCCCCCCCCAACCAATCACTGATATATATTTTCTGTCGTCGTGGGAGTTCTGTGTGCCATATTTGGTTCAATTCCATCATTGGTGGAGTTCAGAATGCTCTTTGATTGTAGGTGAACTATACATCCCAGTAACTACAACTCGCATATGTCAAGGTCTATTTTCCCCCAAGAGCGCTCAAGAGCGCCCCTGGGCAAAATCAACTATACTGCAAATGCTCTCTGTGCCGGCAGGACTGAAGACCGACAGGTCACAGGTTCAAATCCAGGGAGAGGTGGATGAGCTCCCTCTATCAGCTCCAGCTCCTCATGCGGGGACATGAGAGAAGCCTCCCACAAGGATGATAAAACATCAAATCATCCGGGCATCCTGGGCAACGTCCTTGCAGGCGACCAAAACTTGCAGTTTCTCAAGTCGCTCCTGACACGACAAAAAAAATAGGAATGGTATTTTTACAAAGTCTTTAGCCTTCTCTATCAAAGAATGCTGGTGCCTCACTAACAAGAAATCTGTATTTATAGTTATGTCAAGCTGCATTAATTCTACACCGTAGAGTCACCCTGGTTTATTTTAAGTTTCAATTCTGCATTATTAACAGCAATGTAAGACATCAACTTTTTTGTGTATATTTCTTATTATTGTGAGCTAATATGTTAATTCTCTGTGACCCTTTCTTCACAATATGTAAATTTCTATGGTTGGTTTAATCCACAGGGTATGTTTATGGACAAGGATGTGCAGAAATGTTCCTTGAGGACAGTTGGTTTGAAAATGCATGCATTGTGGTTGTATATACTGCATGCACTCTCTTAATATGTCTCTCCTTCAAACAATCTGGATTTTCTTCTGTGCCCTCCCCCCCTTTTTTTTCAGGGAGCGATATGGTGGTGGCTGAGAGAAGCGGCATTAAAATAGTGACATCTCCCTATCAGATCCTCTTCACTAAAACCCCAATGTTTTTCAAGCCAGGGATGCCTTATGAACTGATGGTAATTTTATTTGAATCCCCCTTTCATCTCATGACCCAGTTTCAGACATTCAGGTGGAGTCTTCAGATTGAGACACACAAGTAAAATTCTCCCAAAGTTTCTGATGATGGCAATATCCTGGGGACAGTGATTTAACATTGGGAGGGATGCTGTGCTCCACATTCAGTCACATTTTTGGAATTACTTCGCAGGTGTTTGTCACCAGCCCTGATGGTTCCCCAGCTGCCCGTGTCCCTGTGATATCAGAGCCCATTCGGGCTGAGGCAACCACCCAGAACGATGGGACAGCCAAGCTGATCCTGAACACACCAGTAGACAGACAAGAGCTGAGAATAACTGTAAGTCACTCTGAGATTATGTTACATTTTCCCCCAAAGCACTGTGGATATCTGGGGGGGCTGTCTTACTTCCTCAGCACAGAACTAAAACTGTTGGCACATGTTTAGAGTAAAGCCTACGTCTCAATAGCAGAGTTCTAGGGCTGTATTGGACTGACCTTGAAGGAGCTGGGGGTGGTGACGGCCGACAGGGAGCTCTGGCGTGGGCTGGTCCATGAGGTCACGAAGAGTCAGAGACGACTGAACAAATGAACAACAACAACAAGGGCTGTATTTACATGTGCCTTAATTTCATGAAGCCCTCATGCCAAAACTGCCTGTGAAAAGGCCATTCATTAAGAAGGAAGAAGGATGATGCCTTTGTGAGAAGGAGGTGGCAGAAAAGGTGGGGAGGAAGGAAGAAGGGATGAAGAAAAGAGAAAAGGACAGTTGTGTCCACATCTGAGCTCAGCCGTCAGTGTCACTGTCATCCTCCACACAATAGGTTCCCACTTAGGAATGATGGCCCTTGATGAAAAAAATATTCCCAGCCCTGAGTCACTCTGGACCATGCTCTGACCTACAAGAAGCATTGCCTGAATATCACAAAAAGTGGGTGCTAGAAACAATATCATACGAAAGCTGACTGGCACAACCTGGGGATCACAACCAGACACAGTGAAGACATCTGCCCTTGCGCTATGCTACTCTGCTGCTGAGTACACATGCCCAGTGTGGAATACATCTCACCACGCTAAAACAGTGGATGTGGCTCTTAATGAGACATACCGCATTATCACAGGGTGTCTGCGCCCTACACCACTGGAGAAATTACACTGTTTAGCCGGTATTGCACCACCTGACATCCGTCGGGAAGTAGCAGCCAATAGTGAAAGGACCAAGGCAGAGACATCTCCAGCTCATCCCCTGTTTGGGTATCAGCCAGCACGTCAATGACTTAAACCAAGAAATAGTTTTCTAAGATCTACAGAGACACTCGCTGGAACACCTCAGCAAGCGAGAGTCCAAAAGTGGCAGGCTCAAACCTGGAACCTCAACCAATGGCTGATACCAAATGAGAGACTCCCCCCTGGGCACACAGAAGACTGGGCGACTTGGAAGGCGCTGAACAGACTGCGCTCTGGCACCACGAGATGCAGAGCCAACCTTAAGAAATGGGGCTACAAAGTGGAATCCATGACATGCGAGTGTGGAGAGGAGCAAACTACAGACCACCTGCTGCAATGCAACCTGAGCCCTGCCACATGCACAATGGAGGACCTTCTTGCGACAACACCAGAGGCACTCCAAGTGGCCAGATACTGGTCAAAGGACATTTAATCAACTACCAAGCTTGCAAACTTTGTGGGTTTTTTTATCTGTTTGTTTGTTTTGTTCTGTTAGAAATGTAATACAATGGTCTGGTTGCCCCTGACATGATAAATAAATAGCCCTGATATAAAATATTCCAAATTCATTTGTTGACATTTACAAAGCGCTTATGGCCAGGAAAGGTCTCTTTATCCTCATGCTGTTGACTTTTTTCTTGAGTTTCCTGACAACTATAACATCCTGCCGTTTATATATACTGAAGTTGTATTTACCTGCTGATCTCATAACATAGTTCAGTTCTTTCATCTTGATGATGCAGGTTACCCCACAGAGGTACTTCACAGGTCTTGATGGGTACAAGATATTTGGTAATTTATCCTTCCTAAGACATTATTCCCCCTCCTTCCAATGAATTTCTTTCTCACCTACTCTAGGTAAAAACCAATGAAGCAAGACTACCAAATGAACGCCAGGCAACCAAGACTATGGTGGCTGCAGCCTACCAAACCCAGGGTGGCTCTGGAAACTTTCTCCATTTAGCAGTTTCATCTGTAGAGCTCAAGGCTGGGGACAACTTACCCATCAACTTCAACATTCGAAGCAACAATCAAAATGTCCTGAACCAAGTCCAATATTTCACCTACATAGTAAGATAGACCTGGATAGAATAGAAGAAAATGGTTCACATTCTTATTTGTTTGTTGACTTTCATTTGTTTTCAAGGGAGGAAGGGAAAACGTCTTGTCGTGTGTCGTGTGTCTAATCCTCACGGGAAAGCTGAATCCAAGAATCTTTCAAACTACTTAATCACACTAGAGAATGAGTCCACTTTAAATCCGGTTTCTGCCTCTTGCAGAATTCTGGAGTTTGTAGTTTAGGGAGACTGTTAAAGGCTCCTCCCTAAATTACAAACCCCAGAATTCTGCAGGAGGCAGAAACTAGATTTAAAGTGGATTCATTCTCTAGTATAATGCAGCCCTTAGTCTTCTTAGAAACTCAGTTGAGATCAGCTTCTCCATCTAGCCCTTTTGGGGAGTCCACAGAAATAAGCAAACTTTCAAAGTTCACAATGCTTCATGAGAAAGTGAATAACAGTTTTATTTCATTTATGGTGTATGTGTGATCGTAAGCCGGATCGGGGTATAGGGTGGCAACCTGTGCTTGATGGGGTTGCACTCCCCCTGAAGTCACAGGTCCGCAGCTTGGGTGTCCTCCTAGACTCATCACTAACGCTTGAAATTCAGGCGTCAGCAGTGGCTGGGAGGGCCCTCGCACAGTTAAAACTTGTGTGCCAGCTGCAACCGTACCCTGCGAAGTCGGATCTGGCCATGGTGGTCCACGCCTTAATCACCTCCAGATTGGATTACTGCAATGCACTCTACATGGGGCTGCTCTTGAAGACAATTTCAATTGGTTCAACAGGCGGCAGCCAGGCTACTATCTGGAGTTTAAGGAGCTCCATTGGCTGCCGTTCATTTTCCAGTCCCAATTCAAGGTGCAGGTTCTTACCTACAAACCCCTGAATGGTTTGGGACCCACCTACCTGTGTGACTGCATTTCTGTTTACGAACCCATGCAATCTCTTTGTTCATCTGGAGATGCACTGCTCTTGCTCCCGCCCCCTTCGAAGGCGCGATTGGTGGGGACGAGGGAGAGGGCCTTCTCTATGGTGGCCCCCGACTCTGGAACTCTCTACCTAAAGGTATCAAACAAGCCCCCACTTTGGCAGTCTTTAGGAGGAGCTTGAAAATGTGGCTGTTCCCTTGTGCCTTCCCTGAATGAAGGAAATAATGCCCAATCTGACCAATTTCCTTCTATACGTCCTCTGAAGCACTTTATCTATCTGTTGGATTGATCCCCCCATATGACTCTTTAAAACCCCAATGCCTAGACATACCCTACTCTGTATACACCCAGGGTTTTAAAATTTTAATCCACATCTGGCCCTGCCATAATGTTTTAAAATCTTTTATGTGTTATTGCTTATATGTTCAACTGTATTATTTATATTGTTTTATTTGCTTGCTTGTTTGTTGATGTGTTGTTGTATTTGTATCTAACGGGCTTGGCCCCATGTAAGCCACCCCGAGTCCCTTTGGGGAGATGGTGGCAGGGTATAAATAAATTATTATTATTATTATTATTATTATTATTATTATTATGCCAATGCCTTTATCTTATCTTTGTGAGGCCCCCATTGTTTACACCAATCCTCATCCCTCTTAACCAATACATCTTTTTTATCATCAGATCTTGAGTAAAGGGAGCATACTCAAGGTTGGGAGGCAACCCAGAGCTCCTGGGCAGAATCTAGTGACCATGTCTCTGCCCATCACCCCCAAACTCATCCCTTCCTTCCGAGTTGTGGCTTACTACCAAGTGGGGAACAGCGAGATTGTGGCTGACTCTGTCTGGGTGGATGTGAAGGATACCTGCATGGGAACGGTAGGTCACCCTTTCAGCTGATATTATTTCTCAATGTGAACACAAGGCCTTCTCTTAGAGAAACTCAAGCAAAAATGTGCAAACTCTGATGTTCCCTGGGAAAGTTCTCCTGCGCCCCATTGTGGATTGTAGATTGAACTGTGCGATTTTGTTGCCTTGTATAACTTTGAGAGAAGAAAGTGGGCAGGGGATTTCTAAGTCATTTTGCAACTTATTGACAAGCTGATCACACGAAAAGAGCACTTCTGCCAACAAAGTAATTTCCATGTTTTTGTTGCCTTTTCCAACAGCTGGTTGTGAAAGGAGCAACTGCAGCCGACAATCGAATTCATCAGCCAGGAGATGCAATGAAAATCAAAGTGGAAGGGGATGCGAATGCTCGGGTTGGCCTTGTGGCTGTGGACAAAGCTGTCTATGTTCTGAACAAAAAGCATAAGATAAGTCAGACTAAGGTAAGGCACAGAATTCCACAGGGTTTAACACCCGAAACATTGGTGGTTTTTCTAATTTAAAATGTGGCTGAGTCTTGTTTCATTGGGTTCTATTCTGTTCCAGATCTGGGATACAGTAGAAAAAAGTGACATTGGCTGTACCGCTGGCAGCGGTAGGAACAATGTAGGTGTGTTTGAAGATGCTGGGTTGGCCCTGGAGACCAGCAACAAGCTTTCCACGAAACAAAGATCAGGTAGGATTGGAGTATGTCTAAAGCATGGAATGCTAGCTTTGAAAATTAATTTGACAATGTTAAATGTTAGACCAGGAAAATTAATGCATTGCCACTAATAGTAATTCAAATCAGGCATCACCTGGAGTACTGTGTTCTGTTCTGAGTGCCTCATTTTCAAGAAGTATCTTATATAAGAAGTTAGAGCAGATTCAGCAAAGGGCAGCAAGAATGGTAAGAGATATGGAGAACAAAGCTGAAAGAGCTGGACATGTTCAGCTTGATGAAGACAAAACAGAGGGGTAACATGATCATTCACAGAGAGAAGGTGGCCTATCTGTTTCCTTCTTCTGCAGAGGATGGGACCAAGTCTAATGGTTTTAAAGTGAAGAAGAATAGATTTCAGTTGAACATTAGAAGGAACGTCTTGACAGGAAGAGTAGTCAGCAAAGGAACCAATTGGCCAGAGAGGTGGTAGGATCTCATTCTCTGACATCTCACCAGTGCTTCCTCTTCATCCTGGAAAGAAGTGAGGAGTGGAGTGCCGCAGGGTTCCATCCTGGGCCCAGTTCAGTTCAACATCTTTATTAATGACTTAGATGAAGGGTTGGAAGGCATGATCATCAAGTTTGCAGACGACGCCAAATGCTAGATACTCCACTTAGGCAGAAAAAACAAAATGCAAAGATACAGAATGGGGGACGCAGGGCTCGAGAGCAGTACGTGTGAAAAAGATCTTGGAGTCCTCGTGGACAACAAGTTAAACATGAGCCAACAATGTGATGCGGCGGCAAAAAAAATCAATGGGATTTTGACCTGCATCAATAGGAGCAGAGTGTTTAGATCTAGGAAGTAATGCTTCCCCCTCTATTTCGCCTCGGTTAGACCACACCTGGAATATTGTGTTCAATTCTGGGCACCACAATTGAAGAGAGATGACAAGCTGTAATGTGTCCAGAGGAGGGTGACTAAAATGATCAAGGGTCTGGAGAACAAGCCCTATGAAGAGTGGCTTAAAGAGCTGGGCATGTTTAGCCTGAAGAAGAGAAGGCTGAGAGGAGATATGATAGCCATGTATAAATATGTGAGAGGAAGTCATAGGGAGGAGGGAGCAAGCTTGTTTTCTGCTTCCTGGAGACTAGGACACGGAACAATGGCTTCAAACTACAAGAAAGGAGATTCCATCTGAATATGAGGAAGAACTTCCTGACTGTGAGAGCCATTCAGCAGTGGAACTCTCTGCCCTGGAGTGTGGTGGAAGCTCCTTCTTTGGAAGCTTTTAAACAGAGGCTGGAGGGCCATCTGACAGGGGTGCTTTGAATGCAATATTCCTGCTTCTTGGCAGGGGGTTGGACTGGATGCCCCATGAGGTCTCTTCCAACTCTATGATTCTATGATCTTCAGAAGCAGACTGTGCAGCTCTGCTAGGGATGATTTAGCTGGAGACACTGTATTGAACAGGGGATTCGTCTCAGTGGCTCATGAGTCTCCTTCCAACTCCATCATTTTATGATTATTTAATGTATTGGTTATTCAAATAACCAATAACAACTGTGACAGCTTCGGGGTCATTTTTTTTGTCCTGAGATCCTACAAAAACATTACGTAACTCACAAAGTAACACTTTGTTTCCAAGTTCTGAATGTGTGATATGGCAAAGAATTCTAGTTTGAGAAAAAACACATGTAACCTATAGGCTATGGCTACATGGTCTATAACTTTCAGGTTTAGCATCTTATAGTCTTTTGAAAGGATTAGCATCTTATGAAAAACAAGCTCTAGGATGCCTGTCAGAAGCTGCTGGAGTGCAGGATCTTGGAGTTGGCAATGTCTTGCAAATCAATCAAAGCTAAGAAAAAATCAGTTTCTAAAAGTTCATCTAGACCAGTGGTTTTCAACCTGTGATTCCCCAGATATTTTGGCCTTCAACTTCCAGAAATCCTAACAGCTGGTAAACTGACTGGGATTTCTGGGAGTTGTTGGCCGAAACACCTGGGGACCCACAGGTTAAGAATCACAGATCTAGGCTGTAGAATGAATGCTGTTTGACACAATTTTACTACTGTAACCCAATAGCATGGGATCTTAGGAGTTGTCCTGGGACTCTCTGGACTGCTGAAAAAGAAAAATCAGCACTATTTGGCAGCCTTCTCTGCCAATGATTCCCATGTTTCCATAGCACTGAACCATAACAGTTAAGGCAGTGTCAAATTGCATTAAATCTAAAGTGTAGATGCATCTTAAAAACCAGCTTTGGTTGTTTGGACCAGATGAAACTTGGGTTCACACTGGTTGCCAAGTTGTTGCCCCAAAGAAGACCCAGTATGAATGTTTTTGGATTGAAATGGGGGCCATCAAGGGCTCATGAGATAGGTGGAGGTGTGAAATAAAAAGCTTTAAGATTGCAGTCCTTTTCTCTTACGTATGAGAATAAGCCCCTCTTCAATAAGCCTGCATAGGATCAATAGAAATGTGTGTGAGATCATAGAATTCAACACTGTTTTCTTTTTTCATGTCATGGCAACAATGTCTTCTTTTTTCCTTCCCAACCTTTCAGATCTGAAGTGCCCCAAAGTTGCAAAACGGAGACGCCGTCGCTCTATACAGTTACTGGAGTCTAAAACAGGCAAAGGTATGTGTCAAGACCCCAGGGAACAAGAATGTTTGGGCTTGAATGAATAACATTGAAAAATATGCACTAGATTGGAAGACTATTCAAGCCTTAATGCTGTAGGAGGGACTTTCTTTGGAGAATTATTTCCAAACACTGTAGGTGATACTGCACTAGGGGGACCAGTTTTCTGTCTTAGCATATGAGAACATTGCTCAGTGAAACTCCTGGTGGTTTCCTAAGGATATCAGGTTGCGGTGCTGTTCAGACAAGTGGCCTAGATCCAGTTCTTAGAAGGTTTCCAAATTGCAAAGCTGGGGAAAAAATGGTGTCTAAGGCCTTAGGAAGCAGCTGCCATCCAGAAAGGACAACACCAGGCTTAGACTGTCCATACACTGGCATATAATGCAGATAAAATCTTTATTGTATGGTCAATGCAGACCCATATAATTCAGTTTAATGGCACTGAACTGCATTATAAATGTCTACACTGACCATCTAATGCAGATTCAAGATGTATTATATGCAGGTATAGATCCAGCCTTAGGCAGACAAGTAGTCTGCCACATTCCTATAATTTCAAACTTGGATGAACTAGTAACAAAGTTAGGAAAACTTCCATTGTCAGACTACAACTCCTACAATCTTCCAGGCAGTGTGGCCAGTAAATGTGTTGACATGCAATTCTGAGAGCCGTTAATCCAATATACAGTGAGCATTTGTGGGTTCGACTTTTGTGGATTTGAGTACGTTTTTCTTTCTAGGAATGTCTAGGTCCTCTAGCATGACTCTGTGTTCAGTTTCTGCCAGAAGATGAGCATAGAATCACACTGGAGCACCAAGAGATTCCTGGAAAAAATAATTCTTTAGGAATGTTTAGGCCTTCCAGTGTGATTTTATGGTAGTTGACCACAACTAATGCTAGAAAACCTAGAGATCCCCCAACAGGTGTTCTTTCAGTGGGGCTTTTAGTCACAGTTTTAACTTTTGAGAGATTCTTGTACCTCTAAAATTACTGAATGTCGAAAAGCATTTCTAAGCTGACAGGCTGCCCAGTCCCTGAGAGTTTGGAAACAAAATGGGAAGTTCTCAAATGGTAATGGAAGAAGTTTACTCACTTTCAGAATCTCTAGGTATGCATATAAAGCATATATCAGTGTATACATTAAAACACACCACACGCACACGTTTTAATTCCTTTTCACCAAATGGTTGAAAAAGAACACATATTCCTATGGTGTCCCTCACCCAGGGGATGCTAAGGATATTAACTCAATGGAGGGAAAAGAAATAGAAGAGGAATTGAATTAGCATGCTTGATGGGAATCCTGGTGGTGGAACAAAGAACACTCCTATTAATGCCTGGAGCTATGCTACCCTATGGCCTTGAGGCCATTACTGGATGGTTGCATGGATGGATTCACTGAGGGTGAATCCAGTGAAGATGGAGATCCTCTGGTTGATCTGGTTGCTTACCCTGGATGGTGTGACATTACGCCCATCATCCTTGGTAAAGAGTCTGGGAGTCCTTTTAGACCCTCTGCCTAGGCCTCCACTGCGAGCAGAGTCGCATTTTTCCATCTACATCAGGCTAGGCAGGTGGCTACCTATTTGTCCAGGGACAACCTGGCCACTGTGATCCAGGCTACGGTCATCTCAAGGTTGGACTACTGTAACACCCTCTACATAGGCCTGCCTTTATCGGTGATCTGGAAACTTAACTAGTGCAAAATGCTGCTGCCCGGCTTCTCGCAGGGGTTCCAGCGAAGTGTAATATCACTCCAATCTTGCAGCAACTGCACTGGTTGCCAATTGAGCACCAGATTACCTTCAAAGTGCTGATTCTTACCTTTAAGGATGGAGTACCTGAGGGACCGCCTCACCCCCTACCAACCCCCAAGATTTTGTTCAGACAATCAGAATCTCCTTGAAGTTCCCAATTTTAGGACCATTCACCTGATGTCTACTAGCCGTAGAGCTTTCACGGTGGTGGCTCCTTATCTGTGGAATGCTTTGCCAGCGGGAACACGAGCTCTCCGAGATTTACTTGTTTTTCATTGAGCTTGTAAAAATTATTTATTTAGGGTGGCATTTGAATTTTGCTGATCGAAGTTTTTCTTGATCTTATATGTACTGTATCACATGTGTATATTGTAAACCGCTCCGAGCCTTCGGGGAGTGGCGGTATATAAAACTGATTAATAACCGATTTGATAATTTGATGGTTATTTGATCCATCAATGAATGTCCCATATTTATTTCATTATTTATTAAATAACGAAATAAATATGGGACATTCATTGATGGATCAAATAACTGATTATCAAATGGATAACATGGATATCAGTCAAGGATGTAGCATGAAAAAGTGAAAAAACTTGCAGTGTATAACATCTATCAAAAGTGAAATAAGGTTCATATATTTCTGGAAGCCGGGTAGAAAAAAGGATATTCGAACTTTGGTTGGATAGCTATTTCTGCTATGTTTGCTGAGTAGTTTAGGGGGAACTTTTTTGATCCTTCATGAAAGTTATATATATATATCCAGCGGCTCAGTATACTGACAAGAAGATCCGAAAGTGCTGTGAAGATGGGATGTTTGAAAATCCAATGGGATACAGTTGTGAAAAGCGTGCAGAATACATTGATGATCAAAATGAGTGCAAGAATGTATTCCTTGAATGTTGCCGTTTCATCAAAAACATACGAGATCAGAATCAACGAGAGGAAGAACTTCAACTGGCAAGAAGCAAGTAGAATTTCTTTATTTCATTGCAAAACTATCTGCAAGATAATATCACATGTGTATGTGTGTGTAAAATATGAATGAATTAAAGGGTGAAGTTTTTGAAATGAATGAAATTGGGGATTTGTTTTCCATGATGTATACATGGAATGAGCCAAGAGGTTGAGAGGTGAAGAATTTAAATTGTACATGATCTTGATTAAGGTCTTGCCCCTAAACATGCAGAAGAATGGTTTTGTAGACATTCTGACGAGGGTAAAATGAGAAAATATTGATGTATACTCCGTGTACATTAATTCTCTGAGAACATTGTCTAAGGATAGGTCTACCTTTGAGAAAAGGTGAGACCACTGTATTGGCTTCTCTGTGGTGGCAAGAGTTGTCCATTAGTCACACTCATCAGTGAAGACATGCATTATGAATTTTAGTACTCCTGTTACAGTCTCTCCATATCAGACTTGTGATGGCAAAAAATATGGACAACATAGAGACAATAAGCAGTAGCTAGCTACTAAGGGTGTGTACAACTCAAAAAACTGCTTTGTTTGTCTTAACAAAAATAATGAGACCGCTGTTTTGATTAAGTGTTTTGAAAAAAAACATAAGGGGGCCGTGATGGAAATAATAATAATAATAATAATAATAATAATAATAATAATAATAATAATAATAATATTTATTTATACCCCGCCACCATCTCCCCGATGGGCACTCAGGGCGGCTTACATGAGGCTAAGCCCAAACAACAAATTACAGCAAATAAAACCAAAAACGCAAACCGAAAACTCAGACAATAGACAACAACATCATAATTACATAAAACATTATGTGAATGCATAGCAATATAAAATTACAATAAACAATCACAGTGACAATGGACAGGCTACATGTAATGATTAAAAGAAAAAACTAATTGAAAACTAATTTAAAACTCGAGTGAGATAAGGAGAAGCAGGTTATTTGCGGAGGAGAGCTCATTATAGCAGAGTATGTGGAATCAAGCTTTCCCACAAAGGGGGGACGACGACGTATACTATTACAGAATTCCGAAAACGTTGTTAGTTTTTCATTATGTTATTCTCCCATTTATGTCAATGGGGATAATAATGACACTCCTCCCTCCCTTGGGTTTAGGGTTATCATGATGAAACTTACTACAATTGTAGCACATATTTACTACTACAGCAAATTTATTGATTAGTCCACTGACCGTATCAACATTAAAAACTAAAAAAAAAAACCCAGAAATGTGCACAAATAGACAATAATCACTCTCCTAGGACTCCCATAATAGTGAACTTAACTTTATTAAGTTAAAAGATAATTTAAAATATCATCATTCAAATGCCAAGGTAAAATTTCAAACCACAAAAATTAAAAACAAAGGCTAAAATAGACCAGCTATTACACAATCTCAAGCCTCTTCAGATATCTGCGTCACCCCTACAGTTTACCCCAATCTCCTCCAGATACGCAGTTCTCATCTGCATTGCTTTATGAAGGAAAAGGGCTGTTTGGTGTGTTATCTTAGCATTCTGGCCAGCCAATATTTACTACTCTAAGCCACCACCACCCCAAGTTTCAGAACGTTTCACTCATCCACTGATTTTAAGGATATATATATTTTTTAATTCTCTCTCTTACTAAGAGGAGGAGAAGAGACACAGCTTGCAGAAAGAAGAAGAAAAAATAGAAGCAGCTGCCATTCCCAGTTGGCACAGAGAATCCTAGGATTTGAAGTCCAAACTGTAATTGGCTGAGAAAGAGCATGTGATGCAGCTCCCTTGCCTTTCCCTTGTATCCAATAAGAGTCTGAGTCTATTTTGAAAAAAATCAATAAAATATTAATTCATTTAAGGATTTTTTTTTTGTTTAGATTAGGAGGAGTTCCATTTTGAAATTCTTTAGTATGAATTTATATGAATTTATTCAACTTACTAATTACCCCACGAAATTTTGCACACTTGTAGTAACTTCCAGAGCAAATCCTTAAATTTCATTAATATTTAATTGATTTTTTTTCAAATTAGATGGGGACTCTGTGAGATAAAAGGGAAAGGTGAGGGAGCTGTATCACATTATTTCCCCTCTGAACAAGGAAGTTTAAAAAAAATCAACATTTCAGTGTGTATGTTCCCCCTTAAGCAGAAAACCCAATACCATGTGATTTTAATTGATGTTTTAATGCTATGTTTTAATGGGTTTGGTTTTAACGTTTTTGTTTATTTACTGATATATTAATATATGGCATTGAATTGTTGCTTTTGTATGACCGCCATGGGTGCCCTTTGGGGTTGAGAAGGGTAGGATATAAGTATGGTAAATAAATAAATAAATAAATACCAAGATAATCACAATCACAGCTGTCTTGTGTTTTTCTAGGTGACAATGAGGAGTTTATTACAGAAGAAGAGGATATTGTCTCCAGGACTGAATTTCCAGAGAGTTGGTTGTGGGAAACGAAAGTGCTGACTGAGGCTCCTAATGATCAAGGGTAAGCATCTTCTGTATTCTCTGTATATCTGCATTGCTATGAGCCCACGAGGGCCTTGAGATCGTCTGGGGAGGCCCTTCTCTCGATCCCGCCTGCCTCACAGGCACGTCTGGCGGGGACGAGAGAAAGGGCCTTCTCGGTGGTGGCCTCCCGGCTGTGGAACACCCTCCCTGTTGACATCAGACAGGCGCCCTCTCTTATGGCTTTCCGTAAGAGCCTAAAGACCTGGCTATGTGAGAAGGCATTTAACTGAGTGCTATATTAACTGGCAATGACAATTGGAACGAAATATGGACTATGAGATTGGTTATGATTCTATGTTGTGACGATGCGGATTAGTTTAGTGTAATTTAGATTAGTGTGTATTATTGTTACGTTGATTTTTTTTTTTGTTGTGCTTTATTGTAAACTGTTTTTTATATGTTGTACACCGCCGCGAGTCGCCCTAGGGCTGAGAGCGGCGGTCAACAAATGCTATAAATAAATAAATAAATAAATAAATAAATATCAACCTACTGAATGCAAATTGATTTGTCCCATAGAATTCCTCCATGATCACAAAGTCAGCTTTGACAGTAGATCAGTAAGAGTGTTGCTCCAGAATTCTCCAATTATTCTAATTATTAATTAATATTAATTTTATTTATACCCCGCCATTCTCCCTGTGAGGACTCAAGGTGGCTTGAGTCCTCAATCCAAAACATAAAAAAATTAAATAGTAACAGTGTGGTAGATACAGTATTTATATTGACTTGTGGATAGGTCGATTAAAGTTTTTTTTCAGTTGATTTTTCAAGCAGCAAGTGTTGTGTTGTCATTTTTCTTTATTTTTATTTTTGTTTTTACAATGAGTATATGTATGTGGTTAACCAGATATTGAAATACCCAAAAGCTGGCAATGATTCTGAAATGAAGGTGTCCATTTCAGAGTTAAAATTCAGTCTATGTGAGGATGGGAAGCGGGTAAAATTCATGGTGGGAAGGCTTCTAAAGGACTTCATTTTGTCATCCACATCTGGCAAGCATGGCAGCTCCCTTGCTTTTCCCTTGTATCCAATGGAGTCTCAGTCTATTTATGCATTTATGCATGTAGAGGTGGATGAGCTCCCTCTATCAGCTCCAGCTCCTCATGCGGGGACATGAGAGAAGCCTCCCACAAGGATGATCAAAACATCAAATCATCCAGGCGTCCCCTGGGCAACGTCCTTGCAGACGGCCAATTCTCTCACACCAGAAGCGACTTGCAGATTCTCAAGTCACTTCTGACATGACAAAAATAAATAAATAAAATAAAAATATCTACATTTTCAAATGTGGAAAGGTGCTTCCATTTCAGAATACCTGCATTATTCAAATGAGCAGATATTGGGATACATGAATATACTGAACTTAAAAAAAATCAACAGCATGCTTGCTGGACATGAATGCAAAGATAAAAGCCCTTTGGGACCCTTCCCACTATGAACTTTGTCCATTGCCCATATCCAGAGGCAGGTCTGTAGTGTATCGTGACCCCAATACCCCCATGCATATGGGATATATTGAGCATAGTGATCAGATCATGATATGAATAAACATAACAGTTTAAATAATGTACCAGTAAGGCCTTCTCGCGGACCACCATGAGAATTTCGGGGGGAGGGGCTGAAGCCCCCCAACCCCCCTACATGCCTGTCCAGAGGCCTGTCATTCTCTGCTCATGGGGATGTGTGAAAGAATAATCAAATATTATTAATAATAAAATGAAGCCCCCGGTGGCGCAGTGGATTAAACCCCTGTGCCGGCAGGACTGAAGACTGACAGGTCGCAGGTTCGAATCCGGGGAGAGGCGGATGAGCTCCCGCTATCAGCTCCAGCTCCTCATGCGGGGACATGAGAGAAGCCTCCCACAAGGATGATAAAAACATCAAATCATCCGGGCGTCCCCTGGGCAACGTCCTTGCAGACGGCCCATTCTCTCACACCAGAAGTGACTTGCAGTTTCTCAAGTTGCTCCTGACATGACAAATAATAATAATAATAAAATAATAATACATGTTTAATTAAATATTTAGAATTTTATGGAATACACGAATCTTCATATTTGTGAAAGTTAGGGGTGCCCAGTCATGTGTAGATCTCAAGGGTGGATGGAAGGAGCAGGACAGGGGGAGGACAGAAATTGCAATCTTTCATGCCTCTCAATTTGGAAAAAGAAAGCTCAGCAAAGTTGTAGGAAACGAGTGGCTCAATGGGGGAGACAAATGAAGGGGGAGAGTCAGCTGTGTTTAGGCTGGTT
Source organism: Anolis sagrei ordinatus (assembly GCF_025583915.1). Classification (NCBI taxonomy): domain Eukaryota; kingdom Metazoa; phylum Chordata; class Lepidosauria; order Squamata; family Anolidae; genus Anolis; species Anolis sagrei. The sequence goes on along the minus strand of NW_026845477.1, from coordinate 149,223,049 downwards.
TTCAGGATCTTGTAGGAGGCAGGACTCAATGGAGATGGAGACCTCCTTATCCTTTGGTATCAAGGTAACTCTTAACTCCTAGGATTTCACAGAGCAGAGTATTTATATGCTCATTTATACACACACGTGGGATGAAGAGATTATGGGTGAAGGAGGGGAGAAATGGAAAAAGGAGTAAGAGAACCATCCTATGCAGGTCAGGAAAACAAAACAGACAGGAAAAATAGTCAGATGATTGGTATGGATAGGCACATAACAGCCACATCTAAGACAAGAAGGAGAAAAAACTGCAGTTGTATGAAAAGGATATTGTCTCCAGGACTGAAAATTATTGAAAATAATTGGATACAGTTAATATGTAGACATGGTAGAAACACCATATTTTATAGTTGTAACATTGTGTGGAGGAAATCTGTGTTTTAGTTTGGATTGAAATAGGTGAGTAGTGGCTTCAGTGGGGTCAAACTGGGGCAGAATACTACTCACCGGCGCTGGGATTTAGACCTCATATGGATTTATCCAGAGTTGTAAAATTCAGGAAATACAATTTTTTAAAACATTTTTTCCTAATGAAGAAGCCAGGGGAGCTTTGAAAGTTTTTGGGATGTATTGTATGCATTTTTGGATGGTCCAATTCGGTTTTTATTTTTATTTTATTTTATTTTATTTGTTTATTTTATTTTATTTTTGTTTATTGTTATTTTGTTTATTGCTGTTTTGTGATCTTGAATGGTGCATTTTGTTATGTGGCAGCACAGTTACTCTGGATATGTTTATTTATTTATTTATTTATTTATTTCGGGGTTCTTTTACCCCGCCCTTCTCACCCCGAAGGGGACTCAGGGCGGCTTACAGGAGCAAAGGCACAATTTGATGCCTACAGCACAGAACAATCAACACAAAATTACATCAGTTCAACAACAGTTCATGCATTATACCAATAAAATCAATAAAAACCAATAAAACCAATACAAACCCAGTTCCTCCTCTTACATGGTCAGCGTTCACTAACTCATAGTTCTTGTTTTCAGTTCCACTTCATCAATCCTGTTGGTCTTACTCGCCTGATTATCTTATTTAATTGCCAGATTGTCCAAAGGCCTGGTCCCGTAACCACGTTTTCACCCTCCTCCTGAAGGAGAGGAGGGATGATGATGCCCTGATTTCCCCCGGGAGTGAGTTCCACAGGCGGGGGGCCACCACTGAGAAAGCCCTGCTCCTCGTCCCCACCAGCCTCACTTTCTGACTGCTCAGGTCTGAGGAACAGACTGAAAAAGGATGATGATGATATCCGTTGTGAAATGATATCCTCTATTTAAAAAAACCCTCAAAAGTTGCTGAACAGTAGTAATAGTAAATGGATCAGATGAAGATCCTTTTCTTTCTTTTTTTTTTTTAACTTTGATTGGAACTGTGTGTTCTTCTTCTGAAAACAGCAAAGTATCCAATATGTGGACACTTTACTTCTTTGGGATTCCTGGGAAAGCTTTCCTATATCCTAGTCTGTTTCCCACTGCCACTCTATTTCACTGGTGGCCACTGACAGGGATAAATGAAAAGTTGTCACATAGGGAAATGGAGAAGTTGTCTAGATGTTAGGAAGAAGTATATGCCCAGTAATAGCCATATAGACATTAGGATATATCTATTTCCTACCTTAGTTTACATATTGTAACTCCTGCCTCCAGATATGACAAGTCACCTTTCTTCTTGTACTTAGGATCTCATCCAAATTAGTGTCGTTTTACCTGAAGGATTCCATCACAACCTGGGAAGTGTTGGCTGTGAGCATTTCAGAAACAAAAGGTAAAGTATCCTAGATGGTCCTGAGAGGAAACTACTATGGAGGTGATGCTAGGCTGCATCAAGCCTATCTTGTGAACCTTTATGAAAGAGATTTGAGACTTTATCACATTGCCATAGAAGTTGTGTGATATCTGTTGTTGGTCTTACATCTCCCTGTGATGAAGGCAGCTGTTGATTGGCAAAATCTGTCAGTATCTCCAGATCATGCCATGGTGCCGCAGCCTACCTGATTCAGTGATCCTAGACAATTCTGTGGCAGCATGCTGTTGACGTCAGAGAGTGGGATTGCCCTTTTCTTTTCTTCTTTGAAAAAGACGACTTTTTTCGCTTTGCATTTACACTTTGTGTAATTGCGAAGTATCTTTTAAAAATTAAAAAGTGGGGGAAATTGCACAGTGAGAGGGTGGAGTTACAGCACCCACCCAGAAGTGCAACAATAGGATTTTGCACTTATAAGACATCACATTGTATGAGGGGTGTTTTTTAAGTAAGGTCCATTTGAACATAAGTACACAACGAAAATTTATTTCAAAAAAGTAAATTGATTTTCAGAAAGTATATACTTCACTCTATTTTTTGACATGGTTGCCAAGTTTGTTCAAACACTTATCATACCTCTGAACCAATTTTAAAATACCCTCTTCATAAAAACTTGCCACCAAAAGCCACCAAATTGTCTGTAATCAAAGAAGGGCGATTGGAGTGGTCCTCATCATGGACGTTGTCATGGCCATCTTTGAATTGTCGTACCCACTTACACACTTTGTTTTCACTCATAATAGTATCACCGTACACTTCACAAATCTGTCGATGAATTTCTGCAGCAGGCAGGTTCCTTGCTGACAAAAACCGTATCATTGAGCGAACCTCACATGCGGCGGGTAAGTTGATAGTCTTAAACATTTTTAAAGCACAGAACAGAACCGTACAGGTTAGCTACAGAGCGGAAACTGAGCACAGTTGTTCCCGAGGCATGCCGGTACATGACGCACATGCTCGTTGCGGTATGCGCGCAAACTACTAGTGTCTACAACAAAACGGACCTTACTTAAAAAAATACCCCTCGTACAATGTTAGCAGTGGTGCACAGAACAGGGTGACTATACTGGTAAGCTGCTACCATCTATGGTTGTGGGAATGCTGCAGGCTAACAGCTTCATGCAGTAAGTCCTTTGTGCATGACTGGTTTTGATTCTCAATCTACTTCCTTCTTTGCTTATCTTCCATACAGGCATCTGTGTAGCTGATCCTTATGAAATAACTGTCATGAAAGACTTCTTTATGGATCTAAGGCTTCCTTACTCAGTAGTCAGGAATGAGCAGGTGGAGATTCGATGTGTTCTCTACAACTACGGGTCAGAATTGATCAAGGTATGCTTTGGGCTTGTACAGGGCTTTGTAGCTTCTAACAGTGAGGAGCAAGCCATGGGGCAGTACGTGAGCAGGGAGAAATAAAGAGATGGTATAAACATTATGTTGAGAAGAAACAGCCTTTAACTTTATTGGTTTATTGCAATACTTTGGCTCTGTAGAGGGACCGAAACCCATGAATGTTTTGGCTCGTGGCAGAGTACAATATAGTTAAAATACATAGATGAAACAAAGTACCATGAAACACATATATTAAAGACACAGAACACCAATACTTATAAAATATCAATTTAAAATTCATAGTTCAGAATCAGAATTAAGCATTTGACATAATTATTCCTGCTGTAATGAAAACTGCTGGGTGGTACCTTCTCCTCCCACCTGCAAGGGAGGCCAGCTTTCAGGGCACTCCAAGCATGATTAATCTTATATTTCATATATTACTACTACTATTATTATTATTATTATTATTATTATTATTATTATTATTATGGAGCCCCTGGTGGCGCAGTGGGTTAAACCCCTGTGCCGGCAGGACTGAAGACCGACAGRTCRCAGGTTCAAATCCGGGGAAAGTGCRGATGAGCTCCCTCTATCAGCTCCAGCTCCTCATGCGGGGACATGAGAGAAGCCTCCCACAAGTATGATAAAACATCAAAAACATCCGGGCATCCCCTGGGCAACATCCTTGCAGATGGCCAATTCTCTCACACCAGAAGCAACTTGCGGTTTCTCAAGTCATTCCTGACACGAAAAAAATATATTATTATTATTATTATTATTATTATTATTATTATTATTATTATGCTTCAAGCTGGTTGCATAATAATAATAATACATTTTGTTCTGTGTGTGTTTTTAAATATATATATTACAACTGTACCCTCTGTTTGCTTCTGTTGTGATAAATAAAAATAAATTATTATTATTATCATCATCATCATCATCATCCCACCTCTCCCTGTGGGTCAAGGTGAAAGACAACATGGTTAGTGTTGCCCCAATTTTCTTGAAAGTCAGCCCATGACGTATCATTGGATGCAGTCTGATATATCACACAGGGGGTGGATACTAAGTATGCCAGCTATAACCAGTCTGAAAGAGAAAGGCAATTTTGCAATGGGGTATTGCATGACCTTGGGCAAACCACATTTTTTCAACCTAAAAGAAGACATAAGGAATCTCCTTTTGGAAAAAAACAAACACTTTTCCAATAAAATCTTATGAGAAGCTTGCCATGATGACCAAGATAAGAGCAACAACAAATTTGTTTACTACCAATAATAATGATATTAGATTATGTATGTGAGTGGAAAGTCTACTTGTAGCAATTTGTGAGGGGATAAGATATCATGTTCTGCCCCTCGGGGCATTTCCATTATGGTCTGTGGGTCCTAATTTTCCATCCTAAAACAGTGTGCTCCATATAGATCTATTGTCAACTGGTTCAGCCTGACTCTTCCCAAGTCTCCTCAGTTAGCTTTCTGCTGCCTAGTTGGCACATCTCTTTGTTAAAATCTCATCCCGCTACTCATCATTTACTTCATTTCTAAGTTACTGTTCCTTAGTTCCATCATAAAGTTAATTTTTCATTTATCTTAGTGATTGACTCTGACTTGATGGTCTGGATAGAAATAAAGCTAAATGTGGAGGTTGGAACAGAATAGAAATCAGGTAGCTGCTCGAGCAAAAGAGCCAAGAAAAGGAACTGTCTTCTCCCTTGGTCCGTTTTGCTTGCATTGCTTTTAAAGACCCCTTCCTTCTCTCTTTTGTCCCCAGGTACGAGTGGAGCTGATGCACAACCCGGCCTTCTGCAGCGCTTCCACTTCCAAGCAGCGCTACAGGCATGATATCACTATCATGGGCCAGTCCTCCACGGCAGTGCCGTTTGTGTTGGTCCCTCTTGAGTTGGGATTCCATGACATCGAGGTCAAAGCAGCTGTCTGGAATGTCTTGGTGTCCGATGGTGTGAAGAAGAAGCTCCGGGTTGTGGTAGGTATTACACCTGGCCCTCCCATGAAATCAGCACAAAGAGGGACTGTGTCCAGAACGGTCTTGTCCCTCGGCTCATCTGCTCTGTCCCTGCTGCTGGTGCTTTTTAAAATGATTTTTGAAAGGGGCATACCAAGAATATGAAATTTTAATCGTTCCGTATATTTATTTATGTCAGTTATTTATACCCTGTCCTTTACGTTCCATCAAGACGTCTTAGATTGTTTTTCGCTTTTTATCAATGTATGCATTTTATAATATGGCATTGAATTGTGCCAACTTTGTATGCCACCCTGAGTCGCCTTTGGGCTGATATGGGCAGGATAGAAATAGTATAAATACATACATACATACATAATAGATGAGAAAAATAAAAATATAATTCCAATGCACAGTCAGATGAAAAAAGCGGTGAAAGAAAAACAAAGGGATGGTGCCAGAGTTATATAAAATTAACTGAAGTATCATAAGACAAAATTATGAAACCAGCCATTTAAAAAAGAGAAGAAATAAAGCCCATTAATTTGCCCATTGTTGGACAATGTAAGGCCTTTGACAAGGTCCTTCATGACCTTCTGGCAAACAAACTAGTCCAATGTGGGCTAGGCAAAACTACGGGTAGATGGATCTGTAATTGGTTAAATGGACGAACCCAGAGGGTGATTCTCCCCAATGCTTCCTCTTCATCCTGGAAAGAAGTGACGAGTGGAGTGCCAAAGCAGGGTTCCGTCCTGGGCCCGGTCCTGTTCAACATCTTTATTAATGAAGGGCTAGAAGGCATGATCATCAAGTTTGCAGACAACACCAAATTGGGAGGGATAGCCAATACTCCAGAGGACAGGAGCAGAAATCAAAATGATCTTGACAGATTAGAGAGATGGGCCAAAACTAACAAAATGAAGTTTAACAGTGACAAATGCAAGATACTCCACTTAGGCACAAAAAACGAAATGCAAAGATACAGAATGAGGGACAATGCCTGGCTCGAGAGCAGTATGTGTGAAAAAGATCTTGGAGTCCTCATGGACAACAAGTTAAACATGAGGCAACAATGTGATGTGGCAGCAAAGAAAGCCAATTGGATTTTGGCCTGCATTAATACGAGCATAGTGTCTAGATCTAGGGAAGTAATGGTACCCCTCTATTCCGCTTGGTTAGACCACACCTGGAATACTGTGTCCAATTCTGGGCACCACAATTCAAGAGAGATATTGACAAGCTGGAATGTGTCCAGAGGAGGGTGACTAAAATGATCAAGGGTCTGGAGAACAAGCCCTATGAGGAGCGGCTTAAGGAGCTGGGCATGTTTAGCCTGAAGAAGAGAAGGCTGAGAGGAGATATGATAGCCATATATAAATATGTGAGAGAAAGCCACAGGGAGGAGGGAGCAAGCTTGTTTTCTGCTTCCTGGAGACTAGGACATGGAACAATGGCTTCAAACCAAAGGAAAGGAGATTCCATCTGAACATGAGGAAGAACTTCCTGACTGTGAGAGCTGTTCAGCAGTGGAACTCTCTTCCGGAGTGTGGTGGAAGCTCCTTCTTTGGAAGCTTTTAAACAGAGGCTGGATGGCCATCTGTCAGGGGTGCTTTGAATGCAATATTCCTGCTTCTTGGCAGGGGCTTGGACTGGATGGCCAATGAGGTTTTTTCCAACTCTAGGATTCTTTGATTCTATGATCAAGGATTTTAAAAAGCTCTGATTTCAGCAATGGTTTTAAAAGATATTTAGGCAGGTCCATGCACAGCAAAACTGTGTTTTAACCAGTAACTAGATGGGGTTCAGTAATTCTATTTTGCCATTTTAGTTCCTTTCTGTTGCTGTGATTGCATTATTTTATTTCTGGGGAGACCTTCACCATGAGCATTGTATTTACTTCTTTGCCAGCCTGAAGGGATGCGAAGAACAATTGTGAATGTCATTCAATTGGAACCATCTACAAAAGGAAAAAGTGAGTGAAAGCCATTCTTATAAGGGTTTCCTTTTAAAAAACACTTTCTTGAGCCCTGTGAAGATTTTTTTTTTTTGCTTAAGCCTTTCACCTATCTTCTTTAAATGTTTTCTAAAGCAGATTTCAGTGGATATTTAAATATAAAAAGATGATTGCAGATTGAGTCTTGGGCTGCTCCAGTTAAAATAGTGGGATAACAAGTAATAAGAAGAGACCTTTTGCCTGACACTCTAGGCCAGCAGTTCACAACCTTTTTTTGACCAGGGACCAGTTTGACCAGGGACCACTCTCTAACATTAGTATCAAAAAGATTGCAAATTGGTTTTTGGTCAACTTTAGATTCGGTTCAAAACACTCTCCAAGGTACTGAACATATTTTGCAAACAAGCTTCATCACTCTGGTTTTTTAAAGGTTCATCCTAGTAATAAAGGAGAAATTACATAGAGAAATATAGCATTTAGACACCTTAAATATAAGAAATGAATTACTTCATGATTAAGATGTTTTTCTATGTATTAATAATTGATTGTTGTCAACAAGTTATATAAGCAATTGGGTATAAATATGTGCTCTGTTCAAATCATGGGGTGTGAAAATGATTTGATTCAGCTCCATGCTCAGGTTTCTCATCCTTTCCCATTGGAAATAGTAAAGCCTGAACTTGGAACATTATTGGAGCCTGGTATTGTTCTTCTGCGCCATTTGCGTCCAAACGTACAGGCTAGTGTCTGCCGCTACACCTGGAGCAGATTCACTGCTCCACCAACAAGAGAACTACATATATTTAAAACAGTCATGACAAAAGAAGTAACTCTTCCTTTTTAGCAGTGGCAAGAATCCTATATGCTCAATGATGGAAAAAGTCAGACATGCAAGCTATAGACGATTGAACAGTGAAGATATAGAAGCTAATAAAAATGGACAAGTTAACAACTTTGTTGAAGGATAAATAACTAGATACATTCTTAGAAAAATGGAAACTTTTCAATCTGTATGTGTGAAAGAGGTGTGTGGGGGGGGAGCCTTTATGTACTTCAAGCTATAGCGGGTTGGGATATTAATTTGATAATATATAAACAAGGAGAAGTTAAAAAAAATGCTGGATATACAGTGGAAGGAAAGTCTTAAATGACAGAAACACAAACAGAAGGGAGCAGAAAATAATTTCTAAACTAATGCATACATGTTTCTATTTTAGATTTATACGTAATTAGAATTGGCTATTTGTGGGAGAAATTGTGTGGTTAGTTCTATTGTTTAAGTATATTTATGTATGTATATATGTATGTATGTGTGTGTGTGTACACACACACACACACACACACATATATGTATGCACTGTTCRTTTCTTTWTTGKTTTTTTATGTTAAAATATAAATTTAAAATGGGGGTGAGAAAGAAAAAAATAATGTGCAAATAACACACACATACACACACATATATATTGCTTTGTAATTTCCCACTTTTTCTCCCCCCCCCCCCTCCAAGATGGAGTCCAAGAAGAGCTGGTGAAAGCTAAGCCCTTAGAAGACATTGTTCCTGGAACTGAAACGGAGACCAAAATCAGCGTCCAAGGCAAGAGCTTGATTTATACAGAATGATAGAAGTATAGAAGTGAAAAGGATTAACCCCACTTCCAACCAAACCTTTTTCTCAAACCCACCAGCACCCGGAATACACTCACTGCACTTTTACCCATATAGCAGTGCTTGAGTGTGGGCAAAACTATTCCCATCAAGTTTCCAGGACTGTGAGGCTGTAATTCTGTTTGGAGTGATCCAAGGTGCTAACTAAGCCTATTCTTGGTACTTTGGATAGCTCCTTTGAAGTTCAGACTGAAATCCAGAGCCGTTTCACCATCCTGCTGTCGCAGAAGACATAGGTCCCCACTGATTCATACAGGAACAATGGCTGTATCCTGTATAACATGGGAAATTACACTTGCATTAGGGCTGAAAGCTGAAATTATACTTACTTTTGATGCCAAATGAGTGATTTTGTTCTAGAGCAGTGGGAGAGCAGTCCTGCAAGGTATAATCCACAGTTTTCTGTGCTTGGGGATTAACATGCGTTTTGTGTGCATTCTTAGGAGACCCTGTGGCTCAGATTGTTGAACAATCAATTGACGGAAGCAACCTGAAACATCTCATCATAACACCTTCTGGGTGTGGAGAGCAGAACATGATCACCATGACACCATCGGTTATTGCCACCCACTATCTAGACACCATGGAGCAATGGGAGAAGGTTGGGGTGAATCGCAGGGCTGAAGCCATCAAGCAGATTTTGCAAGGTAAAACAAACAAGCATCTTGGTTCTTCTCCTTCTACCACTTAATGCAGTGGTCTTCTAGACCAGGGCTTCTTAAGCTTTTTGAACTTGAGAGAAGGGAAGGCAATGCCAACATAAAATTACAGCAACCCCATTTGGGGACCTGACCCATAGTTTAAGAAGCTCTGCACTAGAATGATTCATCCAGGGCCTCACTGAATTTCAGACCATTTCAGATTATTGGGATGGAGGTGTGTGAGTAGAGCATTTTGTTCCTCTTCTATGGAGAGAGGAATGTCATTCATGTCAAAAGATTTTCCTCTGTCATTTGGGTAACCTAAACACAGTGTAACAGTCTCCAAGCAAAAGCAGGCAAGCTGGTCAAGAGCATCACAAGAGTTCTTTTATTGCAGTCTCTTCACAGAAAGATTCCAAGGCATTTCCTCCCATTCTTTCTTGTCTTCCTCCTTCTCTCTCTCTGCATCTTTCCTTTTTATTGTCCTTCAGTCCCACCCATCCCACACATCTCCCTCACAGCCACTCAGTTGATGGTCATCAACATGTCTTGAGCCATGGCTTGTATATCTTTCCATTGGATTAAGGAAGTATGCTTTCCTTCCCTTAAGGGTGGTTCCCCCATTATTCCTCACACTCTTACAGTGTATCTGATACTTAAATTAGGACCTCTTCACATGTACCTTATTTTTGGCAGCGCAAGAGTATATTTAGTCTTTAGCCATGGAACCTGGATGGCTCCCATCACATCCTGGATAACTACTTCCAGAGCAACTCCATGACTGAAGTGCAGACGCAGCTGAAAAAATTGTGACAGCAGACAGCAGCAGGCTCCCCATCTTTTCATAAGGAAAGATGGGTTGAGCCACCAAAAAAAAGGCTTCCCCTCATGTGATGAGGCAGGGGGGAAGCCATGATTGGACGAGGCATAACATGATGCCAAAGCTTAACTCCTAACATGAGACATGCAATAAAATGTAGGCCTCAGTATATGAAGACACAGTTAATGAGTGGAATTGCCTGAGCCTTCCTGGGGCTGAGAGAGTGGGACTTCCTCCAAACAACAATTCATTAAGCATTATTTTAAAGGAACAGTTGTCTGCAACCTTCCTCTGTGGCCTAGCAATCATGACTTGAAGCTTGAGAAAAGAGTGTGACTCTCCCAGGCAACAACTTATTAAGAGTTTATTCTAAAGTGGGGCGAGGGAGGGCAAACCTCCTCTGCTACAGAATGTGTCTTCCTTGAGGCAACCCAGGAGGGGAACTCTGCTTAGTGCAGCTACACAAACCTCCGACCCTTATGCTCTGCTGGGAAATCCCTGCCAATAAATGCCGAGGACAGAAACTGCCCAAATTGTAGGGTGTCTCCCTGGGGCAAAGGCATAGCAATGGGAACCCCACTATCTGGAAAAGGGGGGAGGGGCAAGGAGGAAAAGGTCTAATTCCCCATTAGGAACCTGCCTCCTACCTCATGCTGAAACAAAGAGCACAGCAGAGGAGCAGAGGAGCCTTAAATAGTCTATTATTTATTATTTATTTACTTTATTTATATACCGCTTTTCTCAGCCTGCAGGCAACTCAAAGCAGTAAACAACATCGATACAAAACATCACGAGACAAGTATAGGGCAATGAAAAATAATTGTAACATAAATAATTAAACATCAGAATAACAATCATGAACACCTCAACAGTAAAATCAGAATCCAGTCTCATCATCCATTATTCCATTCCTATGGTCAATTACACTGTTTAATCAAATGCTTGTTCGAACAGCCAGGTCTTCACTTTCCTCCGAAACGCCAGCAGGGAGGAGGCCGATCTAATATCTGCAGGCAGGGCATTCCACAGCCGAGGGGCCACCACTGAGAAGGCCCTGTCTCTCGTCCCCGCCAAGCGCGCCTGTGATGCAGGCAGGACAGAGAGCAGGGCCTCCCCAGATGATCTTAGTGTCCTAGTCAGTTCATAGGAGGAGATGTGTTCGGAGAGGTAAGTAGGGCCAGAACCGCTGCACCCCTGTCAACCACCCTCACCCTCACCAAATCTGGTCTCCTTCATGAGGGCCATCAGATCCCCCCCTCCGACCCAGGTCTTAGGCTTTGCCTGCCAGTTATGGCTGGGCCAACTTGGTTGCTTCCACTATATTAGCTATTGCTGCAAGTAATGATAGTGTGAATAAATTGTCAAAATTTGCTTGAGATAGTGCTTGCTGTTCTGGAGGAATTCATTTATTTTTTGCTTTTCATAAATTTAGCATGGGGATTTGGTTAACCATTTAAAATTCATGAGTAAACCAGGTTTTTTTTTACCTGAAAAATTTCAGGGGGGGGGGGGGCTGAACCCCTAACTAAATTGCTAAAATTACATGGTGCTTTCCTTGAGAAGAAAATTAATGAAGACTTATATGCCTGAGCTTCAATTTTTTTTGAAGAACTGAATTCTAGAAAATATTGTGATACTGAGATGGAAACTGTCTCAATTTTTTTAAAAAATATGGAAAAATGAAGAAATGGAAAAAACAAGATGTTAGAGAGAGAAGAATGCACCAGCTCCCTGTGGTGCCTTCTCTCCTCTCTAGCCTCTTCTTGATGAAATATTCTGGATTAGCTAGTGATGATTTCAGCTTTGGACTGGATTGCAAGTTGCATGACAGAGAAAAGGGGACATAAGCAGAAGCCAAGTGAATGAGTAAAAGAAAATCAGTAGACATGAGAAAGTACAATGTAAGGAAAAAGGGGAAGCACGGGACTTTTTCAGGCTATATTTGTGTCTCTGATGACTCTGTCCAGATGCTGGACTAACACCCCACTCCCCTCTCTTTTTCATTCTTCTTCTCTTGTATTTTCAGGTTATGCTCAGCAGATGACATACAAGAAACCAGACCACTCCTATGCAGCTTGGATACATCGCCCATCTAGCACCTGGTAGGAGCAATACAGCTGTAGGACTGTACTTAAATCTGTGGTGGGCTTGCCAGCATCATTTAGCTCCCATCACACTGACTTTTGGATACTTGCATTCTCTTGCTCTAACTTATATAGCAAATTGGTTTCTTCTTCCATTTCTATGACATATTCTTTTTCTTGGGGTTTGAAATATGGTGATGGAGGAGGGTTCTACAAATGCCAGAGATTGCTAAAGAAGAAGAAGAAGAAGAAGAAGAAGACAAAGAAGAAGAAGCAGAGGAAGAGGAAGAAGAAGAAGAAGAAGAAGAAGAAGAAGAAGAAGAGCAGCAGCAGCAACAACAACAACTTTATTTTTCTACTCCGCCTCCATCGCCCCAAAGGGACTTGGGGTGGCTTACATGGGGCCAAGCCCAGGCAACATACAATTAAAAGCAAAGCAAGCCCAACACATTTCAACCTATATACAAATAGATTAGCCAAAACACACCCAAATACCTGGGATTTACCCTGGACCATCCGCTGACCTACTAGAAGCACTGCTTGAATATCAAGCAATAAGTGGGTGCTAGAAACAATATTATACGAAATCTGACTGGCACAACCTGGGGGTTTAAAATTTTTTGTATCAAAAGCATTGCATAAATTAGTATAAAACTGATACAAATAGAAGGAGCACAGGTGGCTAAATATCTTTTGACCAAAAACGGGCAACAGCAATGGCATTGTCTGTAGCCTCCAACAATTCTTCCTCTGTACATGAGGCAGGGCATAGTGGACAAGCATACAGATGCGGAGTTGTCTGTTCTGCTCCACAGTCACAAGGTGTGGGATTCTTTTAGGTAGTGCCATTTTGCCAGGTTGTCTTTTGATCTGCCCACTCCACTTCTGAATCTGTTCAGGGACTTCCAAGTTGCCCATTCTTGGTTTGGGAGGAAGACCCTCGTGGGGGGTCATCCAGTTGGGATTTCCTGGTTCAGCTGCCCAGAGGGATACCCTTGCTGTTGCTGGGGGGACGCCAAAAGGAGTGGTGGTTCTCATACAGCTTTTCCTTGATTTGAGTCTACTGGGAGGAGGCTGGTAGCCATGAGGTGGATGGCTTTCACAGTGTTAGCAGCAACTTCCAGTCGCACATCGGGGGGGGGGGGGCAATGCCAGCTAGCTTGTAGAGTTTATCAACAGGTGTAGGTTGATAAACCTGGGGATTGCAACCATATACAGTGAAGACATCTGTCCTTGCGTTTTGCTACTCTGCTGCTGAGTATGCATGTCCAGTATGAAACACATCTCACCACATTAAAACAGCTCTTAATAAGATATGCCACATTATCACAGGATATCTATGCCCTATACCACTGGAGAAATTATACTGTTTAGCCAGTATTGCACCACCTGACATCCGCTGGGTAGCAGCCAATAATGAAAAGACCAAGGCAGTGACATCTCCAGCCCATCCTCTGTTTGGATATCAGCCAGCACACCAATGCCTTAAGTCAAGAAATAGTTTTCTAAGATCTACAGAGATACTTGCAGGAACACCTCAGCAAGCAAGAGTGGCAGGTTAAAACCCAGAATCTCAAGCCATGGCTGATACCAAATGAGAAACTCACCCTGGGCACACAGAAGACTGGGCAACTTGGAAGGTGCTAAATAGACTATGCAGAGCCAACCTTAAGAAATGGGGCCACAAAGTGGAGTCCACAACATGTGAGTGTGGAGAAGAGCAGACCACAGACCACCTATTACAATGCAGTCTGAGCCCTGCCAAATCATAATGGAAGACCTCCTTATAGCAGCACCATAGGCACTCCAAGTGGCCAGTTACTGGTCAAAGGATATTTAGTATAATGCCAAGTTTTTAAACTCTGTGGGTTTTTTGAAATACATTACAACAAGCCCTATGAGGAGTGGCTTAAGGAGCTGGGCATGTTTAGTCTGAAGAATTGAAGACTGAGAGGAGATATGATAGCCATGTATAAATATGTGAGAGGAAGCCACAGGGAGGAGGGAGCAAGCTTGTTTTCTGCTTCCCTGGAGACTAGGATGCGAAACAATGGCTTCAAACTACAAGAAAGGAGATTCCATCTGAACATGAGGAAGAACTTCCTGACTGTGAGAGCCGTTTAGCAGTGGAACTCTCTGCCCCGGAGTGTGGTAGAGGCTCCTTCTTTGGAAGCTTTTAAACAGAGGCTGGATGGCCATCTGTCAGGGGTGATTTGAATGCAGTATTCCTGCTTCTTGGCAGGGGGTTGGACTGGATGGCCCATGAGGTCTCTTCCCAACTCTTTGATTCTATGATTCTTTGATTCTATGTACCCTCGGTTTGCTTCTGATACGATAAATAAATAGCCAAAACACATTGGGATTTTTAAGTAATGAATTCATTCCATCTAACAAGTGTGTAGAGATCCTTCTCTATTTCTACAGAAGTGTGAAGTGTTTAACTTTGGATTAGCCTCAACTGATGCATTCTGTTTTTCTTGCAGGCTAACAGCATATGTAGTGAAAGTCTTTTCCTTGGCTTCCAAAATTGTATCGACTATTGATGTCCAGATTGTCTGCGGAGGTGTGAAGTGGCTGATTCTGGAGAAACAAAAGCCAGATGGGGTTTTCAGTGAAGATGCCCCTGTGATTCATGGAGAGATGGTGGTATGCTTTCTTTCTGTTTGTTTCTGCAGTGCAGATTTTTTTTTCTTTTTACCCAGAAGACTATAAAACAGAAATGAAGTAACTCACTGTTTGGACCAGATAAACATAACGGGTGAACAAAAGACAGTAAGAGAGGTAGCAAAATGTGATTATAAATGGGGAGAGGGGAATAAGTATGATTCATGTAAGGTCAAGACAGGGTAGATTTCAAGGGAATTAAAGGAGAAATTCCAATCACCAGAAAGTAGAAGGCTTCTTAAGGTAGGGAAGAGCAGAGCCAGGAAGAAGCAGAGGAGAATTAAAACTTAATTTTGTTCTATAGAGTTTGTTTACCTGATTGTGTTTTGTTGATTGTTATTGTTTAGTTTGTTTAATTGTTTTATATTAATTTATCTGTTTTTTGTAGTATGTATTCTTGGCATTAAATGGTTGCCTCCATGTTGCAAGCCATCCTGAGTCCCCAGAGGGGAGATAGGACAGTATACAAATAAAGTTTATTATTGAGCTTCTTATTACAGAGGAGAAGGAAGAGTATTCAACAACAACAACAACAAAACTTGTATTGTCCAAGGCTTTCATGGCTGGAATCACTAGGTTCTTGTGGGTTTTTTCGGGCTATAGGGTCATGTTCTAGAGGCATTTTCTCCTGATGTTTCGCCTGCATCTATGGCAAGCATCCTCAGAGGTATGCTTGCCATAGATGCAGGTGAAACGTCAGGAGAAAATGCCTCTAGAACATGGCCCTATAGCCCGAAAAAACCCACAAGAACCTAACAACAAAACTTTATTTATATACCACTCTGTCTCACCAAGGGGACTCAGAACGGTTTCCAAGTGACATAATGGATACATACAAAGAGAACAGCATGAACATAAAATTAACAAGACAAAATAAGCATTAAAAACCACAATAGCACATATATTTAAAATAATCCTGCCTGTTCAAGGCTGTTTAAAAAGCCGGGCTAGTGCGATTTTAGAGGGCCCAGGAAATTAGGTAGTCTATGGCTGTACATTTCCAGGGCCTAATAGAAGAAAATGACCTGGGTAATTGGTAGAAAAAGATATGGCCAATTTCTACAGTATCTGGGGCAGAGCTAGAACTAGTCATTCTCAAAGGTTTGTTTAAACCACCAGGTCTTCAGGCTCTTACGAAAAGAGGGGAGGGATGGGGCCTGTCTTATTTCTCCAGGAAGGACGTTCCAGAGGCGAGGGGCCACCACCGAGAAGGCCCTCTCGTCCCCACCAACCGTGCTTGTGATGGTAATGGGAGGGAAAGGAGGGCCTCCCCGGAAGATCTTAAAGTTTGCACCGGTTCATAGAGGGAGATGCAACCGCGAAGATAGGCGGGGCCCGAACCGTGCAGTGGCTGTTGGTGGCTTCTGTGTCAAGGAAATGTTTTGCTCTGGGTCTTAGTCTCAACTCTAAAGAAACAAGCATGCAAAGAGAGATGAGACAGAGGATAATCCAATTTGGGAGAAAATGGGAACTTTAGCAATAAGGATTGGAAATGTGACGTTCATTTAACCTGGTGTAAACTTCACTCAAGGGATTTTGCAGGCGAGCCAGACAAGTTGACCTTCTGCTTGCAATCTTACTGTGTTTTGCAGTGTTTCTTCCAAATTGTTTTTCTCATGGAAAATCTGTTACTGAATAGATGGCAAAGTAGCTGCACAATATCTTTTGAATGACACTTCTGGAAGCATCTTGCTGGAAACACCACCGTTTTATGCTCAATTACTTCTGGTATTTTTTTGGGGGGGGGGGACTGGAGGAATTGCAGTAATCTCAAATCATTAAAATAATACTGTTCAAATTTAAAGCATTTTGTCTTTTGTGTTTTTGGTTCCCTAGGATTTTTTGTTGTCTGATATACCCAAGTTTTCTTGTTTCAAATGCCAAAGATAGTGTGCAGTGGCTATTGGTGGCTTCTGTGGCAAGGAAATGTTCTGCTCTGGGTCTTAGTCTCAACTCTAAAGAAACAAGAAGAGTGCTAAACCTATTTAAGGGACAAGATTCAGGACCTTGAACAGCTCCTTAAAAGTCGGACTCCTGCATTCAATTTCTGCTTTCTTCTTTCCTCTGTTTTCTTTTAGGGAGGCTATAAGGGTGCTGAACCAGAAGCGGCATTAACAGCTTTTGTCCTGATTGCATTGCTGGAATCCAAAAGTCTCTGTGAGCAACATGTCAACGTAAGTAGATCTGTAGTAAGAAAGATTACAAGGGCCATGCAGTCCAACCCCATTCCACCAGGCAGGAACAAACAATGAAAGCACTCCTCCTGACAAGTGCAGGAAGAAGATGACTCCAGAGAAGGTGACTCCATCATGCTCTGAGGAAGCAGCATATCCCATTGCCAAACAACTCTTACTGTCAGAAAGTTCTTTCTAATGTTTAAGTGATTTTTTTTTTGCAATTTGAATCAATTGTTCTGTGTCTAAAGTCTCCAATGTAATATCCTTTCAAATATTTAAACATGGCTATCATGTCTCCCCTCAACCTTCTTTTCTCCAAGCTAAACATATGTAGTGAATCATATAGCCCTCATGTAGCCCTCGAGATGTTGTTGAATAATAACACCCAGCATTCTTCACCTTTGGCTATGCTAGCAAGAACTGCTGGGATTGCAGTCAAGCCACACTTGAAAGGTCACATGTTTCCCACCCCACAGTGAAGTGTGTATTTTTGTGCAGTGAATTATTTACCCAAAATCTGGGTGGGTCAAAAGGAGAGTTAAAAGATAGGAGTGATGACCAACATGGACTAGAGTGTGAATTGAAAAATATTAGAGGTCTTATGATTTTGTTGCTTTGTTTTCTGTTTTGATGATGGTGCTTGTTGTTCACATCCAACTTTCACATCCCAATGAGCCCAGTAGAGCAGCCCACAAATTACTTGTCACTCAGAAGTGAAGGCCTTATGATCCAATACGGGCCAAACATAAATTTGGGCTACTGTAGTTGTGTAGAACTGGTCAGAGAAGGAATAAGTCAGCATCTGGGTAGTACAGCAGATTGGTGTCTGGTGATGACTCATGTATGTATGAGAGGAATGAAGAAGGAGAGGAAGAAAGAACTATGCTCAGGCATCCGAGAAGTGTCCCATGAGCACATCCTTTGGCCCCATGGTGCTCTGGCTTTTGCAAAATAGTGGAGATCATCTTGTGACAGTAAGTCCAGTCTTCTTCATTGTGTAAGTGAGTAGGACACATAACTGCTCTCACAAGTTCCTGAGCTCATGGGGTTGGACCTCAATATGAACCAGGTTCATTGCTTGGCATCAAATGCTACCTGTTTGAAAACTGCTTTCCAAATGCTCCCAACACATACATACTTTTTTTCTCTTCTCTTCACCTCAATTTTACAATGTAGGTTCTAGATAGAAGTATCAACAAAGCTGCTGACTTTTTAGAGAAGAAATATGATTCATTGCAAAGGCCTTATACAACAGCGCTGACAGCCTACTCTTTGGCCCTGGCAGGGAGACTGAATGATGACAGAGTCCTCATGGCAGCATCAACAGGTATCTTTGGAGCAAGGCACTGAACAGAATCAAAAGGACTAGCAGTTTCTGTTATGATCTGAATACAAGGCTAGTAACACTAGCCTTAGCTATTGTATGGTCAGCAATTAAGCTAAAGGTTGCCCCATCTCAAGTGAGAAATCTGCACTTCAGAATGGTTTTTGAGATAAGGTGTGCAGACCTCTCTGGGGTATGTTCTTAATCATTTGACCATCTAGCTTGCTTGGAAGCAAAAGTGCAATGTATTTGTTTGCTTGCATTCTGCTCAGGGGAAAAATAAGACATCCCCAAAAATAAGCCCTAACACATCTTTTGGAGCACAAATTAATATAAGACCCCACCTTATTTGTGGGGAAACGAGTTATTCCAAATTGCATTGACACCCCTGACTCGGAGGATCTTTCTGTCTTGAACTCGTTATTCAAATGTATGTTATTCCTGCTAAATTATTAGGCAGATTAATTGAAATGTATTATCCAAGGCTTTCATGGCCGGAATCACTGGGTTGTTGTAGGTTTTTCAAGCTGTGTGGCCATGTTCCAGAAGCATTCTCTTCTGAAGTTTCGCCTGCATCTATGGCAGGCATTCTCTGAGGTTGTGATCTCACAACCTCTGAGGATGCCTGCCATAGATGCAGGCAAAACATCAGGAGAGAATGGTTTTGGAACATTGCCATACAGCCTGAAAAACCTACAACAGCTCAGATTAATTGAAATCTAGGTGACATATATGCAAATGCCCAATTAATGCATGGCTTCCTTAGGCAGTGGCCAAGTTAGTAGTAGTAGAGAAGACAATAGTAAATAGTTAACTAAATGACTTCTCCCCCCACCACCTTAATTACCATGAAATGTAATTTGGGGGCTCATTCAGATATTGACAATTCTCTGAGGGGTATGCATGTGTATTTGTAATATTGATATTTAGCTACATTGGCAATACAGAAGCTTTTTCAGCGATTGTGTAGAAGGTGGGAGCAAAGCACTGTAAAACCAAGAGGTAGATTATAGTCTTTTTCTTATGGAGACTGATACTTTAAGAGAAATTGAAGAGGAATTTAGGACAATGAAGTCATATGCCCTCAAGAGCTGTTTCACCAAGTTCTCTTTGTATTTAGGCGGGAACCGCTGGGAAGAATATAATGCCCGTACCTACAACATTGAAGGCAGCTCCTATGCCTTGCTGGCCCTGATGAAAATGAAGAAGTTTGAGAATACTGGCCCTATTGTTAAATGGCTGACAGAACAGAAATATTATGGGGGAACATACGGACAAACCCAGGTAAGCATTTCACTTTTGTTGTTCTGAGATCGTCTAATTTTTATTTCAGGCTGCTTGAAAGTGAACCGGTCTGCTGGATCCTCCCACTTCATTCTGAAGGTGGAGCTTCCATCTATCTATATATATAAAAATGCTCTGTGTGTAATGAGTACCTTAAAAAGAAAAGAACCAATGAACGAAATCACACCAAATTTGGCAACAGAACGTCTCACAACACAAGGAATGACCATCACTCAAAAAATTATGATTTTGTCATTTGGGAGTTGTAGTTGCTGGGATTTATAGTTCACCTATAATCAAAGAGCATTCTGAACTCCACCAATGAACCAAACTTGGCACACAGGACTCCCCTGACCAACAGAAAACACTAGAAGGGTTTGGTGTGCATTGACCTTGAGTTTTGGAGTTACAGTTCACCTACATCTAGAGAACACTGTGGACTCAAACAAAGATGGATCTGGATCAAACTCAAATATGAACACAGATGGAGTTTAGGGGAATAGGCCCTGACATTTGGGAGTTGTAGTTACTAGGATGTATAATTCATCTACAATCAAAGAGCATTCAGAACCCCACCAACGATGGAATTGGGCCAAACATCCCACACAGAACCCCCATGACCAACAGAAAATACTGTGTTTTCTGATGGTGTTTGGTGAACCTTCTGACACCCCCCTGGTGACCCCCCCTCGGGGGTCTTGACGTCCCAGGTTGAGAAATGCTGCCTTAAGGCCATCCAGCCCACTTCCCTTCACCAGGGCAAGAAAACATAATCAAAGCCCTCCTGACAAAGGCCCATGCAGCCATTCACACACACACACACACACACACACACACACACACACACACGTATATGACAGATGCAGTATTAAAACTTTGAAAGGGACCCCTAAAGAAGGACAATGATATGTTGCATGTTCCAGAGTAGGCAAACCAGACGATCTCTACATCAGCACTGGCAAAGAAACAGCAAGAAATATGGTTTACTCACAAGCATAAAGACATTACATAGATTAGAAACCAACACTTTCTCATTACTTTATTTTCTAGATCACCAAACTGGGCCACAGCAACGTGTGGCAGGGGACCGCTAGTACAGTATAATTTCCTGCAGATATTGAAGTAGTGTGTTATGGATGCAGGATTTATGACAGCATTCTCCCTGACATGCTAAATGGAGGGACTTTTTTGTATAAAGGTGCATCTATACACACATGAAATGCCTCCACCTGCCATTTCAAGTGATACAGCTCCGTCATAGGGATTATTAAACCCAGCTGAGGGTTACCGCCAGGAAGGGGGTGGTATAAATGAGAAAGAATGGCAGAAATTTCTTCCTACCTACTAAATAGAAATATTTAGACCTGCAATGTAATTAAGTAGCTGCTTTCAAGAAGAAATGTGTTTGTCAAAAATAGGAATGGTTCAAGCCTTCTTTCAGTGCTAAAGTCTTAACAGCCTCATCAGATGAGCCAAAAACTCAGTGGCATCCTTTTCAGTTTTGCTACGGAGCCCACTGGCTCCCATCCCACAATATACAGCTACGTTCACAGTTTTTCTATATACCGAGCTTCTCAACCTCATTGAGGTCCCACGTTCAGTGTGGGACTCCATAGCAAAACTGAAGAGGAACCGGCAACACGGGAGGCTTCCTGTGTTACATTAGCAACAATGAGGGGAAGCTGGGCAATGGGTGCTTCCTAACCCCCCCCCCCCCACCTTGGGATGGGGTTAGAGATAAGTCAGGTGATGAGGGGCGTGGGGTGATGATGATGATGATGATAATAATAATAATAATTTTTGTCGTGTCAGGAATAATAATAATAATAATAATAATAATAATAATAATACAATACTCCTGACCTCACAATCATGTTAAAAAACAAAGTATGGATTTTTGATGTTGCAATCCCAGGGGACAGCATGGTTGAAGAGAAACAACTGGAAAAGCTGACACAATACAAGGATGTAAATATCGAACTGCAAAGACTTTGGTACAAGCCAGTCAAGGTGGTCCCAGTGGTGATCGGCACACTGGGTGCAGTGCCTAAAGACCTTGACCTATACTTAAACACAATGAGCACTGACAAAATTACCATCTGCCAGCTGCAGAAGGGATCTGCATGCATTATTCGCCGATACATCACACAGTCCTAGACACTTGGTAAGTGTCCGACGTGTGATCCAATTCAACAGTCAGCAGAGTGACGTTGATGGCTGTGTACTAATATTTTTGTGTTAATTATTATTATTATTATTATTTATTTATATCCCACCCTATCTCCCCACAGGGATTCATGATAGTTTCCAATAAGCAACAACAAATATTCACTGCCATAATAATAAAATATTACCAAGAAAATTAAACAATGACATCACAGAAATTAAAATTTTGACACCTAAACATTAAAAGACAAGAGCTTAGAATTAAAGCTATTAACAATATAAAATTTAAAAGTCAGAGTAACAATGGGCGATGAGTTTCTCATGCCTCATGTTAGGCATCACTGGATTTGCCACAATCCATGGCGATTCCGGCAGCAAATGTGATAAAGGCCTAAGTCCGAACCATGGCCTCCTATAAGATGTCAACATCTTCAAATATTTGATCCTGCCGACATAATTACTTTAAAGAAAGCATGCCTTAAAGTGTTGGACTGACCTGCTTATCCTCCAACCCCCTGGTAAATCTTAGCACCAGATTTTGGCTGCCCATTCACTTCAAAGTGAGCTGATTCCACTTTCCTTCTGCCATTTCAGGCAACCATCATGGTGTTCCAAGCTCTTGCCCAGTACGAGATCGACATACCAACCCATAAGGACTTGAACCTGAATGTTGCCATCAAATTGCCGGAACGTCAAGATCCAATTCAGTACAGAATTAACTATGAGACTGCCCTTCTGGCCAGATCAGCAGAGGTATAGCACTTCTTTGAGCACATTTAATTTATTGTTTTATCTGTTATTTATTTGAGCCTGTTTTACACATTCGTTCTGCTCTGGAAAGAGTTGTTAATGTTTTGTTTAGATTTATGACCCACTTATCGAAAGGGTTGAAGATAGCTAAGACTACATAAAGCTCAGTGAAACCAAGAATCTAAAATAAAAGTGAATTCTTACAATGCTGTCCATATTTTCATTTGCAAGTGACTTGCCTATCTCCACAAAACTGCAATTGGTTTAATGCTGTTATTAAGAAATAAACCCCGAGAAAAATGTATTCTTCTTTTGGCAAATTATCATGAGAGAGTATAGAATAAAGCTGTAAATTGCCCACAATATTCGAGGGACATAGTTCAGATTTTGCTCTCTGTTGTCAAGACACGGTAGAATCAAAAAGCCAGTCTTGTACCTATTTCTTAGTTTGGGAATGAGGACCAACTAGATGCAGCATTGGTGAATGAGTGCATTTAAAAGTGGTTCTGCTACAATTGTAAAGATAGAGAACAGGGCATGTGTGTGTTTGTTGAAAAGATGGAGGATAGAGATGTAAGGATTGCTGACACATTTCCTCATCTTTGATGAACAAAAATAATATATTGGCAGGAGATGTACTTATTTCAATTATTCATTTCTACCAGGGAGAAAGAATAATTAAACCCATTTTCTTCCTGCAGAAGAATATTTCCGAAAATGGCACTTCTGTTTATTTCAATAGTATTTGTATAGGGAAGAATGTAATCAGTGCATCTTCAGAAAGAAGTAGGAAAAGAGATTGCTGTTGTTCCTTCCATGGATTATCTTCCAACATATTGCTGATTCACATTGCAAAAGCTAAAAAGTTGGGTTGTTGTAGGATTTTTATGCTATGGCCAAGGTCTAGAGGCATTCTCTCCTGATGTTTTGCCTGCATCTATGGCAAGCATCCTCAGAGGTGGTGAGATCTCTTGGAACTAGGAAAAAGGGTTTATATATCTGTGAAATGACCAGGGTGAGATAAAGGATTCTTGTCTGCTGGAGCTAGGTGTGAATGTTTCAGCTGATCACCTTGATTAGCATATAATGGCCTGACAGTGCCTGGAGCAAACTTTTCTAATCATCTAATCACCTCTCAACAAAAGTTTGCTCCAGGCACTGTCAGGCCATTATATGCTAATCA
This sequence comes from Anolis sagrei ordinatus, assembly GCF_025583915.1. Classification (NCBI taxonomy): domain Eukaryota; kingdom Metazoa; phylum Chordata; class Lepidosauria; order Squamata; family Anolidae; genus Anolis; species Anolis sagrei. The sequence continues at coordinate 149,199,189 of NW_026845477.1, read as the reverse complement.
AGGTGATCAGTTGAAACATTCACACCTAGCTCCAGCAGACAAGTGTCCTTTTTCTCACCCTGGTCATTCCACAGATATATAAACCCTTTTCCCTAGTTCCGACAGACCTCACTACCTCTGAGGATGCTTGCCATAGACGCAGGCGAAACGTCAGGAGAAAATGCCTCTAGACCATGGCCATATAGCCCGAAAAAATGTACAACAACCCAGTGATTCCAGCCATGAAAGCCTTCGACAATACGCTAAAAAGTTGGTTTCATAGATCAAAAGCCTACTTTTGTTTCAAGGCAGATTACTAGAATAATATAATCTCGGTAATTTTAACAGTACAGAATAAATTCAAACACATCAAGAGAATCCATTACAAAGGCATGCTAACTCTGGTTACTTTTCAGACCAAACTCAATGAAGATTTCACTGTGCAGGCCTCAGGCCAAGGAAAAGCAACAATGACGGTTATGACAGTGTATAATGCACAGACCAAAGCAGATGCAACTCAGTGCAAGAAATTCACCCTTGATGTTACTGTGAAACCCCTCCAGCTGAGTAAGTCTGAGTGGTAACTCCATTTTGATAGAAACAATAGCTTCTAACAACTAGATTTTGCCTTCTCATTTCACTGAAATACAGTTCATAAATATGAGAAACAGTGCTTTCACCATTTTGAACTGCAAGGTGTATACATGTTCTGAACAAGATGTATACATATGCATCACTTACCCATATTCCTGATTTCTTTCAATGGTATACAGGGTGAGGCAGCATAACTTCCTTTTTTCAAAACTTAATCAAACCCATTGTATGAATCAGAAATTATATTTTTATAATGTAGGCGCATGCCTAAAGTTTTGTTTTACATAGTTTTGAAGATCGAATTAGGTAGATGGCGTCCCCCGTTCTCCATTCTCCATACATTGAGTAAACCGATTTCTAGCGTTTGTCATGACTCTTGCCAGCATAGCAGGCGTTATGTTGGCATTTTCTTCCTGGATGTTGGTCTTCAAATCTTGGAGGGTCCTTGGACGGTTCACAGAAACACAGGATTTCAAAAAACCCCATAGAAAAAAATCACAAATCTGGAGAGCGGGCCGGCCACTCCAAATCCGCTCGAAAAGTAAGCCTCAACGGCAAAAGCACGCTCCTCACTGTTCCAACGCATAATGGCGACTGAACTGTGACAGGACAAAACTTGATACTGCCGCCTCTCGAACGAGACCACTAACGCTCCGCTACGTCTTCAACTGACTGAATGGTGCACATTTTAAAAAAGGAAGTTATGCTCCCTCACCCTGTATTTGTTCTTTGATTCCAATATTTACAGAATTGCAGATTGGGATTGAAAAATCCAGTTGACTGATGAAGGGGACTCCCATAATGAAGTGATGTTGTTTATTTTCGATTTCCTATAGAAATAGGATGGATAACAATATGGGTGGAATAGTACAAACTCGACATTTAAGAAAACTCAGCTAAGAGACGCAAGAGGGCAAAGGAGATGCATAAGACAGAGAGTAAAAGATAGGAGCAGAGAGGAAAAGAGAAAGACAAAATTGTTAAGAAAATAAAGGGGTAACACAGTAGCCACAAAGAACAGTGTCATATTTTATTCCAGAACAGGCCTTCATGCACGTATCCTCTTTTCCTGAATTAGAACACAACTTGGACTGTTAACAGATCTTGATGTACCCTTCCACACAGTCTTATATCCCAGAATAGCAAGGCAGAAAATCCCACAATATCTTCTTTGAACTGGATTATCTGAATCAGATAATGTGGAATTTTTTGCCTTGATATTCTGGGATATAGGGCTGTGTGGAAGAGCCCTTGCTACGAATTTGGACAGAAGGGGTCTGTTACTGGGTTCTCATAAATGGGAGGACTCAGTGATAGATGAGACTTCAGTGCTGCTTGGGCAATAAAGGCTATTCTTAAAATACATGAACAGATTTGGAGTTTATATGAATAATAACTCTTTTCCCCCCTTGTCTTCACAATATCTAGACCAGAAGGAGCTAAAGGGATCCCTTCAGGCGATCGAGATCAAAATGTGTATCAGGTGAGAGTGCTGGCCTGCTCATAACCAGAGATTCACATTGAGAACGTTTCCCAAAATGTTCTCTGTTTTAACAAGGTTGAGATATGTTGAGTCTTATTTGCAAAGCAGTTTAATATATCCTTCTCTCAAGGATTGTAACGGAAGACACCATAAACCAAAGGGTGACCCTTGGAGAGCTCAATTTTTTCCCACTGTAGTTTTTTCCACTGAAACCTTTGCCTTGTATTTATTTATTTATTTACTTTATTTCTATACCACTTTTCTCAACCCTTAGACGACTCAAAGCGGTTTACATAGTACAAATTATCACAAGACAGTATCATAGGCAATTAAAACACATTGTACATAACAATCAATATCAATAAACAATCATTATCATAACGCCTCAACACTAAATCAGAAACCATTCTCATAATCCTTCTTCCATGTTCCTATGTTCGGTTGCACCGTATTCCTATAATCAATTGCACTGTTTAGCCAAATGCTTGTTCGAAGAGCCAGGTCTTCACCTTCCTCCGGAAMGCCAACAGTAAAGGGGCCTGTCTGATGTCTACAGGTAGGGCATTCCACAGCCGAGGGGCCACCATCGAGAAGGCCCTGTCCCTCGTCCCCGCCAGGCGCGCCTGTGATGCAGGCGGGATCGAGAGCAGGGCCTCCCCAGACGATCTTAATGTCCTAGTCGGTTCATAGGTGGAGATGCGTTCGGAGAGGTAAGTAGGGCCGGAACCGTTTAGGGCTTTATAGGCTAACGGCAGCACTTTGAATTGTGCCCGGTAGCAGATTGGCAGCCAGTGGAGCTGGCGCAACAGAGGAGTGGTATGCTCCTTGAGTGCYGCTCCTGTTAGCAACCTGGCTGCCGAGCGCTGGACCATTTGAAGCTTTCGAGCAGTCTTCAAGGGCAACCCCACGTAGAGAGCATTGCAGTAGTCTAGATGGGATGTAACCAGAGCGTGGACCACCGTAGCCAAGTCAGACTTCCCAAGGTACGGGCGCAGCTGGCACACAAGTTTTAATTGTGCAAAAGCTCCCCTGACCACCACCGAAACCTGGGGATCCAGGCTCAGCGATGAGTCCAGAGTCACTCCCAAGCTGCGAACCTGCGTCTTCAGGGGAGTGTAACCCCATCCAACACAGGCTGTAATCCTATGCCCTGTTCAGCCTTACGACTGACCAGGAGTACCTCTGTCTTGTCTGGATTCAATTTCAATTTGTTCGCCCTCATCCATGTGTATGTGCATTATGCACAGGATTGTATGTGCATTATGCATAGGATAGCACCATTTTGCCTTGAATAGAGAAAATATATTTATATATACCTCCAAGTGTTGGCGGAATGTAGCCCCGATCATCTCTTGTCATTTGGACTTTATGATTAAGTTTAAAGGGAACTGCAGGCCACTTCACCTAGAAGGGCATGGGTTCTTTTGTTGTTGTTCAGTCATTCAGTCGTTTCTGACTCTTCGTGACTTCATGGACCAGTCCACGCCAGAGCTCCCTGTTGGTCGTCACCACCCCCAGCTCCTTCAAGGTCAAGCCAGTCACTTCAAGGATACCATCCATCCATCTTACCCTTGGTCAGACTCTCTTCCTTTTTCCTTCCATTTTCCCCAGCATCATCGTCTTCTCTAAGCTTTCCTTTCTTCTCATGATATGGCCAAAGTACTTCAACTTGGCCTCTCTTGGGTTCTTTAACTTGGCCTAAAAAAATCTAGCATACAGTAGAGAGAGAAAATGGGTGCACAGCAAATTTTAAGGTGCTGCAGGTTTTTGGTTTTAATGCGATTCACGATTTGTAATTGACAGTAGACAATGACATAAAAGCCACCCAATGTTAAATTCCCTTCTTCTCCTCCACTTGTACATTTTGGCAAGTTGTTCAGCTTAGAATAATAACAATTCTTGACACACATGCACAGCTTTAGGCATTTTATAAGTTTTCACCAGAACCATTTTGGTAATTGAAGGCAGATGCCTTGGTGATTCCATAGACATTAGTCAATAAACATGTGCTAGATCTCACTTTTCACCTTTTCAAACAGAATTATTTATTTATTTATTTTATTTACTGTATTTGTATACCGCCTTTCTCAACCGATCACTTTGAAAATGTGAAGAACTTACAGATCTGAAACCAAATCAATTGCTAAACTCTTTCTGGACCATTGTTCTCTCCTTTTGATTCTAGATATCTTGGTAATGTTGATGCTACAATGTCCATCATTGATGTCTCCATGCTCACGGGTTTTGCACCTGATATTAGTGACCTTAAAAGGGTATGTAAGACTTGCCATATGCAGGAAATGGCTGCTTGACTTATCCTTTGAATGTATTGTACTAGAAAATGTAGAAAATCCCTGCAGTCAATAAAAGTTTTTGATCATGGAATTTACTTCTGGAGAAAGAGATAGGGTTAGGATGGATAATAAACTCCACAATTTCCCCAGGTTAGTTCTTCCGATAGCTAATTCCTTACAATTATCATTTTTTTGTACATTTTTCTTGATTTTTTTATTGTACTATAGATTCACCCTGACCACCAGGAAACATAAAGTGAAAAATATAATATTAATATTCATTCATTCACCCTCTCAATCCTGAAGGGGACTTACAAAGACAACAATTCAATGCCGTATATTAATACATTGGTAAATAAACAAAAATGTTAAAATGAAACTCATTAATAACATAGCATTAAAACATCAATTAAAATCATATGATCCAAATCATATTCCAAGGCCAGTCTGAATCATTATTATGTAAATTTCTAGACTCCTATTGCACTACTCCAATAATAATAATAATAATAATAATAATAATAATAATAATAATAATTTATATTCCACCCTTCTCACCCCAAAGGAGACTCAGGGCAGATCACAGTACACATACACGGCAAACATTCATTGCTGCTTTGTATAGACAATACACAGACAGACAGACAACAGAAGGAGGTGGTTTGTTTCAAAACAGTGTCCAGCTGTTTTTGGTGCCGTGGAAGGTTGGGCACAAGTCCAGGGGGTGCTGTTGCTCTATCCTCTATGACGAATAGCCATCAGGACTTCCTCCTTCCTTTTGGTAGCCTAGCATTTTCTGATCTTTTTTTTTATAGCATCGTAAAACACTTCCCCCGCTTTTAGCGGTACCTAATTTCTCTAATCAAATCTATAGCTGTTTTTGCATTGCTTAGGTAAACAATGAGCTAGGCTGACAGTTGGCAGCTCATGCCAACCCGGGGCTTCGAACTTGCAACATTTTGGTTTATAGATCTTATAATTGCTGATGATTTACCAGCTGTGTTAAACCTCCGGCCTGATCTCAGAGCCATGATTCCAGTTTTTATGAAATTTGTTCCAGGTTTGAGTCTGTCCTTTCAAGGATCAATCCAATGTGCTAATACATATCCTGAAAATATGTTCAGTACATTAGGAAAATAGACAGCTACCTTATAAGCATATCAAGCATCAATTGCCACTGCAGTGTGAGCTTTGCAAAGAGACAAATTTCTTTCTGATACATATTATGCACAGTGAAGCTTCAGTCCAAGATATAGAGATAATGTTTAAACACCAGCAGTAAATTCAGAACTTTATTGCACAGAAGATGCAAACAAAAGCACTAAAGTAGTAGGCATGATATCAGTAGCTGGCCTGCCACTTCTGTACGATGAAGCCATAGGACAGTGGTTCTCAACCTGGGGTCCCCAGATGTTTTTGGCCTACAACTCCCAGAAATCTCAGCCAGTTTACTAACTGTTAGGATTTCTAGGAGTTGAAGGCAAAACATCTGGCGACCCCAGGTTGAGAATCACTGCCA
>NW_026845477.1:149179245-149190977 GCF_025583915.1 Anolis sagrei ordinatus | reverse complement strand
ATTCAAATTTAAATATAAGGGGGAAAAATAAAAGAATAGGAGCAGCACAGAGGAAAGGATGAGTTATGCTGCCCACCTGAAAACATGACTTGGCACAGTTTAGGCACTGAAGTTGGTGGTGTGATACTGCCCATCATCATGATAGTATATTACCACTATCCCACATCATAGGAATGCTGCAGGATAGCAGCAAGCATGTATTATTGTCCTCAGTATGAGGCTAATCATGTTGTAAACACATGCAGAATGGTTTTTATCTTTTCAACTTGAGATTTACATGAGAATAAACAATCTTGGGGAAGAGTTTTAGGACTGGAACTGATAGAGCTTCACCTCGATTTTGGCATTACCGTTCAAAACACAGTGGAAACAAAATAGCCTGTTCCAAACCTGGTAAAACAAGAGAACTAGCTTGTGTCATTGAATTTTTGCTGTTTATGAAATGAAAAGTGTGTTCTGTTCTTGTGGGATGGAATGTAACTTTTATCAATAACGTCTTTTGTACTTTTTCTAATGTTTAGCTTTCTGAGGGCGTCGACAGATTTATCTCCAAGTATGAACTTAACAAAGGCTACACTGAAAGAGGGAGTCTTGTCATTTACTTGGACAAGGTAAGGCTGAAATTGATAAATTATATATATATAAAAAACAGCTAGGCAGACTCTGGTATGTATTATAGCAAAAATTATGAATTAAGGCAGTGGTTCCCAACCTTTTTTTCACCGGGGACCACTTTGACCAGGGACCATTCTCCAACATTAGTACCAAAAGGGTAACGAATCAGTTTTTGGTCAACTTTAGATTTGGTTTGGGGTGCTGATTCAAAAAATCGCATTGGATAGACCACATCAGATCTAGCTTCTGATACAGAACATGGTCAGCAACAGAGAAGGAGTGGCAGGTGGCATGAAAGGAGCAGAAATAAAATAAATAAAATAAATAAACAAAGAGGAAGGAGGCTTGCGGACCAGATTTTCGTCCTCACAGCCCATTAGTAGTCTGTGACTCACAGGTTATGAACCACTGAATTAAGGCAATGGGATAAGTCAAAGCTAAGAAAAGTTACTTTTTTTGGACTGCAGCTCCCAGGGTCTGCCAAAGAGCATGCCCATCATCCTTTCCAGCTGTGAGGTTTTGGGAGTTGTAAAAAGTAACTTTTCCAAACTCTGGGATCAAATGGAATTTGAGACTACTATAATTCATTATTATTGAGCACCTGGACTAATGTCTGAGGGCCCTTCCAGACAGGCCTTATATCCCAGGTTCTGATCCCAAGTTTGCTGTTTTAAACTGGATTATCTGAGTCGACACTGCTAGATAATTTGGTATAAACAGAAAATCTGGGATCAGATCCTGGGATATAGGGCCTTTCTGGAAGGGCCCTGGACCTTTCTCATCAGAGTGACTTTGTTGTTTAGGATTTTTTTTAAAAAAAAACATGTCTGGCAATGCCAATCAAGAAATGGTGGGTCATCTAGTGCTTAGTAAATTATTTTATTTTATTTTTATCCCACTTTCTCTCAAAGTGAGATTCAGTCCCTTATGTTCATAATGAAGCCTGTTTGGAACTGGGAAAGTTTTCTGATACTTATAAAAAAAAGATTAAGTAGGACATAATGTATGTCCAAAATGCCAGACTCAGTGCTGCTTTCCATGATTGACAGATTCCTGTTGATAAGGTCATTCTACTCTCCTAGTCTTTCTCACACGTGGGCTATTCTTGTTATATCCTTCAATCCCACGAACTTTGGATCCCATTTTTAAAAAGTGATCCTTGAACTGAGTTGTCAGACATGACCCCCCCCCCCCCTTCACACACACACTGAACAAAATGATAGATAGCTTAGGAAATCTTGGGGAGTCAAGAATTCTCTTATTGGATGCTGGTACCCAAATACTTGTTTTCTTTCCCTATCTCAGGTTTCTCATACAAATGATGAATGTGTGCAGTTTAAAGCGCACCAGTTTTTTGAAGTTGGCCTCATCCAACCAGCATCCGTGAAGGTGTACAGCTATTACAACCTAGGTAATGACTACCACACTTCTCCCAGTGAACTCAGTAAAGCGGGGCAGGCAGTCAAATGTATTGGAAGCCAGTTATGACTTGTCAAACAGTTATTTGTGATATTTCTTTTCTCCCATTCCCAGCTTTGATTTATGACTTCAGAAAGGACAAGTGCTTATTGAAAGAGAGCTATGATCCACTCTAGTTAAGAACTCTGCTTACTCTCCAAAGAGCTTTCTTAACAAGAGCCTTGTTGACCTATCACAGCAGACATTATCCTCTATCCAAGGGCAGGAAATAAAACCATGGCTACCTACCTGCCTTCAGATTTCTTATGCTTTTTGCCTACATGAGGTCAGAAGAAAGCAATTGAAGTGTAGGTGGAAGATGGATTTTTACCTTAACTTTTGGAGGCAGGATGGGCAAGTCTACTTTATTTCCCCTGGTCCTCTACTGTCTAATACCATTTGGCAAAATCCCTTTGAGCCAGCTAGTGGACTCCAAAGGTTTCAGTCTGGTCCTCAAAGTCATTTTATCCGGCCCTATAAATTTCAGACAAGGCATGATGAAAACCTTGCTCCCTGTTCTCTTAAAACTGAAACCTAATGTCAGTGCACCCGGTGACATTGAGCCAACCAGTTGGCATTGCAAAATGCACTTCCAAGTCCCAGATCACAATATGGAGAACAGAGAAAAGAGGGTAGCCATCTCCATTGAGCCCCCAGTGGTGCAGTGGGTTAAACCGCTGAGCTGCTGAACTTTCTGAGTGAAAGGTCGCTGATACACATTCAGGCAGTGGAGTGAGCTCCCATTGTTAGCCCCAGCTTCTGCCAACCAAGCAGTTTGAAAACATGCAAATGTGAGTAGATCAATAGATCTACTTCCGGCGGGAAGGTAATGATGCTCCATGCAGTCATGCCAGCCACATGACCTTGAAGGCATCTATGGACAATGCTGGCTCTTCAAATTCTTTTTGTCCCCTCTTTTTTTAAAAAAATCTTAAAATATCCAACTTGCATGAAGCTTTTGAAAGTGTAACACAACTTAGATAATGGACATAAGCATCAACTTCCAGAGTCGGACACGACTGGACTTCATGTCAGACGAAACCCTTTACATTTTTATCTCCATTGAAGGAGATACTGACTAAGCTACTATTCTCTCCTTTGTAATGATAGCTCAAAGAGTCTTGTTCAACCTGCCTGATCTCATACAGAATCATAAAGTCGGAAGAGACCACAAGGGCCATCCACTCCAACCGCCATGTAGAAGCACACATTCCAAAAGTTGGATTCCCATTACATAAATTCAGAATTATGTATTACCAATATTCCTGTTGGGGAGCATTAGGTGTTCTATGCATTCCTTAAGTTTCCCATTGCCCAAAGTGCACTGGAATTGCAATGTGAAGTAAAGGGCCACTCTATTCATTCTTCCCTTTCAGACGAGCACTGCATCAAGTTCTATCATCTTCCCAAAGAAAGTGGCCTCCTCAGTAAGATTTGCCATGGTGATGTTTGCCGATGTGCAGAAGGTAAGATGCGGTGGGAAGGTGGTACTTCTGCTCATAGAGAAGCAAGATGTATTTTTGAAGGGGTTGGTTGGAGGATATTTTCAAGCTGTGGGTAGTTGAGTTGTGAATAAAGAATTAGATTACTAACTGCAATGCCTGAAATGTCTAGGATGGAGTATGTGAGTGTAGGTTTGGATATAACAAAAGGAGAGAGAAAAAGTATAGTCCCTTGGGTGGGGAGCATCCAGGAATGGCAGAGCTAGAGGACATCTTTCAGATACTCTCAGATGCCTTGCTTACTCCTCACGTTAAAGGATTTTTGAGGTCAAAACCTGCCTGATTTGGCGCATATGACTAGAGATATCTGCAAACACAAAGAGGTGCCTCCAAGGATCTTATTCATGTGTTTTCTTTCTATTTTCTTGCTCTTTTCCCAAAGAAAGCTGCTCCTTGCTCAACAATATAAACGAAGAGGTGGACGCACAGCTACGCATTCAACTGGCCTGCAAACCAAGAGTGGATTATGGTGAGTGCATCTTAGATGGCTGAACACCGTGAGCAGGCATGTAGCCGGGGGGGGGGTGCTTGAGGGGCTTCAGCCCCCCCCCCCCGAAATTCTCATGGTGGTTCGCGAAAGGCCTTACTGGTGCATTATTTAAACTGTTATGTTTTTTTAGTTCATATGCCCATATGCTGGATGTATTGTGAAGAGTTATTTAAACTGCTATGTTTATTCATATCATGATCTGATCACTATACTCAATAATATATCCCATATGCATGGGGGTATTGGGGTAATGATACAAAAGGTTTGCTAGGGTAGACTTTCTTTCACTCAGACTCAGCCCCCCCCCCCCCCCCGAAACAAACTCAGCGCCCCGCCCCCCCGAATCGAAATCCTGGCTACGGGCCTGGCCGTGAATAAGACTGTGGCTCAGCTAGAGTGCAAATAGTCAACACACACCAGCACAAATTCTCCTTCTGGAGCAAGTGCTTCACATTTCTTTGTGGTAAGTCTGTTTTGCGCTGTATATTGCTACTTCTTGGTATATTTTTGGCCTCCTGAGAGTTAGATTTACCAGTGTCAATGTGCAACGTGCAATGAGATTGTTCATATATGTACAATAACATCACCAGAACCAAGAATTATGTCTCACCAATTGCTAAAGGAGTTACGGCTTTTGTGAAGAAAAGCATTTAAACATTTTAAATGTTGTCTTTTTTTTAAGTGTACAAAGCCAAGCTGGTTCGAATAGAAGAGGAAAATGGTTATGACAACTACTTCATGGAAGTTCTGGAAAAGATTAAAGAAGGTAAAAAAAAAGCCATCATGTAGGAAGTGGCATACTGGATATAAAAGCAGGAGTGTTCTACATGAATAGCTACTGTGTTCCAACCTTGTATTTCTTGTTGTTATTTTCTGTCAAGTAAATTTTGACTTCTGGCAATTTATAAATGAAAAGGTCCAGAGTCAGATAGTCAACAGAGTTTTGCTGGTTTGGGGTGGATTAATTCAGGTTTGTCCAAAACGTCATCTGGACAGCTCCCTTTTTATTGCAGTAACTCCCGCATTAAAGGGGCTGTCTAGATGCGCCCCCAGTAAGTTTTTACTTCTTTTAAGGGCCATTGTCACTGTGTTTGTGTTTATTGTAATTTTATATTGTTGTATATTCATATGTTTTATGTAATTATGATATTGTTTATTGTTTATCGTTTGCATTTTCGGTTTGCGTTCGGTTGTTCTTTATTGTAATTGTTGTTTGGGCTTGGCCCCATGTAAGCCACTCCGAGTGCCCATTGGGGAGATGGTGGCGGGATACAAATATAATAATAATAATAATAATAATAATAATAATAATTATTATTATTATTATTATTATTATTATTATTATTATTATTATTATTTGGGGGGGTTAGGGTGGGCCCATGCCATCATGGTAGTTACTGCAATGGCATGGAGACATTCCCCACCCCAGGAAAGCTCGAGTTTTGAGGGAAGGTTTGGGGACACTTCAGTATGGGTTTTCCCCATGTCTGGAAGTGCCTTCAGTCAATTAAACCAGTTAATTGTCTCACAACCTGATCTAAACATTTTCTTTGTCTGTCTGATTCCTACAGGGAGTGATCAAAATGTAGAAAACAGTCCTCGCAGATTTATCAGCCAGATGAAATGCAGGGAAACTCTGAATCTGAAGGAGAACAATAATTATCTGATCTGGGGTGTCAGTAATGACCTGTGGCCTGCAAATAATGAGTATGCATTTCATTTCATTGATTTAGTAGATGTATATATTGTTTTGTTTTTGTTTTCTTCTTATTACTGCTATGTCATTGTGTGTTGTTAATGTTATTGCTTTGTTTTTTATTTATTTTGCTCAATTATTGTTGTTGTTGTTTTATTGTTGTATTTGGGCTCAGCCTCTTGTAAGCCGCACCGAGTCTTTCGGGAGTTGGTAGCGGGGTACAAATAAAGGATTATTATTATTATTATTATTATTATTATTATTATTATTATTATTATTCCCCCATTGGTACTCAAAGCAATGTGTATTGTGTATCCAAAACACTATAAAAAGTTTGAACACCACACTCTTTTTAACCCTTGTGGTTAGATTTGACATTTTCTTGCAGGCATGTAGCCAGGGAAACCCCCCGAAATTCTCATGGTGGTTCGCGAAAAGGCCTTACTGGTGCATTATTTAAACTGTTATGTTTATTCATATCATGATCTGATCACCATACTCAATATATCCCATATGCATGGGGGTATTGGGGTAATGATACAAAAGGTTTGCTAGGCTAGACCCTCTTTCACTCAGACTCACCCCCCCCCAAAACCCCCCCTCCCAGAAAAAAACTCAAAAAAGTTCCCCGCCCCCCCCCCCCCCCCGAAATGAAATCCTGGCTACGGGCCTGTTTTCTTGGACCATAGGGTTGCATCTGCAGTGTGGAATTAATGCAGTTTGACACCATGGCTTAAAACTATAGAATCATGAAAGTTATAGTTTGGGAAGGCATTAGGCCTCTCAGGAAGAAAAGGCTAAAGACCCTGTAAAACTGCAACTCCCATGATTCCATAACATTGCACCATGCAGTTAAAGTGGAGTCAAACTGCATTAATTCTACAGTGTAGCTCAGGCATGGGCAAACTTTGGCCCTCCGGGTGTTTTGGACTTCAACTCACAGAAATCCCAGCCAGCTTACCAGCTGTTAGGAATTGTGGGAATTGTGGGAGTTGAAGTCCAAAATACCTGGAGGCTGAAGTTTGCCCATGTCTGGTGTAGATGCACCCATAGTTGGGATTGTAAAGTAGCCTTAGCCTTGATTCTGGGATGTCTCCATTTACAGCAAGAATAACATGAAGGCACAGCCCTAGAAGTATTTTAGTTCATGCATATTTAACTGCAGGTCAGTTTGGAACCAAAAATGCAACCTACAGGCACTGGTTTGGATGAAAAATGGAGTGGGTCCCAGGAACTGCCATTCTTCTCCTTCTCCTTCTCCTTCGAAACATAGAATCATAGAATCAAAGATTTGGAAGAGACCTCATGGGCCATCCAGTCCAACCCCCAGCCAAGAAGCAGGAATATTGCATTCAAATCACCCCTGACAGATGGCCATCCAGCCCCTGTTTAAAAGCTTCCATAGAAGGAGCCTCCACCACACTCCGGGGCAGAGAGTTCCACTGCTGAATGGCTCTCACAGTCAGGAAGTTCTTCCTCATGTTCAGATGGAATCTCCTCTCTTGTAGTTTGAAGCCATTGTTTCGTGTCCTAGTCTCCAGGGAAGCAGAAAACAAGCTTGCTCCCTCCTCCCTGTGGCTTCCTCTCACATATTTATACATGGCTATCGTATTCCTCTCAGCCTTCTCTTCTTCAGGCTAAACATGCCCAGCTCCTTAAGCCGCTCCTCATAGGGCTTTTCTCCAGACCGTTGATCATTTTAGTCGCCCTCCTCTGGACACATTCCACCTTCTCCTCCTTCTCCTTCTCCTCCTCCTCCTCCTCCTCCTCCTCCTCCTCCTCCTCCTCCTCCTCCTCCTTCTTATTCCCTGATTTTTTGCTCTAAAAAACATTTAAAAGCAGCTTATAGTGAAACCAATACAATACAATTTAAAAGCTATGAGAAGATCTAGGCTGGATCTACACTGCCCTGTATCCCAGGATTTGATCCCAGATTATCTGCTTTGAGCTGAATTATTTGAGTCACCACTGCCGTATAATCTGGGATAAGAAGTTAATCTGGGATCAGATCCTGGGATATAGGGCAGTGTAGAAGGGGCCATCGTGACCAGGGTAAAAGTAGAGTTCTCAACTGCCTCATGAAATTCAAAGTATTCTGGAACTCCAGGCATCCACTGAATTCTCCTTCCTTAGGGTGGATCTACACTGCCCTATATCCCAGGATCTGATCCCAGATTATCTGTTTTGAAGTGGATTATATGAATCTCCACTTAACAGATAATCTGGAATCAGATCCTGGGCAGTGTAGAAGGATTCGGAGACACGAAAGATACAACCAAAATAAAACCTGGTCATTTCAAGGTGTGTAAAGGAATGGCCTAAGGAATGGTTCTTATTTATTTCAGAGCCTTGGTAGGTTCTTCCACAGCTTTCCCTTTGTGCAAGGATTCAAACCTCTACTCTTTTTATCTTTTCCAGTGTCTATTACATCATAAGCAAAGATACCTGGATTGAGAGGTGGCCAAGTGAGGATGAATGCCAAGATGAAGAATGGCAAGACCTATGCAATCACATTGACCGGTTTGCCAATACATTGATGTTTACGGGGTGCGACATCTAACTGGAATTGCTCTCTGTGTATTAAATATAGAACACTGTTTTTGGGGTAATGCTCAAAAGTCGTATTTCCTCCTGAATTTTTAGATTATATCTCTTATTTTTTTGTTTTCCTTTCCCCTGCTTCAATTTGTTTATATATAAAATAAAGGCCTAATTTCTCAATGTGCTGTTGTGTTCCTTGTCAGCAAGCAATCCCCCATTATAATTTTTGGGAAAATGATGCCATGACCTTTTGGGAAATGGAAATCTCCATAACTTTTTGAAGAAACTATTATCTTTGAAAATGCATGATGAAATCATAATCTTTTGGAAAATGGCATTCATTTGGGAAAACCAGAATCTCTCCGAGAACAGTTAAAAATTCACTTTAGTCAACCTTCTCCATAGTGATAAATATCCACTAGTATTCATGCAAGGCAATTAGATTTCTCAGCTGTTAAACTGATATTCCTAGATGTCTCTTGAACTGTAAGGGTCAAAGATATGCTGATGCATGCATGCATATATATAGATATAGGTAAAGGAAAAGGTAAAGGCTTCCCCTTGACATTAAGTCTAATTGTGTCCAAATCTGGGGGGTGGTGGTCATCTCAATTTCTAAGCCGAAGAGCCGGCATTGTAAGTAGATGTCTCCAAGGTCATATGGCCAGCATGACTGTATGGATTGCCAATAACTTTCCGCCGAAGTGGTATCCATTGATCTACTCACATTTGCATGTTTTTGAACTGCTAGGTTGGCAGAAGCTGGGGCTAATAGAAGGAGCTCACCCTGCTTCCCGGATTCGAACTGCCAACCTTTTGGTCAGCACGTTCAGCAGCTTTGTGATTTAACCCGCAGGGCCACTGGGGGATATATGTATGTATGTATGTATGTATATATATATATATATATATATATATATATATCAGAATTTCAGAAGTGTTCCTTCAGTTGAACATCTACTCTCCCTTAAAACATCTTGGTTTAAATCATGCTCTCAAGAGACAAAATAAGTAGACTTCTTTAAAAGTAACATAGTAACATGAAAATAACTCACAAACTTAATGTATTCAGTATATTGGTACCTTGCCTATCAGTCCAGTTACAGATAGATTTGAAGTACTGGGTTGTAGGTTTTTTCGGGCCATATGGCCATGTTCTAAAGACATTTTCTCCTGACGTTTTGCCTGCATCTATGGCAAGCATCCTCAGAGCTACCTCTGAGGATGCTTGCCATAGATGCAGGTGAAATGTCAGGAGAAAATGCCTTTAGAACATGGCCATATAGCCCGAAAAAAACCTACAACAACCCAGTGATTCCGGCCATGAAAGCCTTCGACAATACAGATTTGAAATAGTTTCTCTGTGCAGATAACACAGGGCATCTTTCTCATAATCAACAGTCCAAAGCATCTTTCTGTTCTGAGAGTCTAACAGAGTCTCATGGAGTCAGTTCTCTAAAGTATTCTGTTTCTACAGACTTCTAAGCTGTACTGTTTCTACACTGACTTCTAAACTGTATTGTTTCTACACTGAAAGTCTAATGGCTTTTGGTATCTGAAAGCATACTGTTTCTAAAATGGAGTCTGAATCCTGAACAGTCTCAGTTCTGATCACATGGTCTGCAGCCCCTCTCACAACATAGAGTTAAGGAAAACTGCATACCAATACACACATATACAATACAGTAAGCAAACTAATATATATATAAACAAATAAGTAGTGAAGGCTTGAAGAAGGTTGCAATTTCCAACAATAATATTGTTAGTATTGCATCCAGTGTTTTTGAATGATTGATGTGGAATCATCTAAGAGTACAGTGCTTTACAGAGAGTATGGGTCCTTGCCCCAAGATGGGCACAATGTAAATCTGGGCACAGAAAGGGAAGTGGAAAAAAACAGAAGAAGTGGGTGAGGAAAAGGCAGGCCTGTAGAGTGAAGGAATTTGAAAGTATTTCACTGTAGGCTCATTTTATTGAAAGACATTACATCGAAGCCTCAAAAAGCACAACACAAAAGTATGAGCCCTATAACAGACTGATCTAACTAAATACCAGTTCGGGATTGATGATAAGATCACTTGATCTCATTAACGCAGATTTAGTAAATTCATAGTGCACAGATTAGAACACAATTATATGGCAATATTCCCATTCTTCTGAATCACTGGATTCTGAATCACTTCTGAATGTTGTAACCCAATCTGCAAATCCAGAAAGGATAAAAATAGGCATGTCAACATAAAATGCAATGTTTCAAAATAGTGGAAGTGTGTATGCAAATATGCTTAGAGTTAGGAATTGCAACATGTCATGAGAAATACACACACAAAGCAAATACACTTTAATAATCACAGCTGTCCTAAGAATTCTAATAGTAAGATATTGGTACAGCCCACCCATATCTATAGTCATATAAATGGATTTTATTCATGCCTCTCAATGCATTCTCTCAAACGTCTAGGGGAAGATCTGCATGTTTACTGTGTCTACTTCAAGGAGCAGTAGACAGAATCCATCCTGTCCAAAATGCCTTGTTTTGCTTCAGGAAGCAAATGAGAACACTTAAATGAAATCTTAGCTAGATCTCCAACACCATAATTGATGTACTGGGGAAGCTTTTAACTTAGTCATACTTGTGGGTTTATAGACAAATCTTCCATATTGATGTGTCTTGCCTTGACACTGAAAAATGCTACACCAAAGCCTCAAAACCCACAAAGCAAAAGTCAAGATCTACAGAAGCCTGAGCTGAAACAATTCACCCTGGTTTTGTGTTTCTCCAAAAGTCTCTGTCAATATCAGATCTTTTTAGAGTACTTGTAGACGTCCATGTTGTTTCAACGCTCTTGGGTACTACATGCCTGTACTGCTTTTTGTTTTTGCTCCATACAATTTGTCCTTGCCATTGTGGCCCACCAGGATCATTGCTTATTACAAGCTCGTGATTTTTGCTTACTTTTTCTCATGATGAGGCTTTTGAGATTGCCAACATCAAGTTAGTTTTACTTCCTTGGGAGAGCAGTCTGTGTTTCTTGCTCTCTGCTTTACATCTCCAGGCTGGAGCACCCAGTGGCGCAGTGGGTTAAACCCCTGTGCCGGCAGGACTGAAGACTGACAGGTCACAGGTTCGAATCTGGGGAGAGGCGGATGAGCTCTCTCTATCAGCTCCAGCTCCTCATGCGGGGACATGAGAGAAGCCTCCCACAAGGATGATAAAAACATCAATTCATCGGGGCATCCCCTGGGCAATGCCCTTGCAAACAGCCATTTCTCTCACACCAGAAGCAACTTGCAGTTTCTCAAGTCACTCCTGACACGACAAAAAAAATTCTCCAGGCTGGGTCCAACAGTATGAATGTGCTAATGAAGGTGGTCAGTTGAAACATTCACACCTAGCTCTAGCAGAGAAGAGCTCTTTGCCCCACCCCAA